>JAJHSJ010000002.1:51961414-52045787 GCA_021015155.1 Magnolia officinalis | reverse complement strand
AAAATCTCACCAAAACAGACTTGGGAACAAGGTATACTTGAGTTTTATCCAAAGGGCATCTGTTTCAGCTCAACGGAGGACTTCTGGCGGGCCTCCTTGAGCCAAAGGTCGGACTTAAAGCTTACCAACACACGGATCTATGTGGAGTTAAGTTTTCGTTTCGGTCGGGATTCCAGATCATTCGTGGCGGACCAGTTTCAGTTCAACGGTCAGCGGATCTCGATCGGCGATTCAAAGTACATGTAAATGTGTATGAAATTTCTCCTGATTTGAGGGTGTAATTTGGTCTGATTCTGATGGTCTGATTGCCTAAAACTGATCCACAAGCTACACGTGCCAGATTACTATTCAAGATATTTTATTTTGAATTAATTTCACATTTCTCACACTCTTCACTCCGAGCTCAAGCGAATAGCGCTGGGACACTATCTGGATTTGATTTTCGAGATGGTTGTCACGCCCAGTAAGGCGGTCCTAATTCCTTAACTTCGTGTTAATCGGACTTCCGACGTGTGGTTCAGATCCGATACGGAGTTTCGAGATGCTCCCGAGAGTATCCGGGTAATGAGATTGATCCTAGATTATAGGTTACTGTAGCATCGATGATTCTACAAGTTTTGGGTCTTGCAGATCGTATTTAAAGTGATTCGAGCGAATTCTACTAATTGTTTAGTTCAGTACTTAACCAAATTCCGCCCTAATTATGACAGAAATACGGTCCTAGGGAAGTTCTACGCCTCTTTCTGGCATTTTTAGTTGGTCTATTATTTATAATTATTTTTTTAATAGTTTATCATCAGTATACTTCATCTCCCCGAATTTCATTAGGTTTAGTGTTGTAGAAAAATTCTAAAATTCCAGAAGCGGCAGCTGTTCCAAACTATGACTTTCGGATAGTTATCACCACGACCTATATTTAACTATATTAATTATTTTATTATATTTTTTACTTATTTTTATATGAAATTAGACTTATCAAGCTTCAATCTGATTTTTAAATCACCTAAATCAGAGTTATAACGAAGGATATATGACTTTTCAAAGCAGACCAAAATCGCAGGAAAAGTGGGTGAAAACGGGCCACTACCCCCCTGCGGCCCTGCCAGCCCGCCTTTTGGCAAGGCCTCGCCAACCGGGCGATGCCCTCACCGGTCACTGAACTGTTTGGGGTGTTTTTTTTATCCGATATGTAAAATGGATGTATTTTACAAACCGAGATGAGTTATTCGACGTGCAATGTATGTTTTTGGGGTAGGAGAAGCTGATCTATCCATGTAGCCTACTTATTTCGTGAGATTCTAAAAGGTTAATGGTTAAAAATCTATTTTATTTATTTATTTACTATTCATAGTAATTTTTAGGTTAAGTATTGATAATATCACCTAAACTTTAAGATTTATGTCTAATATGAAAGCACTTAGAAAATTTTGAAGGATGAGGTAGTGAAATGTGAGATTTGTGAAGAAAAGGTGAGGTTTTCAAGAGAATGATTTGAAGAAGGGACTTAAGACCCTTGAATTGAGTGTTTGAGAAGTTAAACAGGAGTTAGGTTTGACCCATCGCCTAAGGACGTCTAATTCCAGGTTGGGAAAAATTCGGGCTGTTACAATCTACCCCCCTTAAAACAATTTCGTCCCCGAAATTGGCTAAGGGTAATATGGAAGATTTCTATTATTTCATTTGCCTAAGTTTTATTGATTTCGAGTTTCTACTCGCGTGGTAGGGCATATACTAGTCTGGTTCATTTTAGTCTACCCCCCTTAAAACTTATTTCTTTATCCATTTCTCATACCCTGATGGTTTGCTACAATTTATTTCTTTACCTATTTGGAGTCTTGACAATAATTCTCACTTATTTAGAGTAAGATAGTTGTTTTCATTATTTGACCAACATGGAGAGACGGCTATAGTGGGCTTGATCCCGATACATCGATCATCTACCGGGCCAGGGTAAGAAGCTCATCGTATCCCTTCCGAATCCCGGTGGATCCTGGTCTTCTGCTCGACCAAGCAGTGATCCATTGGCAGTCGTCCAGGATTGAGAATTGGGTCAAGCCGCGAATGCTTCGCAGTTGTATATTTCAGTAACTCCGTAGTCCAATCACTCTAAAAACTTAGGGAATGCTCACCACAAGAAGGTTCAAATTGTCTATTTCTAAGGTTGCCCTTTAGGTCTTAGTCTAAGAGAGTCCTCGTTATTATCTATGTCAAAGGAAATGGTGAATCAAATCTTACTAGATCATCCTAAAACGGTTTCTCATAGTAGAACTTGCTAGGGTTCTATAATGTTCGTATTCAACGAGCGCAGCTTCGATCCTGGGCCAGTGGGGTAAGGGTCCACCACGCCTCCGCTGTGCCACCCAGATCAAAAGTGTAGTAGGTGACCTAACTAGATTAGGCTCATAATGTGCTACCCCCCTTAAAAATTTATTTTTCACCCTCAAGGCTCAAGATTTATGTCCTGCTCCGTACATTGGAACAAGGTGTAATTTAGGACCTATCCTTGACAGGAATGGGTCTCGCTCCAACTGACTTAAGCCAACTAACTAGGTCTATCATTCAATTGACTTAGCATAATTAATTTGTCTTTCCTTAGCCTAACCAGTAGTCTAGTCTTAATTTAGGAGTAGCAGTATCCTCTAGGTGTAATCCAAAGTCTATGCCTCTACACTAGATGATTTCACTTCATTTCTAATACAAGGAAGGGTTTTATCACTTAGGGTCAAAGTTGTCTAATTGGAACTGAGTTGCCTGTAGTTGAATTTAACTACGCCCGAGCATTTCACACATGCTCATACCAGCTAAGAGGGTCCTAAGATTCACATTATTAATTGGTTGGATTTCCTATACGGTCAGGTTTGTTGAAATCTAGGAGCACCGCTCTAGGTCCAAAACTCCAAGGGTCTATTTGGCCAGTGGTCTTAAGTTGTATTAAATGGGACTATATTGCTAATCCTACTTCAGGATTGGGAATGACATGTTTGGTAGGAGGGTGGGAGGGGATTAAAATTAATGGTATAGGCTTTGGAAAATGAGCCTTGTGTCGGAAAGTGTGAGATGGGATTTCCAAATCCCAGGATAATGAATTTCTAAGTGTACTTGGAAAGGGAATTTCGGAATTTACTTTTAATTGCACACACTCCAAACATGGTATTGGAAAACATGGGATACACCAATCTAGGAACCATACCCTACACCTATATTTATTATTACTTATACAATTCTACCCACCAAACTCACCTAATGCAGTTTGGCCGAGCGGGCCCTAAAGGGAGAAAAGGGGCTGGAGTTTTGGTTCTCCACGGACTTGGGTCCTCAATAGACGTTGTAGAGGCCCAATAGATAGGGTTTAAAGAAAGAGAATGGAGAGAACAGGTGGGTGAGGAAGCTCACACGAGATTTGAGCTCCAAGTGGGCGTGTGGGGGTCCAAATGAGAGAAATGAAGAGGGAAAGGAGAAGAGGGCTACAATGCACGATGGGAGTGGGTAGGTTGTGGTCGAAATCAGTAGGGAGAATGATTGGAAGGGCAGTTTTGAAGAGAAACAGCCAGTTTGGAGAGAGAAAATGGCTTGGAGGGGAGGTTTGTGAAGGAGGTAGGAGTTTGGGAGGGTTTCGATGGATGGGACACACCTCAGGGGGGTCCCACAGCCCCTAAACCCGATCGGCCTGAGCCGCGGGCCCGGCCCATCAAAAAAAGTGGCGAGGCCTCACCGACCTGGCGAGGGCCTCACCGACAAACTGTTCAGAAATTGAGGGGGGGGCCATGGGCGAGACCCCCAGGCCCCCTAGGCTCTAAAAACATATGGGGCCCACTTTGGTTCCCTCCGGAAGTGCTCCGTTTGGCCCCCGGAGCCCGATTCGCTCCATTTCGGTTAGTTTTGGGCAAACCGGACATATCTTGCAATCCGGAATGAGTTATCTGACGTAAAATATATAAATTTGGGGTAGAACGAGCTAATGAAGCCAACCAACCCGCTATGTTGGGTTGCGCAGCCCGAAATTGTGAAAAAACCCTCCGATTGACGGTCATTTCCCTGTTTCAATTTCATTTTACTAAAAATAATAGTTTTAGCTTGATTACTCTTCCTCCGTTGGGTTTTAGGAGTTGTGCTCATCGCGTAAAGAGCTTAGAATAATTAGGAGAACGGTTTGGTGAAGTCAAATAGGACACTTACTATTTTTGGCCGAAAACCTTGCGCACTAGTAAACATCACGACCTTAGTAAGTCGCGAATGCTAGGAGTCTTATTTGTAGTTCGATTTTGATTTCTTTCCCATTACTAGGTATCCCTATTTAAAGGGTTGTGAACTCGTTGTTAGTCAATCATTAATCAATTTCGAATTTATTAGAATTTATTTCTATTTTTTTGCTTTTCTTTCCTCGTGGATTCGAGGAGTCTCTGTGAGGAGTCCAGAGAAGCTCCGAGGATTCGGAGTAGTTATCATCATCACTCTTATCCCGTATTCTAACGATTTTCAACGGTTGGAGTGAGGTGGATTATAATCTAGAATCATTTATAGACGGCCTAGGAATGTTTTAAGGTCGACCCATGCGACCATGGTTAAATACAGACTCGATTTTGGCGTTCGTTTTCAGTGAACTTCGCCAATTGGCGAAATCGGGATACCTAGGACTGTTCCTACATTCTGTCGCTCCCTCCTAAGTCAGAGAGCGTCAGTGTGCATCGTGTGACCATAACCCAGGTCCGGTTTAATCCAAATCATGCTCTGATACCAACTGTAACATCCAGAAAAATTGAGGGTCGAGCATAACTCAACACCCGAGTTTCCAGAACATCACTTATGCAACATAGATAATGATGATTAAATGTTGTCTGCGTTAATGTAGTGAACATGAGTAAGATTAAGCCAAACAGCATATCATACTACAGAGACAGTTAAATTGCAAGCGGAAGACTGTGATAGATATATAAAATATATAAAAATAGTGGTGAGTCTCCAGAGTGTGATAATGTTACCAGGTTAATGAATTACAAGTACAGTTCAAATTATACCAAATGTGTAGTGTCATCTAGTCAACATCCCTGTAACCCCGTTGATCAAGGCACGACTCACATGAAGCAGCCCGAAAACCACATATACGAGAAAGCATCCTCGTCGTCACAAAAGTTCGGCTCCGCCT
Source organism: Magnolia officinalis (assembly GCA_021015155.1). Classification (NCBI taxonomy): domain Eukaryota; kingdom Viridiplantae; phylum Streptophyta; class Magnoliopsida; order Magnoliales; family Magnoliaceae; genus Magnolia; species Magnolia officinalis. Next base: position 52,040,644 of record JAJHSJ010000002.1, on the reverse strand, counting down.
CAGGAGTAGCGTCGCCATCTACAATCAGAAAAAGTTTGGTGGGTGTTCGTAACACCGTCCCGTAACGTGGGAGTGAGTGATCAACTCACTGGAACAATAAAGCATAGGTTAACATGTTATCAATTCAGTCAAGCAGTAATGATAAAGCAGTAAAATCAAAACACTTATAACTACTCTTATTAATGCAAGTATGAATACAGTCATGATGTATGCCCTCACCACACCCTCCCTCGTGCGACACCATCTCACGTTCGCGGCATGCTTTCATCCCTCAGTGCTCCACATCTTCCAGGCACATGCAATGCATGATGAGCATGATTACCGAGTTATTATTAGTCCATTTCAAACAGCAGGATTGGGAAACTAAGGTACCTCCCTTATATCATTCCCAAACATGATCCATTCTAGGGTCGTCAGTCCTAGTTAATCTCAGACGATGGTGTGTTTTCTAAGTCACTGCAAAGGCTGTCAGGGCTGTTACGCACAAAGGTTACACTACTCCCCCATCACCTCTTTAACGATTCATCACTATACAGAAATAGGCCTAGTTCATACTCCATACACCGCGGCAAAACTCTAAGGCTCACCGCGATTCCAGAGTATGTTCGAGGTCATTACAAAGGGCTGTCAGGGCTGTTGCTCGCATTCATTGCACCACTCCCCCATCACCTTATCAATGTAGGCCGACACCACGAATATAGTGTCTCATACAACCATAATCGGCTCACGAGTTTGGTTGCTCACTGGTCAATACGGGGAGGCACGTGGCCCCAGCGTAGGCCGACAGCTCGACCACGGTGTCCCATACCACCATGCCCGGCTCATGAGTCTTAGCGGATCGAGGTACCATGGTTAAAAGGGATTCCACTGGTAAGTTTGGTACCCTAGGTTCAAGCAGAGGCGTCCAAACATGGTGAACATACATAAGACAGATCGGGTTACTTGATGAACTCGGCTAGCTCGAGCGCACATCAAGTTGAACGATATGAAGCGCATGAGCACTTCGTGTGGCCAACCACTATCGACAACCGAAGTACGACTCGAGTTCGTCGAACACATCTCACGTGGCAAATGAATCACAGCCACGAATTCAACTCTGGTACCGATTGTCTGGACTGTAATCATAGCCCCAAACACAATCAATTGCAGATAGATAAAGCAGTAGTGAATCAAGATTCAACTCATACAATCAAGGTCTGGTATTATCCGTTTAGGGCTGCCAGGGCCGTTGCACGCATTCGTTGCTCCACTCCCCCATCACCCATGACGGATCATACAACGTAAACATGAATTTAAACATATGCATTACATAGATAAAATCATAAAAGCAGTTGAGCATGTTATGAAGCACAACACAAGCATGAGTTTGTACATATTCAATTCCTAATCACACAACTATCCAAGGAAACATACACATAGTTAAAAGAAGTTGAGAATCATATCTCAACTCCCATATACATTACAATTGGCTAACTACTACTCATTCAGACATTTCAACAAACACTTTAAAAGACATACATCAACATACACGACATATGTTGATCACACATAGGCATTTGGCCAAATCCTTTCACTAGGGAGTTACCCCAATCGTAACACGCATACACCCACGACGGATAGTCATGGAAGATAGGAATCCAAGTTCCAAATTCATTTGAACATTTTCACAAACACTTGGGCTACACATTTCAACATATATAGCTTATAGTGGCCGTGGCGTGATTCAGGGCAAATCCTTTCGTCAAAGGGGTATCGCCAATACAACAACCATATATCCATGACAATTAGTCATGGCGAGCACAAATGAGAGTTCTATACTCATTCAGCCATTTTCACAAACACTTTGAATACACTATTACAACATACATGGTGTATGTTAGCAAAACATGTATTAGGGCTATCCTTTCGCCAAGCAAGTATTTTACACATATGTAATATATGGATACAACAAATAATCATGGCAACCACATCTCTAAAATATATATGTATACGGTACTTTTTACGATACAGTATTTCTACATATATAGTGTATATTAGTAAAACATGTATTTGGGCGAATCCTTTCGCCAAATAAGTATTTTATCCATATATCGTATATTCATACAACAAATAATCATGTCAAACACATTTCCAAAATTTATACGTATACGGTATTTTCTACGAATACCTAGAATATGTAAAATTCTCTAATGTACATCTTTAATCGAAACAGAAAACAGAAAGCACTTTGTACATGTGCAATTGCATGCAGATCATGAATCTATCATTATCTGACATTGAAAGCGTTGAAAACCATAACCTATACACCTAAAGTCCGCACCTTTTATTATAGAATCATAACAAATCAGCTAGGTTTGCTAAGCCTTCGTATTCCGCAGTTTGGCGACCTATAGAACAGAATAGGTTAGCTATTTCATAACCTACAACAATCAAAACCCCAAATAAGTTTAGGGTTAGGGTTTCTTACCTAGAAACGGAGTTAGAATCGCTGAGAAAGTGATTAGAACGGAGTGGTGGAGCTCGTGGAGCGGTAGGGAAGGATGGCAGGGAGAATCTCCCACTACTCCCACACTTTGTCTCTCTTTTCTCTCTCTTTTCTCTCTCTCAATCTCAAATTCGTATGGCTGTGAGAGAGAGGATTCAAAGGCCCTTATATAGCCTAAAATCTCACCAAAACAGACTTGGGAACAAGGTATACTTGGGTTTTATCCAAAGGGCATCTGTTTCAGCTCAACGGAGGACTTCTGGCGGGCCTCCTTGAGCCAAAGGTCGGACTTAAGCTTACCAACACCGGATCTATGTGGAGTTATGTTTTCATTTCGGTCGGGATTCCAGATCATGCGTGGCGGACCAGTTTCAGTTCAACGGTCAGCGGATCTCGATCAGAGATTCCGAGTACATGTAAATGTGTATGAAATTTCTCTGGATCTGAGGGTGTAATTTGGTCTGATTCTGACGGTCTGATTGCCTAAAACTGGTCTGATTCTAATGGTCTGATTGCCTAAAACTGATCCACAAGCAACACGTGCCAATTACTATTCAAGATATTTTATTTTGAATTAATTTCACATTTCTCACACTCTTCACTCCAAGCTCAAACGAATAGCGCTGGAACACTATCTGGATTTGATTTCCGAGATGGTTGTCAAGCCCAGCAAAGCGGTCCTAATTCCTTAACTTCGTGTTAATCGGACTTCCGATGTGCGGTCCAGATCCGATACGGAGTTTCGAGATGCTCCCGAGAGTAGCCGGGTAATGAGATTGATCCTAGATTATAAGGTACTATAGCATCGATGATTCTACAAGTTTTGGGTCTTGCGAATCGTATTTAAAGTGATTCAAGCGAATTCTACTGATTGTTTAGTTCAGTACTTAAACAAATTCCGCCCTAATTATGACAGAATACGGTCCTTGGAAAGTTCTACGCCTCTTTCTAGCATTTCTAGTTGGTCTATTATTTTAATTATTTTTCTAATAGTTTATCATCAAGTATACTTCATCTCCACCAAATTTCATTAGGTTTAGTGTCGTAGAAAAATTCTAAAAATTCCCGAAGCGGCAGCTGTGCAAACTAATGACTTTCAGATAGTTGTCACCATGACCTATATTTAACTATATTAATTATTTTATTATATTTTTTACTTATTTTTATATGAAACTAGCTTATTAATCTTCAATATGGTTTTTGAATCACCTAAATTGGAGTTATAACGAAGGAGATATGACTTTTCAAAGTCAGACCAAAATCGCAAGAAAAGTGGGCGAAAACGGGTCACTGCCCCCCTGCGGCCCTGCCAGGCCTGCCTTTTGGCGAGGCCTCGCCAACCGGGCGATGCCCTCGCCGGTCACTGACCTGTTTGGGGTGTTTTTTTAATCTAATATATAAAATGGATGTATTTTACAAACCGGGATGAGTTATTCGTCGTGCAATATATATTTTTGGGGTAGGAGAAGCTGATCTATCCATGTAGCTTACTTATTTCGTGAGATTCCAAAAGGTTAATGGTTAAAAACCTATTTTATTTATTTATTTACTATTCATAGTAATTTTTAGGTAAAGTATTGATCAATATCACCTAAACTTTAAGATTTGTGTCTAATATGAAAGCACTTAGAAAATTTTGAAGGACGAGGTTGTGAAATGTGAGATTTGTGAAGAAAATGTGAGGTTTTCAAGAGAATGGTTTGAAGAAGGGACTTAAGACCCTTGAATTGAGTGTTTGAGAAGTTAAATAGGAGTTAGGTTTGACCCATCGCCTAAGGACGTCTAATTCCAGGTTGGGAAAAATCCGGGCTGTTACACCGGTGTAGTGACCTCGAGCATACTCTGAATCTGCGGAGAGGCGACGAGCCTTCCCGTAGTAAACAGAGTATAAATTAGGCCTGTATTGATAAGGTGATGGGGGAGTGGTGTAACTATTCCGTGTAACAGCCCTGACAGCCCTTGCAGCGACCTATAACTGCATCATCGTATGAGATTATCTAGGATTGATGACCCTAGAATGGATCATTATTTGGGAATGATATAAGGGAGGTACCTTAGTTTCCCAATACTGCTGTATGAAAAGGACTAATAATAACTTGGTAATCATGCTCATCATCGCACTGCATGTGCCTGGAAGATGTGGAGCACTGAGGGATGAACGCATGCCGCGGACATAAGATGGTGTCGCATGAGGGAGTATATTAGTGAGGGCATGCATCATGACTGCATTTTCATACTTGCATTAATAAGAGTATTTAGGAGTGTTTGACTTTACTGCTTTATCATTACTGCTTGACTGAATTGATAACATGTTAACATATGCTTTATTGTTCCACTGAGTTGATCACTCACTCCCACGTTACGGGACGGTATTTCGAACACCCACCAGACTTTGTCTGATTGCAGATGGTGACACTACTCCTGAGTCGGAGCCGGACTTTATGACGACGAGGATGCTTTCTCGTATATGTTGTTTTCTGGCGGCTCCATGTGAGTCGTGCCTTGATCGACGAGGTTACAGGGATGTTGACTAGATGACATTACACTTTTCGTATAAGTTGGAAATGTATTTGTAATTCATTAACCTGGTAACATTATCACACTCTAGAGACTCACCACGATTTATATATTTTATATATCTATCACAGTCTTCCGCTTGCAAATTTAACTGTCTCTGGAGTATGATATGGTGTTTTGGTATAATCTCATTCATGTTTCAATGCTCTCATCATAATCATCATTATCTGTATTGCATAAGTGATGCGTTGGAACTTGGGAGTTGAGCTTTGCTCCACCCCCGATTTTCAAGGCGTTACAAATGTCATCTAAGGGCTTCGATGACATCTAAGCTCAAATCCTGTAAATTTTTGCACCAATTTCTACACTGTTTTCTGCACTTCCTTCCTTTTCCACTTGATTTTCTTGAATCTTGGGGTCTTGAAATATTCCATCTTGGTCTCCAAAGATCCATTCTTTGCTTGATGATTCTTGAGCATTAAATCCATGCTTTTAGCATTCTTTTCAATTCAAGCTCTTAAATTCACCTTGCAACACAAACACATGTAAAATATACCATTAAGCCATATTATGTTTGTAAAACCAAGAAATAAATGGGGGATAATATGCAATATTTGACCCTCAATAAGATTCGACTCAGGTGCGGTCCATCCAGAAGGTGGCGTGGCCCATCGAGATTTGCATCAGGCAGGCCCACTGTGCTACTGGACCTTGCATAGTCCCACTGTGCTTTGGCCTGATTTTTTACCTGGACTTGGGACTGATCTTGGCCCTCGTTGCTCCTGGTTTGGTGGCTAGAACCTAGCTTGAGCTCTGCCCGTAGAGCTGGACCTAAGTCCAGCCCAGCACCCCTGTGGGAAGTTTGGCTTGGTCCAAAGCCTATGGTAGAGCTAGGCCTAGTTTCTGGCTACGGCCCAGGCCTGATTTCAGCCTAGTATGAAGCTGATTTTTGAAGCAGATTCGGACCTAACTCGGCATGGCCCTACATTGCACCTAACCTAGATTTCCAGCTTGGGTTTGTGACCTTCCTTGGCCCAAAACTGTGCGATCATGGCCCTGATTGGCGACTGGTTTGGCTCCGAACATCGCCATATGAATGGGCTGGATGACATATGAACATCACGGTGGGCTGGGGACATTTCAATGGGGGGCATTTCCATTCTCATTGTTCCATTCGGTTCTCATCATTTTTGGTTTCACAAACCAAGATGATCTTGATCTGGTGAAACTAATGGACGTCTGGCTCGGCCTAGAACATCTGATGGACGTCCCTCAGATGATCCTAGCCATCTGATGAGATGGACACTGATGACCAGTGCTCCATCATCATCTGTTTTCATTGAATAAAGGAGATGGGGCGCTCGGCCTTACCTGAATCTCAAGCTTGTTGGGTCAGACCAGTAAGAACATCGTTGCTGTAACGGTGTGGGATTGGTCTACACAGTGAGTAAACTCAGTATTAAGCCAGGCTTGTGAGACTGCCAGAGTCCACTCGAGCTTAGGCTGACCCGGACAACTGGTGCGACCGCAGTCTTTCCCCCTCTCACACTCTTTCTTGGTTCTCTCCTTCTCTCCCTCCTACAATGGCTAAACTGGACTGCACTGGTTCGACCTAACCCGCACAGACCGGGTCCACTTAGAGCGGCACCGAGTTCGCTCTCCTCAAACCTCTCTCTCCTATTTCCTCTCCTTCTCTCTCTCCTATTTCTTCTCTTGTGCAGATTCTGAGGTGGGCTAAAGGCCTTTATAGCCGAGAGAGCAAGGTTACACGACTCAGCCAACGGCTGAGATGAAATCACCACTTGCCATGGCCATACTTGAAGAATCATCATGCATGGGGTCCATCCGACCCTGGGGATGGATTCCTGCTGAGATGGCCCATTAAAAAACCAACCATTCGTCCATGATGGGGCCCATCTCGTTATCATGGGTCGGACGCTCCAACGGGGAAGATGAGAGGGTCGTTAATGGCAAACTTCAACGGACCAGATGGAACTTCAGATCACCGCGGGGCCCACTTTTCGGGCTAGTCATGTGCATTTCAATTTATCTCACGAGATACTCCCCATCTCGCCACCTTCTCGTGAGACGAGATGTCTCTTGTATTCAACTCGCGTCGCCCTAGCAGGAGTGACTGGGATTGATCCACGTGGCCCAGGGGAAGGCCCGGATCGTGCCAGCACTCATTTCTCAAAAGGGAAACGTCTCCTTTTCCTTTTCTTGGTGCAGGCTGCTGCTCGGCCATTTTTAGCAACAGGAGAGCGCAATTTCAAATGGGTAGATGGATGGTTGGGATTGCACGATCAGGCCAATCGTGGGTCACCCATGTGGCCATAGGTTGGCCCACCATCCATGATCCTAGCCAATCTCGTGTGTCTGATAGGTGTTGTTATATGATCTACGTCTCTTTGCATGGATGCGGATAGACCCCTAGGTTTTGGTCATCCGAACCCCACAAGTTCGATGGATGGTTTGGATCGGCCAGATAGTGGTCGAGGTGGGCCATCCTGGGATCGGACAATCCCTAGTTTGAAAATGCAAATGGGCGGGAGGTTTTCCGCTTTTCTCATAGGGCACGGGTCAACGCTGGTCAAACCAGCGGTCTTGTCTCGTGCATGAATCTTGGTGCACTCACACTTTGTGTGGGGTCCACCGTGATGTTTGTGATAAATTCACTCCGTCCATTCACCTTTGGGAGCCCCACCCAGGGGTCCTAGCCAAGTATGGGGCAGATGTGAGGCCTAAGTGGGTCGTATCGCACATCCCAGCCCTATTTGGCCAATGTACATCGATCCAATGGCTGGATCAGTTTGATAATTGGTTTCGACGGTTAAAAGGGGGTTTAGAAGACATGGGTTGCTTGGTTGGCTACTCGCTAGCCCTCGAAGGTTGATCCCCAGTGCATTGCCCCATTATTCTTCGATCAGATGACTTGGGAACTGTTCTAACTTGAGGTGTTCTGTTAGTGCTTACCCTCCTAGCTAGTGTAGGGTCTTTCTTCGCTCTTAGGGTCTCTAATGGACGGCTTCAATGATGAGTGGAGGCCCCATCCTGCATTCGTTGAATTACGGTTGTTTGTTAATAAATCTTGAAATCTCATTGATGTGGGTTTAATTGATAACACCCGTGTATCAAAGGTGCGGGGTGTTACATCCGTTGAATGGTCGTTGATAGTTATTTACAGCATTTGATTGTTCATTCAATAGCTCTTGAAAAGCAGAAATTGTGGGACAATCATGCGTTACATGTATGTTGCTAGCACAAATACTGTAAATAACTTCCCCAACCTCCTTGGGTTTGACAATTTCCACCTTCTTAAGTTCGCCTCAACTTTCCTTGTGAGATTGGCCATCATTGCACTCATGTCGTCTTCTTTCTTTAAGACATAAATTCCTCATTTCTCTCTTGACTGAGTAAGCTTAGACGTGGTGGGTCTTGGGGAGGTGTCCCATATTGCGCATTCTCTACAAGTTTATCAAAATAGTCCCACGCATCATCGGCCTCCTTGTTCATGAATTCACCGTTACACATCATCTCTACAAACTGGCTCATGGACAAAGTCAGTCCATTATAGAAAAAGCTTATTACCTGCTAGATTTCATAGCCATGGTGTGGACATGAATTCGTGAGGTCCTTGAACGTCTCCCAGCATTAGAAGAAGGTTTCTTCCTCTTCTTGGGCGAAGTTCATGATTGCCTTCCTTAAAGTATTTGTTTTACAAAACGGGAAGAACTTTTTAAGAAATTCTTGGGTCATCTCAACCCATGTGCCGATAAATCACGGCTTTAATGAATGCAGCCACAACTTAGCCTTTTCCTTCAATGAGAAGGGGAACAACTTCAGTCTTACTGTGTCTTTAGACACATTTGGAAAGTGCAATGTGATGACTATCTCATTAAATTCTTTAATGTTCAAGTATGGACTTTCAGAGTCTAGTCCATGAAATTTATGAAGGAATTATATCACTCCCGGTTTGAAATTCATGTTTCCTGCATTAAGTGGAAACACCATGCAGGAAGGTGTAATCACTCTCGCCGGTTGTAAGTAATCTCGTAAAATACGAGGCGGGGGAGCATGATGCAAATCATTCTCATCTTGAACTTCCTCAACTAAATGTTGAGGTTGATTTGCAGCCATTACTTCAATTAACTCAGATGATCCAAGTGGTGTCTAATCTAGTGATAGATAGACAACCCTTCGACTAATCCTCCTTCACTTAGAAGACGTAGAGTGCTATCACGGACCCACTTGGACATGAAACACTCTCAACCCTCAAGTTCTAAACAACTAAAACCTAAGAAAAAAAAAACTACAAAAATAAGAGATCTGGAAAGAAAAAAAAAGTTGAAAAGAAGTTACTGGATTGGAGTTGCTAAGTTAAATTTCTACAAAATAGAAAACAAGGTTAGTTTCTAAAAAAAATTCAGAAAAATCCTAACAGCAAAAATTAACCTTAATCCTAACCAAATTCTAATACTAATCAATCTTAGAAAAACATAGCCGAAGTCCTTGGCAACAGCGCCAAAAATTTGTTCACAACTCCAAGTTCAGGGTCATGATGTAGTAATAACTCAGTGAGACCGAGGTCAAATCCAGAGGGACTTATATGTGTATCTTTCTGAAATAAACTAGAACTAGAACTAGGAACTAGATTTAAGTAATAATCTTAAGAATTGAGAGATCAATGATTTAACAATAAAAAATAAAAGGAAAACTAGGTCGCCAAGGATCCACATGTAGCTATTAAGATGCTACCTTACTTGATTCAAAGAGCTACAACTGGATTTAGAGTCGTATTCTATCCAGTTGGATGATAGAGCAGTAAAAACCTAAAAATCTGAATTTTCCATCAACATAGTTCTCTCATGAAGCATTCATGTGATAATCTCAGGGAATCCAACTATCCAGCATGCCATAGACTATGATGAATCACGAATTTTATAGATCATACACTTCTCAAAACAGATTAAGAAGATATTTAAAGCTATTGCAGCATCTATTGTAATTTGAGTCATAATAAACCATAGAAAACTAAAAAAATTCCTTTAATCAAACTATAAATTAATAGGAATTCAACATTTACTTGAATCAAAGCAAAGGAATCATCAAAATAAACTACAGCTTCACCTCTTAGCCCTAGCTAAGAGATTAGCTAGTCATATTTAACTCAAAAATAAAAGAAAAACTAAAAGATATACTAGAATCCATGAAGAAATCGAAGTGGAAGAACATTGTCGGTGCTCCACTTAGGCCTTCTCTCCATTTCCAAACCCTAGAAAATGATTTGGAATAGCCTAGAAACTCCTTTAAATAGTTTTACAACTCAAACTTTCACACAAACTTTGGAAAAGTTCGCAAACCACCTCAAATTTACGCACTCTGTGCATGCTCTCAAAATAGACTTTCAGAACTTTCATTTTTTAAACTCAGAGTTTCAGAATATATTTTTTATGGCTAATTTTTAGGGTTCCTTTTCTTCGCTTTAACTCTTTGATTCTCTTCATTCCTCACTTGGTTTCCTTAGATCTTTGGCATGTGAATTCTTCATTAATAACTTTCAAATCTTTAAATCCTCATTTAGTAATCTTTTGAGTATAAATATTCATTTTAGCATCAATTTCACATTAAGCTCTCGAAATCACCTCGCACTTGAAAACATACATAATTAAATCGATTAAGCACTAACATGTTTATAAAACCAAGACATAAATAGGGGGAAATAAATATTTCACACTCAATAGATTTCACACTATTTTTAATCTTTTCTTCTTTTATTTTCTTGGACTTCAGTAGGTAGTCCTTTCAGCGACAACTATTTTTTCTTTTTAATCCTTTTCATTGAACATGATGGACAAATTCCCCAGGCTTTGTTCTTGTCATTCTCAATAATCATCAAGTTAATAATTAAGTATCAAACTTAAACTTTAATGTGTAAGCTAGATGTGACATGTGAATTACGTGACTCAATTAATGTTTAAACTTCCAATTAAAGATTAATAACTTCGAACTTAACTTTGAAATCTTTCAAATAATTAAAATATAGACTTAAAAAATCCTTAACATAAATTATCTTATTATCCTAATCTCTAAATTATCATCAAAATCACTTAAAGTCAAGAAATTTTAAAAAATAAAAATAAAATTTTTAACTCAAAAGTTCACAAATTCAGCACAAATTCATAAAATTTTCAAAGGAAAACCTACCCCCATCTTAAATTCTACATTATCTTCAATGTATAAACATATGCAATAAGAGCAAAATGAGAGCAACGAAAATAAAGAGGAGTAGATGAAAAGTACTTGAAAGGCGACAACATATAAGTGCTAGGATGAATTTCCTATCAATTGATGTTTTGCCAACTAAACTAAACTAATAAATCAAACTAATCTTAAGAAAGAAAAGGGAAATTTTACTCATTCGTTATAGACATTTTTCTCCTCTGGCTAGTATCTTGTTTAATTTCTTAATAGAGTTTTTAACAAGATCATTCATAAACCTACTTTATAGTAAGTTTGGATGTCCTGGAACATAATCATCCAGAGATTAAAATTTTCCTTTTTATTGTTGTGAGGAGTCCAAAGAATATATAATTCACCTTTGGCAGATATTTGTTTAATATTAGTGGACCATTGTGAACAAGAGACTAAAAATAATTTTATATTAAAAAAATATCTTTAGATAATGTAGTCTCAATAAAATCGAAAGCTTCAGACTTTGGTTCCAATTTTAACTCCTTCACCCTTAATGGTAAACATTTAGAATTGGTGGAAGGACAATTTCCTCTTGGTAAATGTCAGGCATCGGGGTACAATCTCGCAAGGCATTCACTATGTCTCTAATAATAAGATCGTTTGAATATGCAAAGTATCCAAAGCATACTTCTAAAGGTTTGGAATATTTGTTCAGTAGAGGTTCATCATCCTCAAATGTATCAATCAAATTAACCTCATGAATCACATCCTCGTCCTCTTACAGCTTATGCAAATTAAACATGTTCATTCAGCTTTAAAGTCATATTCTAAAATGATATTTTTATGATTCCATTCTGCCAATTGATTATAGCATTAGTAGTAGCTAGGAATGGTCGGCCTAATATTACAGGGATTCGAATGCCCTTATTTATAATCAGGTGTGTATCCGAGATAATAAAGTCTACCGGATAGTAGAATTTATCAACTTGGACTAACACATCTTCAACCACTCATCTCAATATCCTAGCCGAGAGGTCAGCCAATTGTAGCATTGTCTCGGTAGGTTTTAACTCACCACGTCCTAATTGTTCGTATACCGATTATGGTATCAGATTAACACTCACTCCGAGATCTAAAAGTGCTTTATCGACCCAAAAGTTTCCTATTATACATGAGACCGTATGAATTACAAGATCCTTGTATTTTGGGGGAGTGTTATGATTAATATTGCACTCGCTTGTTCTGTCGAGAAGGTTTTCTTATGTACATTCAGCTTACGCTTTACCGTACATAAATCATTTAAGAATTTGGCATAAGATTGAAATTGTTTAATTGAATCCAACAAAGGGATGTTGATCTTGACTTGTTGGAAGACATCTAAAATATCACGATTTTCACTTGGCCATTTTGATGAGGCAAGACAATAAGAAAATGGGGCCACAGGCTTAGGCTTTGCTCTGGCTCTTTGTCATGTGGAGCATACTAAATTCACCATCATCCTTCAAATCTTTGGATTCCTAAGGTTTCTCAACCTTCTTAGGAATTTCTTTATTAATATATTTACTACTTATTAGGGTGGTGATGGATTTAACGTGTTCCACATGTTAGGCTAAAGAATTGGGATCACTTATCTTAACTTGCCCCATGGGTTAGGTTAAGGTTGGGTCAAAAAGGTCTCTTTCTCCCTAACGCTTAGTTGTCTCAATTATTACAACCGAAGTTTTAAGTTCAATGATAGTCTGCATTTTCACTTGCATGAATGCATTTAACGTATCCTCAAGGTTTATCTTTGATGTGGGTCCAGCAGATGCCCATTGAAAATTATTGGGACATTCGCAGTCGGTTCATTCCTCCAACTAAGATTTGTATGATTCCACTAATCAGGAGTGTACATGTTGGAATTGGGTGCACTAAAGGGACATTGATACGCATTCCTACCATTCACTTGATATGCAATACCTCTTGAAAAGTGAGGATTATAGGACAATCCTTAGTTAGGTAAGCATCACTCTCGCAAATACCACATACAGTTTCCATGGCTTTGATGGGTTGGATCTTTTCCTTCCTAAGTTTCATGGCCTCAATCTTCCTTGTGAGATCTACCAACATTACACTAACATCATCCTCCTCTTTAAGTACATGTATTCCCTTCTTTCTTGACATTGCCTTGAGATTACTAGCTTGGTTGGATGTGTCCCATGATTGGTCATTTTTAGCTAGCATGTCAAAGTAATTTCATGCATCTTCTGGACCATTACTCATAAATCCACCATTACACATGACCTCTATGAAGTGGTGCATGTTTGAGCTTAGTCCATCATAAAAAAAAAAAAAAAAAAAAAAAAAAAAAAAAAAAAAAAAAAAACCCATCAAATCTCATAGCCATGGTGTGGGCAAGCAAGAAGTCTTTGAATCGTTCCCAATATTGGAAAATAGTTCCATCTCCCTTCTAGGAGAAGTTCATAATGTCACGCTTAAGAGTGTTAGTTTTACAAACCAGGAAGAACTTTTTAAGGAATTCTCAGGTCATCTCGGGTTATGTGCCAATAGATCTCGACCTTAAGGGGTGAAGCCATGCTTTTACCTTCTCCTTGAGAGAGAATTGAAATAGCATCAATCTAATCATATCTAGAGGAACAATGTTAAAGTGTATGATTGTGATAATCTCTTTGAACTATTTTAAGTGCAATTATGGACTTTCTGAATCAAGTCCATGAAATTTAGGGAGTAATTGGATCGCCCCTAGTTTAAAGTCATGTTTCCTACATTGGTTGGGAAAATCATGCAGGAATGTGCACTTGTTCTCGCCGGTTCTAAATAATCATGTAAAGTCCAAAGCAGTGAAACTCAGTGTACCTCATTCTCGTCACACACCATCTTAACCAATGGTGTGTTTCGCATAGGATTCTAATCAAAGTATTGTTCAATTTTATCCATATTTCATATGATGTTTGAAGAGTATTTAGGTGTTTTCTAATTCGTTAATGGATTGCAAGCCCATCGACCAAACCTCCTTCGCTTAAAGCCTCAATGTATAATCCCTTACCCACTTGTGCAGGAACCACACTGTCACTCCCCAAACTCGGAAATCGAGCTCACAGAATTCTCGATTGTCGAATATGGTGCCAATAGCCTCCGTAGTACCCCATTCTCGGCTCCCAGCGCGCATACGCCAGGTTCTAATCCTGGGGTCCTACAAGGAAGATTTTCCAACGTATATTTTTCTCATAAGGAGCATAACCACAAGTTTACCCAAATCACAAAGGCAACATCATCATAATATATCCACTAATATAATCATTTGAATACAATGCTGAAAGGGAAATACAAGTATCGAAAATCAAAGCTCCAGAGGTCCGCTGCATGCTCCAAGCTCAACGCTGCTGCAACCTAACGCCACCTGCACGCATCTATCGTGCATAAGCTTATAGAAAGCTTAGTGGGTGGTGAAAGTGTGTGCACAAGGTAAGTGCCAAGTATTTAACACAATGCCATAATCATACAATATCGGAAATACTGGTAAGATCATGAATCATTTGATATCAAAGTAAAGCAGAAATACTGACAAGTCCATGAGTCAACAATATCAGAGTACGCAATACAGATCAGCTATACAAATGAGGAATCATAAAGAGCCAAATATCAGATGCCGAAGATGTAATGCAATATACAATCCCTAATGAGTTCACGAATACCGTCAACCGTATCTAGACCATATAAATGCAGAAACACAGTAACCCAAAATGCCATGTACCGCAGATATAATGCAATATGCGGTGTGAATGGAATGACCATGTTGGAGTGTGAAGTCGGGATGATAGTACGTAGTATCGCAGGCTATGGGGTCCATCACAAGGGACTTCTATCTAAACCAGTCTCATACCTAAATTTGGATAGTCAAACTCATAATGGTAAACTCCTGATCTCAAGTTAGTTGCGCGCCCCAACCAAAATCATGGCCATTGCAAAGCACACATAACAAATAGTTGCGCACCACCAACCCGAGTGGATAGTGAATGAATAAATATGCAACTCCTGCCCAATAAGTCCACATATCAGTATTGTTCATCTCTGGGATCATCACTGAGGTCTAGTATACTCCAAACTGGCTGCCGCCCTACAGACCGCGTGGCCCAACGAGTGGAAAAGACCTCACTACCCACCTGTCAGCAGTATACTAATGCCTACCAGACTCGTCGATAGCGGACTCATTTAAGAGCTGGTCAAACTCAGCCTAACTTATAGCCCCCTCACTAGGGCGGATAAGGCCACACCCCCTCCCAACCGACTACGACATAATAGGAGACGCGGTCTACAGGTATACGACCCTCATGCGCTCATATATCCACTCGGTCTCGACGTTGGGGCATCCACTAGTATCGAGAGGGTTTAGGGATTTTCACTCAGGGCCATCTATGGCAGCACGATGCTAATAACAGATTTTCGGTGTCCCATCTGGCCATCCACGATATGCCTGTGGAGGCTACGGCCCTGATGTCGCTAGGGCATACAGTAACACAACACACAATGCAAGATGCATGAGTCATACAATCCAGTCATACATCAATCCTGCGCATACCGTGCGCTCATGTGAGATAATCTCCACCTATCAGGGAGTCTCATAACAACCTGCCCAATGACATTTGTAATGGTCAACCATATCTCATAGCAAACATGCAGATGATGCATATGGGCATGTATCATGATGTTATGCTGTCATATACTCATAATCGGTATCAATAACCGGCATCGCCAATGGACCTCGACAATGTGGACATTTAACCAACATTCCCCCAAGGAATGACCCACATAAAGCCTAACATATAGTGGACCCATGGCCTCACTCAAGAGCTCAATACACATCATGATGGGCCTCTCACATGGGCCTAATATACATCACAATAGGCCTTAAACACGGGATGAATACACATCACAATGGGCCTCAATATACAGGCCGCATATACATCACACAGGTTGAATCATCATCACAATGGGCCTCATCTACGGGTCGCATATACATCATATAGGTCATGATAATCGCCTCGGTAATCGAAATCGGCCTCGACAATCGGAATCGATACTCGGAATCGGCCTCGATACTCGGCCTCGACAATAGGAATCGGCCAATACAATCGGTCTCGAAATCGGAATCAGCCTATACAATCAGCCTCGACAAATCAGAATCGGCCTCAATACTCGGCCTCGACAATCAGAATCGGCCTATACAATCAGCCTTGACAAATCGAAATCAGCCTATACAATCGGCCTCGACAAATCAAAAATCGGCCTTGATACTCGGCCTCGACAATCGGAATCGGCCTATACAATCAGCCTCAACAAATCAGAATCGGCCTCGATACTCGGCCTCGACAATCGGAATCGGCCTATACAATCGGCCTCGACAAATCAGAATTGGCCTCAATAATCGACCTCGACAATCAGAATCGACCTATACAATCGGCCTATGCAATCGGCCTCGACAAATCGAAAATCGGCCTCGATACTCAACCTCGATAATCGAAATCGGCCTATACAATCGGCCTCGACAAATAGGAATCAGCCTCAATACTCGGCCTCGACAATAGTAATTGACCTATACAATCAGCCTCAACAAATCGAAATCAGCCTATACAATCGGCCTCGATAAATCGAAAATCGACCTCGATACCCGGCCTCGACAGTCGGAATCGACCTATACAATCGGCCTCAACAAATCGGAATCGACCTCAATACTCGGTCTCGACAATCGAAATCGACCTATATAATTGGCCTCGACAAATCAGAATCGGCCTCGATAAATCAGAAATTAACCTCGATACTCGGCCTTAACAATTGGAATCGATGATAAGCATCGAAAATCAGCACTGACAATCACCATCAATAATCAACACCGATAATCATCATATAATCAAGGCGGGATCTATAAATGAACAGCTGATTAACCATAATATAAAGATCGGCCCTCGGCCATGGTTATATCAAATCCGATAGCCCGAAACCATCCATCTATGGTGAATGGGGCCCACTTATCTACGTTAACCCATAAGAGGATTATGAGAATGGGCCTAACAAGGTCTAAGGAAGGTTACAATGTGGACATCCAACCATCATTGTCCATCAATGTGGACATCTAACCAACATTGCTCCCAAGGAGTGGCCTACATATAGAGCCAAAACATATAATGCGCTCGTGGCCTCACATAAGGGCTATATACACATCAAGTGGGCCGCATTGCATGGGCCTCTCATATGGGCTAAAAGTATAAACAGGTGGGCCCCGTACATGGGCCAAAAATACATCATGATGGGCCTCGTATACATCACATCTGGCCTCACTCATAGGCCTAATATACATCACAATGGGCCTCTCCATCTGGGCCATAATTCCATCATAACGGGCCCTATCCCATGGGCCTCTAATACATCACAATGGGACTTGTCCATAGGCCACGAATTCATCACAATAGGCCTTGTCCATAGGCCATGAATAAATCACAATGGACCTTGTCCATGGGCCTCAAATATACATCATGATGGGCCTCATGGATGGGCCGCACCAATGGGCCTCAAGTGGGCTTGGACCACACCAAAAATCATTTCAATAGTTGTAGGTGTAATATATGTATCACTGTAAACTATTATTGCAAATTGTGGGGTCCACTTGAACTTGAATCTGACTCATCCTTCCTCCCATGCCATAAAATGATATCTCAAAATGGTTGTACGGTATGGATACAACGCATGCATCATGGAGGGGCCCACCGTCAGATGGACGGCGTGGGATACAAAACACATACATCAAAGGTGGGTCCCATCCCACACGTACAGCATGTGTGGGGTGGGCCCCACACGAGCTGAAAAAGGATGGACGGTGGGATACAAAACATACATTATAATGGGGTCCTTAAACTTGCTGATGTGAAGACAGCAATTATATAGCTGGTGTGAGGTACCCCAGCCAACTGCTTCCCAAGATGGCTCCACACATGTGGTCCATCAGTCCAGTAGAATGGATGGACAGGGAAGATATTTACATACATCATGGTGGGTCCCACAGCACCGTTCAGCATTGGACGTGTGTGGATAGGGATACCTGCATCAAGGTGGGGTCCATGCAAATAGAAGGACGGTGTGGATGGGGTCCACACAGCAGATGGGCCCCACTATGGCTGACGTTAATACAGCAGCAATACAGCTGCTATACGATGCAGCCAATGGCTACTGCTTCAATGGCAGAGGTGGGACCCACGTAGGGCCCTCCATCATATATTATAATATCATATTGTTAATATTATTATTATTATTATTATTATTATTGTTTTATTATTAACTGTTTAGTACAGCCCCTGTCAGTTCACACTTCAACGTTAGCCACGTCCAGTGTCCTTGGACGCTGGATGGACGGTGTGGATATATATGCATTTAAGGTGGGTCCCGCGTGTGGGGCTCACGGTTGGTGGGTCCCACCGTCCTGCTATGTAGACGGTGTGGATATACCACATCATTACGATGGGTCCACGTCAATGTGGCCCACCCGTTTAGGATCAAGCTCATATTTATGTTTTCCCATATCTGAACGATGTAGATCTAACACGTCCATCAGGTGGGTCCCATGAAGGTGGACGACATGGATACATACATCATAGTGGGTCCACGATCGGTGTGGATCTGATGGGCCATGCCCATCAAGAGAGAGAGAGAGAGAGAGAGAGAGAGAGAAAGACCGGTGAGAAGGGGAGGGACCCTGCCACTATGGGCCCTCCCTATACAATGCATACATCAAGATGGATCCCACTATATGTGGGTCGTCAAATCATCAAAATCAACAAATAAAATCACCCACCGATTGTAAGACCCCATCCATCCATACCATTTTCTATGCATATGTGCACGATGATCGATGCCCTTAGCTAGACTTGGATTGGTCGTAGTACACACCCAACTGACCGAAACTCCAAGACCTCGAAACCTATCTCATATCGACTGCCCCGTTGCCGCGATCGTGGAGGTACAACCCGTGCGTCTCTACGACACTCCATTAGTGAGATACGTCGTGAAGGTCAACTCTTCTCCATACCATACGCTATGCATGACATCATCACACCATGCCATCCCATGTCCCTTTAATCCATCATTAATTACAAATCATGAATTAATTATCATAATACTAGTCTAAGCTAACCAAGATCATATTAATTGAATCTAACCACATTTTAACAATTTCTCTACAAATAGTCCTTCATCCCTTAGCATTTCACCATTTTTCTACACAAGGAGAGAGAGAGAGAGAGAGAGAGAGAGAGAGAGAGAGAGATCTTAGTGGGTCATCAACTCCATCAATCCCATCCCTTCCATCCATCTCAATCATCCATTTAATCCATCAAGGTCAGCACACCCCTCCACTCTTATGGTTTATTTCCTTTCTTGATTATTCGGATGATTAATTGTGGTGATGATGTGATGATAATGATAATGATGATGTAGGACGCATTGATGGTAGGGCCCATTATGATATATGGTTACAAATATATAGATGGTGAGATGAAATAAATATTAGCTTGATCTAAAGCTTGTGTGGGACCCACTAGCCGTGGGCCCACCGTGAGGTAAACTAACCATCATACATGGGTATATGGTCATAAGGATGTGGATGAAGAGAAAACATAAATATTAACTTGGTCAGCAAAACATGGCCTCACTATGACTCTTATAGTCATCCAACTGTCCAAGCAATGATCTATTGGGCTGGCCAAACTCACACACACACTCATACACACACACACACACACACGTGTACATACCACATTAAAAAAAATAGTGAGAGTGGATGTTGTTGCTGCCAGCGTCCAGAGGACGCTGCAGCAAGCAGCGTCCCAGCTGCCTCTAAATAGGGGTAAGGGGGTTGGGATCACAATACCCCCCACCCATGATGTATGTTTTCAATCCACGCTATCCATTTAATTTCCTAGCCCATTTTACACATTGAGCCGAAAAATGAAGCCAATCCAGATCTCTGATAGGCCACACCATTAAAAAGGTTGTTTGAATAGTAATAAACTGTTAAGGCCCACTGTGATGTTTCTATACACCGAAATATATCGAATATTGGGCTCATTACATCTGTCACGAGCCCGGGAGCCCAGTAGACGGAGTAGATCGTCATGATGTGGGCCCCACCTACGAAAAACCTCGAATACAAATATATATATATATGTAACAGCATTGGACGCTATTGCTGTCAGCGTGCAGATGACGCTGCAGCAAGCAGCGTCCTGCTGTTGGACGCTGGAGGGAATAGGGGGCCCCACCACAGGCCCCACCATGATGCGTGTCGAGCATCTACACCGTGCATTTGATGGGTCCCCTTTAGAAAGTGGGATATCCTAAAATTCAGCCATACACAGAACTCAGGTGGCGCACACCAACAAAATAAATAACTAAATAAATATATGAAGCTGAATAAATCAGCAATATTCATGGGTCTGAACATGAGGTATGTGTTATATCCAAACCGTCCATCCATTTGGCGAGTCGTCTTAAGGCTTGAGAAAAAAAAAGAAAGATAGATAGATCTAACTATTAGGTGGTCCACACTACAAAGAGCAGCAAGGGATTGAACGCTTACCATTGGAACCCTTTTTGGGTCATCGAAGTTTTGGACCAATATGAAATTTGTTTTTCCTCTTACTTCAGGTCTCTGTGACCTTATGAACAGATTGAATGGAAAATAAACGTTATGCTAGGCCCTATGAATGGTTTAATGGTGAAAATCTTCACTACTATTTGTAGTAAGGTCCAAATAATCTTTGGATATGATTCATTTTGTTTGGATAATGCTCTAAAATGATCTCTAAATATAGATGAATAGTGTAGGTATAATAAATACATCACTTTGGGATCCATGTAACTTTGATATCCTTGAACTGTTTGCACAACTCGGAGCAAGCTCGAGCATATAAAAGCACTTGCTGGGGTCCACCTGAAATTTGGATGCATCTGAAACTTAGACTGAACCCTCAACCAAGTGGGACACACATAATGGATGGGCTGGATTTGTGGAACACGTCCCACTGGCCCAACAAATGATTATGAATGTTTTAATGGAGGGTAACCCTTTCAACTTTTGTGTGTGGTGTGGCCCACATGAGCCACAGATTGACTTGATTTTAAGCCAAGAGGCCCACATAATGTTTACATCAGATCTGCATCGTACATTGTCTTTGATAGACCATTTTAGTACATGAGCCCAAAAATAAAGGTGATCCAAGTTTTAGGTAGGCTGCACCACACAAACAGTAGAAATTGAACAATTACCATTAAAGACTCCCTGTGGGTCTACCACGATGTATCTAATTTATTGAGTCCATACATCATCCTTGACCACCCCATTGCATGGTATGGTTTCAAAAATTAGGCTGATCCAAAGTCCACCTAAACCATATCACCTGAAACAGTAAGAAACGAACTCTTATCACTAAAATTTTCCTAGGGCCAAGGTTAATGATGCAATGTATATCCATACCATCCATCGACTTCACCGGATGGTTGGAGTAGATCCTAACTTCAAGTGGGTCACACACAACTCAACCTCATGGGAAATTCCCATGGACTCCACCACATAGGACCCGTTGTGAATTCCATTGGTGTGTGGGCCCAAAAATGTTAAGGCCCATTTTGAGTGAATGTCATGTGGGTCCATCAGTGGTAGCCTTGCTTGGACCAACCATTGGGCCTCTTCGACAAGAGTTTGTAATCTCCATGTGTTGAATGTATGACGAACTAGTATTGCAATTTTTGAAGTAATGATGATTAATTCCTTAAATGGGCTGATTGTGGACAGCCCTTGATCACTTGGCACTTTGGTTACAGTGCGGCCTTAAGTAGTAATATCATATGATATGTGTTTAAACCCTTAAACATGTTCAATTATAACAAATGTGTAGACTCTAGTTGTGTGAGGGTGCCTTATAAGCGTTTGGCCCCTTAATCATGTGGGCATGTGACGTGTGTATGGCCACCTAATCATAGGCAATGGTGGAGTATATGTAGTATATGTAGTCATCTAACTGTATGAATGTGAAATACACACAAGGCCACCTAACTGTATGAAATCAAGTGGCATTGATGGTCATTCAACAACGTAGGTTTGTGCTTATCGATATAGACACCGCCACTTGAATCACGTATGACCAAGTTGTACACTAGACCGAATGTGATGTAGGGTTATGTTACCCAAGCTAATGCTATCAAGGTCCTGGATTCTATGTGATGTGATCTCTAAATAGTAAATGGTATGATGAATGTGGCTCTTGGCCTTTAACCATGTGACA
Source organism: Magnolia officinalis (assembly GCA_021015155.1). NCBI lineage: Eukaryota > Viridiplantae > Streptophyta > Magnoliopsida > Magnoliales > Magnoliaceae > Magnolia > Magnolia officinalis. The sequence continues at coordinate 52,018,120 of JAJHSJ010000002.1, read as the reverse complement.
CCGAATATGAGTCATTAACTATGTGACATGTGAAGTGGTTGTAGTATAATACTTATCATAATTGGTGTAGCCTTGTATTCGTATGTAGGATTATGATTACTCAATTATGTTTGGATATTTTGAAATATGGACACTAGATCATGATAGTAATCGTATATATACTAAACTATGTGAAATTGTGGTACTGACCACCTGACTATGTGAAAGTTTAGTAAAGCAGTTGCCCCATTAGTGCAGCTCACTTGATGTGCATGAGGCCCATTGATACAGCGCACTTGATGCATATGAGGCCCATTATGATATATTTGAGGCTCATGTTTATGGTCCATGTGTCGAGGCCCATGTGATGTATATGCGGCCCGTATTTGAGGTCCATTGTGATGTGTATTCAGTCCGTGTTTAAGGCCCAATGTGATGTATATGAGGCCTATGTGATGAGGCCCATTATGGTGCATTTGAGGGCCAGGCGATGGAGTCCATTGTCATGTATATTAGGCCCATGTGAGAGGCTCATGTATCCACTCGGTCTAAACGTTGGAGCAACCTCTTAGTACCATAAGGGTTTAGGGGCTTTCATCCACAGACATCCAAAGTGCCCATATGCTAGAACTAAATATTTTTGGTATCCAATCTGACCATCCACGATGTATCTGTGGAGGCCACAGCCCTGATATCGCTAGGGCGCCAAGTGATCATGTCACACAAATGCGAAATACATGAGTCATACCATCCAGTCATGCATCAAACCTGCGCGTACCGTGCGAACATGTGGGGAAACTCCGTCTCACAGGGAGTCCCATCAACATCTCAGTCCAATGGCATATGCTATGGTCAATCACTCCTCATAACATGTATACAAATGATGCGTATGGGCATGTATCAAGACATTATACTAAGCATGTTCTCAGTGTGTCCTACTAGAATAAGTACACTAGCATGATTATCAGATATAGCAAGCGATGATCAGCCTTAACCAGTATGTCACTTACAAGAATAGGGGCTGAATGATACGCCCCACTAGATATATAGAAGTTTATATGGAATGGTCCATGTTAGACTATCATAACCTATTCAAGGTACTAGCATATCATAGATCCTAAGGCAGGGTCCCTTGCAAGAACGGTGGATCTAACCCACGAATTGAGATAAGCTTCAATAGTGGATGTACCAAATTTGATAGAACATATTCTTCCATCTACGATAAGAGGTGATTCTTATAACTACACAACAGGGTGAGTTGAGAGGGTGAACCATGTACAATCAAGTGGGCTTCCTCGCCCTCTCTATTATGAAATAAACTAGGCCTTCCTATGGGACCCGATAAGAATATAAGGTGGGCTTCAGGGTTAGATAATTCCTACAAGGCATGGTGGAATACACCATCATCAATGGGGGCCCAATTGTTTGGGTTAGCCCAATGGGTATTACTAACATCGGTGGGGACCCAACGATTTGAGTTAGCCCACTAGTGTATGGGTGGAAGTGGGCTTAGCAACGGGCCCTAGAATAGTTTACAACAGTGGACATTTAACCACCATTGTCCTAAGGTGCGGTTCATTTGGGATTGGAAATCAAGATCACAACGGGGCCCTCGGCCCTTAAAACCTTTAGACGGACGGATGGTTCATGTGTATATCACATACATCATGGTGGGTTTGCATATGGCGGTCCATGGTCTGCTTAAATGAATGGATAGTGCGCATATAACACACACATCATGGTGGGCCTCACACATCATAATTGGGCCTCGCACATATAATGGGCCTCATCACATTACAATGGGCCTCACATATCAAATGGGCCTTACACATCACCATGGGCCTCATCACAATGGGCCTCGTACAATCACAAGGGGCCTCATATAATCACAAGGAGCCTCATCACATCAGCAAGTGGGCCTCTGTCACGCCCCAAACTCGGGGACCGGGCTCACAAAATTCCCGATCGCCGAATCCGGCGCCGAATACAGCCTCCGTAGAACCCCATTCTCGGCTCCCGGCGCCCATTCGCCAGGTTCCGATCCTGGGATGCTACGAGGAGGATTTCTAATATCAGTTTGAATCGTAATAAGCATAACCAAAGGCATAACCCACAAACAACAACCAAAAACTCCATCACATTTCCACTATGATCAAAAACTTTACAAGTACAATGAGCATGGAGGAAAATACAATGAGAATGGACAAAAAGCTCCAAAAGATCTGCTCTGCGCTCCTGCCTCAGCGCTGCTGCGTCCTCGCGTCACCTGCACGCAACGGTCGTGCATAAGCTTATAGAAAGCTTAGAGGGTGGTGAAAGTGTGTGCGCAAGGTAGTAATGCAGTATGCAGTGTCAGAGTAATGCGGAACATGCTGGTGAATCCATGAATACCACTAGCCGTACCAAGGCTATGCGATGCGAGGCATGAATAATATTGGTCATACCAAGGCCATGCAATGCGAGATGCAACTCAAGCATACAAATCCTCATCTATATCCACATATCAATACAGCTCAAATCTGGGATATCACCGGGGTCTAGTACACTCTAAACCAGATTGCCGCCCCATCGCACGCAATAAGGTAAGTGGAAGAGACCTCACTACCCGCCTGCCAATATCGGGCTCGGCTTGTCGATAGCGGACCCATTCCTCGAGCTGGTTAGACTCAGCCTAGCATTGCCCCCTCCTCTCGGGCGGGTAAGGCCGTACCCCCTTCCAACCGACCACGACACAGTGGAAAGCGTAGCCTCCTTGTAATCGGCCATCGGCGCTCATGCACCCACTCGGTCTAGACGTTGGAGCAACCTCTTGGTACCATAAGGGTTTAGGGACTTTCACCCAAGGATATCTATAGCACCCCATGTAGAACAAGATTTCCGGTATCCAATCCTGCCAACCACGATACGCCTATGGAGGCTATGGCCCTGATGTCGCTAGGGCGTACAGTAACTACATCACACAATGCGAATGCATGAATCACACTATCCAATCATGCAACAATCCTGCGTGTCTCGGGCACTCATGTAGGGCAACACCACCTAACCGGGAGCCCCTAATCAATCTGCCCGAAGGCATATGCTATGATCAGTCACCTCTCATATCAAGCACACATATGATGCGTATGATCATGAGTCATGGAACTATACTAAACATGTAATAAGGTAATGAACTGTGCTTACAACGCAGATGGGCCTAGACGGCCTACACGCAACAAGTACGGCCTATCAATGGGCCCTAGGGAGAGTCGTAATGCGGACATTTAACCAACATTATACTTGCAATGTGGACGTCAAACCAACATTGCTCCCAAGGCGTAGCCCGTAGTGAATACCATTACATGAACCAGGTTGGGGTCACACATTGCAATGGATCTTAGGTACATCCCATTGGGCATTAAATACATCAAATGGGCCCTGTCATATGGGCCTTATATTCATCAAGTGGGCCACATCAATGGGTCGCACCAATGTGCCTTAGTTACATCGAATGGGCCTCCTAATATGGGCCTTAGAATACATCAAATGAGTCCAATCCCATGGGCCTGACATATATCAAATGGGCCAATTCCCATGGGCCTTATGTGTATCAAATGGGCCACACCAATTGGGCCCTATACGTGTAACAAATGGGCCTCAACCCATAGGTCCTAATACAATTCAATGGGCCTTAACCCATCGGCCTTATATCTCAAAGTGGGCCTCGAAACATTGTAAGGTGGAGCCCACTTGGACTATGGATTTGGCTCATTGTTAGCCTCAAGCCTTAAGCCAGGCTGGTCAAATGGTGCATGGCTTTGGAGGCAACACATGCATCACGGGTGGGCCCACAAGAAGGCCCACCATTAAATATGTATATACATATATATATATATATATATATATATATATATATATATATATATACACATGCACATGCCTATACACACACACCACACACATACACACCCACACACACACGCACGCACGCACACACACACAGGGGCCCCACCGTCTGCCTTGACGGTGGGTAAAACACAAACATCACAGTAGGCCCCCCCCACCGCCCGCCTGGACGGTGGGATAGACACATACATCACTGTGGGCTCCAAGTGGGGCCCACCATGTCGTTTATATGCCATCCGGACCGTTGGCAAGGTCACACGGGTCGGGTTGAAGGGAAAACCCAAGTTTCAGCTTGATCCAAAACTTCTGTGGCAAAAAAAAATGGTCTCAATGGTAGACCTTCAATTTACACTGTTTCCTTTGGTGTGGGCCACCTGAGTCTTGGATGCACCTGAAATTTGGAGGGGACCCACCTCAGGGGGTGGTCCACCTAATGGACGGAGTGGATAAAATAAATACATCATGGTGGGGCCCACGGCAGGAGCCGTGGGTGACCCAGTCCGTCCGCCCAACGCCAGCGCAGGCGCTGCCTGCGCCCTCCCTGACACGGCAGAGGCAGAAGCCCTCATTTCTTCTCTTTCTTTTTTTTTTTTGTTTTCTTGCTGGAAAAGGCGTGTGGGACCCACTGACTGAAGATCCAGCCCGCCCATTGCGTTCACGGGCTCGAGGTGCACCAAACAAGTCCAAAGTTCGGATTTTTTTTTGTATAGTTGAGGTATGGTGGGCCTTAGAAGTTTTGAACGGTAAAGGATACTGTTTCCTACGGTACGGCCCGTTGGAGTATCGGATCCACGCCATTTTTCGGCTCAACGCTTAAATCGAGCCAAAGAATGAGATGGATGGAGTGGATTGAATATATATGACAAGGTGGGGTCCATATATGTGACTCACCCCAAAGCCTTAAGCAAACAAACAAAAATATATATATATATTTGTGTTTTCATTTTTAGACGTCCAGCGTCCTTGGAAGCTGGATGGTGTTACGTTGTGCATTGAGGTGGGCCACACATGATGGAGGGTGTTGGTACAAACATTCAAGGTGGGCCCCACCCATGGATGACTTGGATAAAATACACATTTCATGGTGGGGTCCAACTTGGTGGGCCACACAAACACATCACATGATCTAAAGGAGAAAGGAAAAAAAAAAGAAAAAAAAAATGAAATAGAGAGAGAGAGAGAGTGAGACATAGAGAGATCGGTGAGTATAGAGGGACCCAGCCACTATGGGCCCCTCATTCAATAGTACATCAAGGTGGGTCCCACATATATGGACCCTTGATCAACAAAAGAATAAAAAAAATGAAATCAACGATCACCCACCGGCTTCTTCTTGCTCCAATGGGTTCCTTAGCTCCTTGGCTTCAATTTCAAAGGAGGAGATGAGGAATGGATGGCTAGGATGGGGGATCTTGGGGTGGAAAGGTGGGACACATTTGTGGCTTGGAAGGGAATGGGGAGATAGCTCATACGTATGGGGTTTTTCTCTCTTGGGGATGAATTTGCAAATGAAGAGAGAGAGTGTTGTAAAGGGAGAGGAGTGATGGATGGTTGATGTGGTGGTGATGGGGTGTAAGACACCTTTTTGACTTTGTTGGCCATTTGTGTAAGAAAGGCATGGGTGTTGTAAGAGCTTTTTGACTTTGGGGTTGCTTGGGGAAGAGTGTGAGTGATGTGTACTTGACCCTTGAGATTAATGGGTTGATGGATTGATGGATTGATGGATTGATGTGACACATCGTAGAGATTCTCTTGGATTTTGCAACGCGTGGTGTTTTTCTCGCACCGAACGCTAGCCCACATCTCCTGGCCAGGGTATCGCCTCGGCGCGCGAGTCGCGGCATCGGAACCGCGGCGACGGTGCGGTCGCAATGGTACAAGTCTCGGGTTGAGTCGACTCGGGTTGACAGCGTGTGAATCAGGGTCGCGCGCAACGCCGGTTAAGGGTCGAAGGTTGCCGAAATTCGACCGGAAAGACCGCGGAAACCTACGGAACGGTACGGTCTAAGATGCGGGTCTTACAGCTCTCCCCTACTAATAAAAATTTCGTCCTCGAAATTTACACAATCATCGCAACTAGGCATAACTCGCGAGGAATAAGAAACATAACATCACTATATAAAACCAGAGATAATATACAAAATACATCACATGATCAATCATCAAATAGATGGGGATAACGCTCTCGAATCTCGGCCTCGCGCTCCCACGAAACCTCCTCAACAGAATGGTGACCCCACTGAACCTTCACCAACGGAATGACCTTGGTCCGGAGGACCTGCTCCTTCCGATCCAGGATACGAACCGGCTGCTCAATGTAAGAAGCGTCCTCACGAACCTCTAACGGCTGCCAATCGATAACAGGAACGATATCTGACCCACACTTCCTCAACATAGAGACATGAAAAACATTGTGGACGCCAGACAACTGAGATGGCAAGGCAAGCCGATAGGCCACGGCGCCAACGCGCCTAGTGATCTCAAAAGGTCCTATAAATCTCAGGGCAAGCTTGCCCTTCGCTCCAAAACGAACTACGCCCTTCATGGGCGAGACCTTGAGATACACATGGTCCCCTACATCAAACTCCAAGGGACGACGCCGACGATCAGCAAAACTCTTCTGCCGGCTCTGAGCTGTGCGCATCCTCTGCCTGATGATATCGATAGCCTCTGACGTCTCCTGCACAAGCTCGGGACCTAGGAGACGGCGCTCTCCAACCTCGGTCCAACAACTCAGTGATCTGCATGGTCTGCCATATAGTGCCTCAAAAGGAGCCATGCCGATGGTCGCCTGATAGCTGTTATTGTATGCCAACTCAGCCAATCGCAGATGCTCATCGCAGCTACCCCCGAAATCAATCGCGCAGGCCCGAAGCATATCCTCAAGGATCTGGTTGACCCTTTCGGTCTGGCCATCGGTCTGCGGATGGTACGCAGTGCTGAGCTGCAAATCAATCCCCATCGCTCTCTGGAAGCTCCCCCAAAACTGAGACGTGAACCTCGAATCTCGGTCAGAAACGATCGAGACTGGAACGCCATGCAGTCTCACAATCTCCTCGAGGAATAACTTCGCAAGCCGGTCCATAGACCAAGTCGCACGCATCGCGAGAAAATGTGCCGACTTCGTCAGACGATCCACAACAACCCAAATGGCGTCATGACCGCGCTGAGTCCTCGGCAAGCCCATAATGAAATCTGTCGACACGTGCTCCCACTTCCACATCGGGATACTCAACGGCTGCAATAGACCAGGGGGTCTCTGATGATCGGCCTTGACACGCTGGCACGTGTCACACTCGGCCACAAAACTAGCGATCTGGCGCTTCATCCCTGCCCAAAAGTACTGTCGCCTCATGTCACGGTACATCTTCGTCGAACCAGGATGGATAGAAAACCGCGATCGATGCGCCTCGGTCATAAGATCTCTACGTAACTCAGGAATATCCGGGACGCACAATCGGCCTCTGAAGCGAAGTCCACCATCTGTACCAATCTGCCAATCTACCTGACTCTCAGATGCCGCATCAGCCCTATAACTCTGCAACGACTCATCAGCCTGCTGAGCCTCGATCACCCTTGTGACAAGAGAGGGTTGAATCGACAAGCTCGATAACTGCACGATAGAAGACTGCAGGCCGAACTCAAAATCATACTCTGCTACATCCTCAAGCATCCGCCACTCCCGAATCATCATATGCGCCACCAGGCCTCGTGGCTGACGGCTGAGGGCATCCGCCACCACGTTCGCCTTGCCAGGGTGGTACTGAAGATCGAAGTCATAGTCCTTCAGGAGCTCCATCCAGCGCCTCTGCCTCATGTTCAACTCAGACTGCGAGAAGAGGTACTTCAAGCTCTTGTGGTCGGAGAAGAGCTCGAACCTGACCCCATAGAGATAGTGCCTCCACACCTTCAGTGCGAAGACAACTGCAGCCAGCTCCAAATCATGCGTGGGGTAGTTCAGCTCATGGATCTTGAGCTGGCGAGACGCGAAGGCCACTGGTCTCCCTTGCTGCATCAGGACAGCACCCAAACCAATATGCGAGGCATCAGTAAATACAATAAATCCGTCACTCCCAGAGGGAAGAGTGAGGACAGGAGCGGACGTCAAACGGTCCTTCAACTCCATAAATGCTCGCTCGCAGGCGTCGCTCCAAATAAACTCCGCGCCCTTCCGAGTCAACCTGGTCAGCGGGGCTGCAATACGAGAGAAGCCCTCAATGAAACGCCGGTAATAGCCCGCCAAACCAAGGAAACTGCAGATCTCGGACGCGGTCGTGGGCTGGCCCCACTGACGCACTGCCTCAACCTTCGAGGGGTCCACTGCGACGCCCTCCCTTGTCACCACGTGACCGAGGAACTTCACCTCCTCCTGCCAGAACTCGCACTTCTCCAGCTTCGCATACAGCTGGTGTGCGCGGAGGGTCTGCAACGTAACCTCCAGATGCTGCTCATGCTCCTCACGGGTCCTCGAATAGATCAGAATGTCGTCGATGAAGACTACAACAAACTGATCGAGATAAGGGCGGAAGACCTCGTTCATCAACTGCATGAAGACCGCGGGTGCATTGGTCAGTCCAAAGGACATGACCTGGAACTCAAAATGACCATAACGCGTCCTGAATGCCGTCTTCGGAATGTCCTCCTCTCGGACCCGAATCTGATGATAACCGGAACGCAAGTCAATCTTCGAAAAGCACCCTGCAGCTGATCAAACAAATCATCAATCCTCGGGAGCGGGTACTTGTTCTTGATCGTGACCTTGTTGAGCTCGCGGTAGTCTACGCAGAGCCTCAATGATCCATCCTTCTTCTTCACGAAGAGTACCGGCGCTCCCCACGGTGAACTGCTCGGACGGATAAACCCCAACTCACGCAACTCGTCCAACTGCTTCTGCAGTTCCCTCAACTCCAACGGTGCCATACGATACGGGGCCTTCGAAATAGGCGCGGTACCGGGCACGAGATCAATCTGAAACTCGGTGAGTCGGCGAGGCGGTAATCCCAGAATCTCCTGGAACACGTCGGGAAAATCGCAAACAATCGGCAGCTGATCAATACAAGCGGCGACAGGCTCTTCAACGGCGCAGGACATCAAGCAAGACAATGGCTCTCCTCGGGGCTCTGCAATGAACTGGAACTGTGGCAAGCCTGGTATATAGAACGAGACGGTCCTCGCGGAGCAGTCCAAGACGGCGTGGTACTCGGCGAGCCAATCCATGCCCAAAATAACGTCAAAATCCGACATCGGCAGCACGTACAAGTCGGCAGGCAAGAAGATCTCTCCTACTAACACGGGGCAAGACGAACAGAAGAGGCCTAATACTGTAGTCTTCCCCAAGGGCGTCGATATGGTCAACCCCTCTCGAGCAGATTCTGTCGGCAATCCAGTCGAACGACAGAATCCCTCAGACATAAATGAGTGCGAAGCACCAGAGTCAAATAAAACTCGAGCAATGCATGCAGAGACTAGAAGTATACCCTCAACAACTCCTCCAGATGACTGAGGATCCTGCTGGGCCGCGTAGAACCTAGCCTGAGCCGGGTGGGGAGGTGCATGTCCCCTCTGAACGTGCTGCTGCTGCTGGGGTCGCTGAGGCGGTTGAAACTGCTGCCTCTGCTGCTGCGGCCTCGGAGGCTGGTGCTGATGCTGCTGCTGAGGTGGCCTCGGTGGTGGGGGCTGCTGTCGCTGCTGCTGTGGTGGAGGCTGCTGTGGACCTCTCGGCGGCTGCTGCTGCTGTGGGAGCCGCTGCTGCTGCTGCTGCTGGGGACGGGGACACTCCCACATACGGTGTCCCGTCGCACCGCACCCAAAACAAGTGCCAGTGAACTGCCTCGGAGGTGGTGCTGGAGGTGCTGCTGGTGCTCGGAAGGCTGGGCGACCTGTGCACCTCTGCTGCTGTGGTCGATGCTGCTGCGTGTCACCGGAAGGAGCGGGCCTCTTCCGGTCTCTCCTCTGACCGCGATCGGACTGAGAGCCGGCCCACTCAGCCTCATAAATCTGGGCCTTTCGCACCACTCCCTCGAACGTCGGAAGCTCATGTCGGATGACACGGCCTCGAAGACCGTAACGCAAGCCGTCCTCGAAGCGGCGGGCTCTCCGCTCCTCGTCATCCACCAAATATGGCGTAAATCTGGACAGTGCTACGAAACGGGCCGCATACTGAGCCGCTGTCATATCGCCCTGCACCAAGGCCTCGAACTCCAACGCTCGCTGTCGTCGGACGTGATCGGGGAAATACTGTCGGTCAAACCGATCTACAAAATCCTCTCATGTCCATACAAAATCGGTGTCGGCTGCTCGTGAGACTGACGTCCACCAGTGCTCAGCCTCACCATGGAGAAGAAATACGGCTAATCGGACTCGCCGCTCGGTCGTGCATCCCATCGTCTCGAATATCTTTTCCACATCGGCACGCCATCTCTCATCTACCGTCGGGTCTGGCTCGCCCTGGAAACGCGGCGGATCGAGTCGTCGGAACTCACGAAGAAGTGTACTCGCACGGTCCTGCTCGGCCTGCTCCGGTGAGACAACAGGGTGCCTGCCCTGTCCCTGAAGTGCAGCCGTCACAGCCTGTAACATCTGCTGCAGCTGGGAGGCACTCACGGATACGGTCGGGTCCGCACCGGTCTCTGGTGGAGGAGCAGCATACTCCGGATGGGCAGTAGGAATCTCTGGTAAAGGATCTGCATCCATATACTGGGCAGTAGGAATCTCCGGTGGTGGAGCAGGGGTCGTCGGTGGTAATGCAGGAGTCTCAGGTGGTGGTGCGGGAGTCGATCGGGTCACTCTCTGGCGCGCCATGTCCTACAAGAATATCGAAGGCGCCTATCAACTTGGAACTCTCGAAGGTACGAATGTTAAGGGTCGGTAATAAAGATTGCTAAGCTATCCGGACTTGGGACTCAATCATCCTAAACTCATAGTAGATATGTAATGTTGTTCTTAGTTATTCCCAGGTTATGCTCTGATACCAACTTCTGTCACGCCCCAAACTCGGGGACCGGGCTCACAAAATTCCCGATCGTCGAATCCGGCGCGACAGCCTCCGTAGAACCCCATTCTCGGCTCCCGGCGCCCATTCGCCAGGTTCCGATCCTGGGATGCTACGAGGAGGATTTCTAATATCAGTTTGAATCGTAATAAGCATAACCAAAGGCATAACCCACAAATAACAACCAAAAACTCCATCACATTTCCACTATAATCAAAAACTTTACAAGTACAATGAGCATGGAGGGAAATACAATGAGAATGGACAAAAAGCTCCAAAAGATCTGCTCTGCGCTCCTTCCTCAGCGCTGCTGCGTCCTCGCTTCACCTGCACGCAACGGTCGTGCATAAGCTTATAGAAAGCTCAGAGGGTGGTGAAAGTGTGTGCGCAAGGTAGTAATGCAGTATGCAGTGTCAGAGTAATGCGGAACATGCTGGTGAATCCATGAATACCACTAGCCGTACCAAGGCTATGCGATGCGAGGCATGAATGATATTGGCCATACCAAGGCCATGCAATGCGAGATGCAACTCAAGCATACAAATCCTCATCTATATCCACATATCAATACAACTCAAATCTGGGATATCACCGGGGTCTAGTACACTCTAAACCAGATTGCCGCCCCATCGCGCGCAATAAGGTAAGTGGAAGAGACCTCACTACCCGCCTGCCAATATCGGGCTCGGCTCGTCGATAGCGGACCCATTCCTCGAGCTGGTCAGACTCAGCCTAGCATTGCCCCCTCCTCTCGGGCGGGTAAGGCCGTACCCCCTTCCAACCGACCACGACACAGTGGAAAGCGCAGCCTCCTGGTAATCGGCCATCGGCGCTCATGCACCCACTCGGTCTAGACGTTGGAGCAACCTCTTGGTACCATAAGGGTTTAGGGACTTTCACCCAGGGATATCTATAGCACCCCATGTAGAACAAGATTTCCGGTATCCAATCCTGCCAACCACGATACGCCTGTGGAGGCTATGACCCTGATGTCGCTAGGGCGTACAGTAACTACATCACACAATGCGAATGCATGAATCACACTATCCAATCATGCAACAATCCTGCGCGTCTCGTGCGCTCATGTAGGGCAACACCGCCTAACCGGGAGCCCCTAATCAATCTGCCCGAAGGCATATGCTATGATCAGTCACCTCTCATATCAAGCACACATATGATGCGTATGATCATGAGTCATGGAACTATACTAAACATGTAATAAGGTAATGAACTGTGCTTACAACGCAGATGGGCCTAGACGGCCTACACGCAACAAGTACGGCCTATCAATGGGCCCTAGGGAGAGTCGTAATGCGGACATTTAACCAACATTATACTTGCAATGTGGACGTCAAACCAACATTGCTCCCAAGGCGTAGCCCGTAGTGAATACCATTACATGAACCAGGTTGGGGTCACACATTGCAATGGATCTTAGGTACATCCCATTGGGCATTAAATACATCAAATGGGCCCTGTCATATGGGCCTTATATTCATCAAGTGGGCCACATCAATGGGTCGCACCAATGGCCTTAGTTACATCGAATGGGCCTCCTAATATGGGCCTTAGAATACATCAAATGAGTCCAATCCCATGGGCCTGACATATATCAAATGGGCCTATTCCCATGGGCCTTATGTGTATCAAATGGGCCACACCAATTGGGCCCTATATGTGTAACAAATGGGCCTCAACCCATAGGTCCTAATACAATTCAATGGGCCTTAACCCATAGGCCTTATATCTCAAAGTGGGCCTCGAAACATTGTAAGGTGGAGCCCACTCGGACTATGGATTTGGCTCATTGTTAGCCTCAAGCCTTAAGCCAGGCTGGTCAAATGGTGCATGGCTTTGGAGGCAACACATGCATCACGGGTGGGCCCACAAGAAGGCCCACCATTAAATATGCATATACATACATACATATATATATATATATATATATATATATATATATATATACACATGCACATGCCTACACACACACACCACACACATACACACCCACACACACACGCACGCACGCACACACACACAGGGGCCCCACCGTCTGCCTTGACGGTGGGTAAAACACAAACATCACAGTAGGCCCCCCACCGCCCGCCTGGACGGTGGGATAGACACATACATCACTGTGGGCTCCAAGTGGGGCCCACCATGTCATTTATATGCCATCCGGACCGTTGGCAAGGTCACACGGGTCGGGTTGAAGGGAAAACCCAAGTTTCAGCTTGATCCAAAACTTCTGTGGCAAAAAAAAAATGGTCTCAATGGTAGACCTTCAATTTACACTGTTTCCTTTGGTGTGGGCCACCTGAGTCTTGGATGCACCTGAAATTTGGAGGGGACCCACCTCAGGGGTGGTCCACCTAATGGACGGAGTGGATAAAATAAATACATCATGGTGGGGCCCACGGAAGGAGCCGTGGGTGACCCAATCCGTCCGCCCAACGCCAGCGCAGGCGCTGCCTGCGCCCTCCCTGACACGGCAGAGGCAGAAGCCCTCATTTCTTCTCTTTCTTCTTTTTTTTTTGTTTTCTTGCTGGAAAAGGCGTGTGGGACCCACTGACTGAAGATCCAGCCCGCCCATTGCGTTCACGGGCTCGAGGTGCACCAAACAAGTCCAAAGTTCGGATTTTTTTTTGTGTAGTTGAGGTATGGTGGGCCTTAGAAGTTTTGAACGGTAAAGGATACCGTTTCCTACGGTACGGCCCGCTGGAGTATCGGATCCACGCCATTTTTCGGCTCAACGCTTAAATCGAGCCAAAGAATGAGATGGATGGAGTGGATTGAATATATATGACAAGGTGGGGTCCATATATGTGACTCACCCCAAAGCCTTAAGCAAACAAACAAAAAAATATATATATATTTGTGTTTTCATTTTTAGACGTCCAGCGTCCCTGGACGCTGGACGGTGTTACGTTGTGCATTGAGGTGGGCCACACATGATGGAGGGTGTTGGTACAAACATTCAAGGTGGGCCCCACCCATGGATGACTTGGATAAAATACACATTTCATGGTGGGGTCCAACTTGGTGGGCCACACAAACACATCACATGATCTAAAGGAGAAAGGAAAAAAAAAAGAAAAAAAATGAAATAGAGAGAGATAGAGAGTGAGACATAGAGAGATCGGTGAGTATGGAGGGACCCCGCCACTATGGGCCCCTCATTCAATAGTACATCAAGGTGGGTCCCACATATATGGACCCTTGATCAACAAAAGAATAAAAAAAAATGAAATCAACGATCACCCACCGGCTTCTTCTTGCTCCAATGGGTTCCTTAGCTCCTTAGCTTCAATTTCAAAGGAGGAGATGAGGAATGGATGGCTAGGATGGGGGATCTTGGGGTGGAAAGGTGGGACACATTTGTGGCTTGGAAGGGAATGGGGAGATAGCTCATACGTATGAGGTTTTTCTCTGTTGGGGATGAATTTGCAAATGAAGAGAGAGAGTGTTGTAAAGGGAGAGGAGTGATGGATGGTTGATGTGGTGGTGATGGGGTGTAAGACACCTTTTTGACTTTGTTGGCCATTTGTGTAAGAAAGGCATGGGTGTTGTAAGAGCTTTTTGACTTTGGGGTTGCTTGGGGAAGAGTGTGAGTGATGTGTACTTGACCCTTGAGATTGATGGGTTGATGGATTGATGGATTGATGGATTGATGTGACACATCGTAGAGATTCTCTTGGATTTTGCAACGCGCGGTGTTTTTCTCGCACCGAACGCTAGCCCACATCTCCTGGCCAAGGTATCGCCTCGGCGCGCGAGTCGCGGCATCGGAACCGCAGCGACGGTGCGGTCGCAATGGTACAAGTCTCAGGTTGAGTCGACTCGGGTTGACAGCGTGTGAATCAGGGTCGCGCGCAACGCCGGTTAAGGGTCGAAGGTTGTCGAAATTCGACCGGAAAGACCGCGGAAACCTACGGAACGGTACGGTCTAAGATGCGGGTCTTACAGCATCACATACAGCTGGTGGGCCTCACCTACAGCTGGTGGGCCCTGCATATGGCTGGTGGGCCTCACACACAGCGGGTGGGCCCTGCATACAACAGGTGGGCCTCACCGTCCCAGAGATGGGCGGTGCGGATACAACACATGCAGGTGGGTCCCACCGTCCCAGTCTGCTAGACGGTGTGGGCATCGTGCATACATCAAGGTCCCATCGTCCTAGCTGGACGGTGTGGATCATATATATACATCATGCGGGTCCCACCGTCCTAGCTGGATGGTGGAGACAAAACAGATACATCAAGTGGGTCCCACTATCACGTCCCAAACTAGGAAATCGGGCTCTGAAAATTCTCGATCACCGAATCCAGTGCCGACAACCTTTGTAGTACCCCATTATCGGCTCCCAGCATCTATACGCCAGATTCTGATCCTAGGATCCTACAAGGAGGATTTTCCAACTTACATTTCTCATAATAAGCATAACCACAAGTTTACCCAAATCACAAAGGCAACATCATCATCACATATCCACTAATATAATTATTTGAATACAATGCTGAAAGGGAAATACATATATATCAAAAATCAAAGCTCTAGAAGATCGTTGCACTCTCCAAGCTCAACGTTGTTGTGACCTAACGCCACCTGCAGGCATTTATCATGCATAAGCTTATAAAAAGCTTAGAGCGTGGTGTAAGTGTGTGCGATGCACGTACCAAGCATATAGATATCAGAGTAAGCGGGAATACTAGCGATCCAAAAAATGTACAATATCAGAGTAATGCAGAAACATGCTGTTAAGTCCATGAACATCATCAGCCTTATTCAGGTTATGCGATGTAAAAACATAATAAAGCAATATCATATACTGAGGAAACAATGTAGATCAGTTATGCAATGAGGAGACATAGTAAGTCAAATATCAAATACCGAGGATACAATACAATATGCAATTCGGAAGAGCTACAAATATCATCAGCCTCATCTAGGTCATGCAAAAACATAGCAACCCAAATTATCATATACCACGGATGTAATGCAATATGCGGTATTTAGTGCGAATAAAATGAACAAGCTGCAGTGTGAAGTCGGGATGATAGCACGTGGTATCATAGATTATGAGGTCTATCACAAAGGACTTCTATCCAAACTAGTCTCATACCTAATTTAGATAGATAGACTCAATGTGGTAAACTCCTGATCTCAGGTTAGTCGCGCGCCCCAGCTGAATACACATCACAATGGGCCTCAAATACGAGCCGCATATACATCACATTGGGCCTCAAACACAGGCCGAATACACACACAATGGGCCTCAACTACGGGCCGCATATACATCATATGGGTCTTGATAATCGGCCTTGGCAATCGGAATCAGCCTCGACAATCGAAATTGGCCTCGATAATCGGCCTTAACAATCAAAATCGGCCTCGACAATCAGAATCGGCCTCGACAATCAGAATCGGCCTCAACAATCGGCCTCGACAATCGAAATCGGAATCAGCCTCGACAATTGGAATCGGCCTCGACAATCGAAATCGGCCTCAACAATCGGAATCGGTAATCGATCTCGACACAAGGCGGGGTCCATAGGTGGATGGCCAATGATGGACCAAGCAATATCAATGGGGCCCATTCGTTTGGGTTTACCCACCAGAGAATGATGAGAATGGGCCTGACCAGGCCTAAGGGAAGGTCACAATGAGGACATTTAACCATCACTGCCCATCAATGTGGACATTCAACCAACATTGTTCCCAAGGAGTGGCCCACATAGGATCAAACATATAGTGGGCCTATGGCCCCCCCAAAGGCCTAATATACATCGCAATAGGCCTCACTCATGGGCCTCATATACACAATAGGTGGGCCCTACTCATGGGCCTCAAATACATAACATGTGGGCCTTACACATGGGTCTCATATTCATCAAATGGGCCATGTATCTGGGCCTCGGATACATCAAATGGGCCACGTGTCATGGGCCCAATACATATCACAATGGGCCTTGCCCATAGGCCACGAATACATCACAATGGGCCACATAGCTAGGCCTAATATACATCACTATGGGCCGCATCGCGTGGGCCACATATACAACACGTCGGGCCTCATGGATGGGCTACAAATCCATTGAGGTGGGCCTCATGGTTGGGCCATAAATACATCAAGGCGGGCCTCATGAATGGCCACAAATACATCAAGGTGGGCCTCATCACATGGTCCGCACCAAAATCATTTCAATAGTTGCAGGTGGAACATGTGTATCACTATACACTATCATTCCATGGGGCACATGGCCCACTAATGATGATCAGCACTGTCCAAACATTGTCCAGCACCGTCCAACACAATCTGGACGGTGTGGATAACAAATACATCACGGCTAGCCCATCATGGATGGACAGTGCATACAACACATATCATCTACCCAGGCCCCACCGTCCACTACTACTAGACGGTCGGAATACAACAGATACATCAAGGTGGGTCCCACCGTCCCATGTGTAGATGGCAAATAGAATACATATATCAAGTGCGTCTCACCGTCCCAACTGGATGGTGGAGATGCAATATGTACATCAAGGTAAGGTGGATCCCACCGTCCGCTGCTACTGGACGATGGAGATCAATACATCAGGGTGAGGTCCACGCACTTGGCCCACCAGAGATTTGAATTTGCTTCATCTGGGGTGGATGGTGTGGATCAAAACACCGATCACGATCAGGGCCCACAAAACTTGCAGGCGCCAATACAGCAGCAAAATAGCTGGTTGCTGGCCAGCGTACACCAACCAATCTGCTTCCATCAGGTGGGTCCCACGTGGGACTCACCATAATATTATAATATTATTTAGTATATGTATGTATATATAATATATAATATTATTATTTTATTTATTTTTTTTCTCTGATGTTGTTTAAACATCCAGGCCCTGGACGTCTATTGACGAACGGCCTAGATATAGCGAGTACAACTGGCCCTACAGCACCGGACTGTATAGATACAGGATATATACATCAAGGTGGGCCCCACCCCCACACGTGCAGCACGTGTGGGGTGGGTCCCACGCCAGAATAGATGGATGGCATGAGAGTAAAACACATGCATCGAAGGTAGGCTCCACCATCCAGACCCCTGGACGGTGGATGGCACGCATTGAAACATATACATCAATGTGGGGTCCACTGTATGGACGGTCTAGATAAAACCCTCACATCACACGTGGGTCCCACACACACGTGGCCCACCATGTTTAGATCAAGGTGATATTTGTATTTTGCATATGGTCCAGGCCACCACAAACTGACAGCAATGGTGGGTCCCCGGTCATGGCAATAAGGTGGGCCCCGCTTTGGGACAGCGGTGTGGTCCTCTAAATGAACAGCATGGATAAATACCTACATCGTCATTGTGGGCCATCAACAAAGGAAAAGAGAGATAGAAAGAGAGAGAGAGAGATGTGAGGCGGAGAATCGGTGTAGGAGAGGGACCCTGCCACTATGGGCCCCTCTTGATTTCAACACATACATCAAAGTGGGTCCCATCACAAGTGGGCTATCAAATTGATAATCAACGGTAGATCACCCACCGATCGGCCTTCTTCTTGGCTCCTATGGCTTCCTTTGCTCCTTGGCTTCTTTTTGATGGTTGAAGATGAAAATTGTGTGACTAGGATGAGAGGGATAGGAAGTGGGCCACACATAGCCTCCTCTCTCCCTTGGGAGGCCATGGACGTTGGCTCTCCCTTAGGGTTGCTTGGGAGTAATGAGAGAGAGATGAGAGAGAGAGTGATGTAAGAGAAGTGATGGGAGAGAGGGATGGTGAGTGATGGGGTGTGATGGGTGAGAGATGGGTGATGGGTGATGGATGTGTACTTGGTTGTAAGAGAAAGTTGACTTTAGGGGAGGGGTGGTTGTACTTGCTTGAGGTGATTGATGGGATATGTACTTGACATTTGATATGACATATTCTCTTGGGATTGCAACACATGGCGTTTTCCTCGAACTGAACGCAGACCCACATCTCCTGGCCCGGGTATAACCTTGGCACGTAATACACGGCGTCGAAACCGCGGCGACGGCGCGGTCGTAAGGATACAAGTCTCGGGTTGAACCGACTCTGGAATATGGGATACGACTCAGGATCGCGTGCAAGTGCCGGTTACGGATCGCTAGTCACTGGAATTCTACCGGGAGGACCGCAGAAACCTACGAAACAGTACTAGATAGGATACGGGCCTCACACCCATCGTCCCAGCTGGACAGTGTATGAAACACGTACATCAGATGGTCCCACCGTCCCACCTGGATGGTGAGGATGTGGCACATACATCAGGTGGGGTCCACGTAGGTGGCCCACCAGCTGGACTAAGCTGATATTTGTATTTTCCCTTCGTCTAGGCCTGTCCAAACAGATAGGCAGCAGGGCCTGGCCACTAGATAGACAGCATGGATAAAATACATCACAGTGGTCTACTGGCCCTGGATGGTCGGATATAAATACATCACGGTGGGCCTACTGACCCTGGACAGTGGGCAGCAAGGTGGGCTAGTCCCACTATTTGGACAGCCACGTGGTCCACCATTTGGACAGCGTGGATGATACTCACACATCATCAGGTGGGCCATCATACAAGGGAGAGAGAGAGAGAGAGAGAGAGACGTGTGGGGATGGAGGGAGCTCCGCCACTATGAGCTTCCTTCTATGATACAATGCATACATCAAGATGGGTCCTAAGATTGTGTGGGCCCTCTCATCAACAAATCAAGATGGGGATGTCATCCCCACCACAAATCAAGGGTCTAGATGACCCCTTATATGTTGGATATCAAATAAACATCATGGTGGGGTCCATGGAGAATGGCCCCATCATGGGATTCATATATGTATCATGGTGGGCCATTGGCCGCACCTTGGACCCAAAATGGGATTCATACCATCACCAGTAGGCCCCACTTGGCCCATCATCAAATTCAATGATCTAGACCTATAAGCATCCATCAGTTTCTTATCTTCTTTAGCTCCTTGGACTCCTTAACTCCTAGGCTTTCTCTTTGATAGAGGATGATAAAGTTTGGATGGTTGGATGGTGAGATCTTGGGGTAGAAAAATGGGCCGTATCTTGGCTTCTCTCCTTAGTTTTTTTCTCTCTTGGTTACTAGGGATTTGGGTAGAGAATGAGATGGAATGGAGTGAAATGAGAAAGGAGTGGTGTTGTGTAAGAGGGATGGGATGAGAGGAATGGGTGTGTAAGAGGAGTAACATTAGAGGTATGGGTTGTGTTGACTTTTGGATGAGAGAGGGATGGGTGTCATGCCTTGTTTGTAAGAGAGGGATGGGATACATATGGGTTGTGATGGCTTGTACTTGATTGATTGATGTGATAGATTGGGTATCATAAAGCGCGGTGTTTCCTCAAAATATACGCGGGCCCACTACTCCTAGTCTGGGTATCGCATTGGTGCGCAAGACGCGGCATTGGAACCGCGGCGACAGCACGGTCACTAAGGTATAAGTTTCGAATTGAGTTGACTCAGATCTTTGGGATGCGACTTAGGGTCACGCGCATTTACTGTCTACAGGTCGCGGGTTGCCGGAATTCGACAGGGAGGATCGCGGGAGTTGGTGGAACGGTATGGTACCAAGATACGGGCCTTACACCAAGGCCAACCAAGAATTCCCTTCCGTTTTACATGAGTAAAAAAAGAATTGCATGTTATTTGAGTCCCTTGTAATGACGGGGCTAATAGGGAATTCCCTTCCGTTTTACATGAGTAAAAAAAAAAAAAAAGAATCGCATGCTTTCGGGTCCCCTTCAATTTTGCCATACGGAGCGGGTGACCTTGGACGGTCTATTTATTCCTCCTAATAATGAGACATTTGTTATGTTCCAACATCACATAAGTATTTTACCCTAACCTTGTTTGGTCCACCCTCATATCCATCATCCATCATGTGGGGCCAATCTTTGATGTGAACCATTCATTGTGTGGGCCCCACCTTTAATGTAGGTTGTCCATCATGTGGAGCCCACCTTGGATGTGCACCATTCATCATTAGGGACCGACCTTTAATGTTCACTGTCTATTATGGAGGGCCCACACTTGATGTTAATCATCATCGTGTGGAGCCCACCATCAATGTTATTGTCCATCATGTGGAGCTCACCTTCAATATCCACCACCCATCTTGTAAAACCCGTATCCTAGTTCGTACTGTTCCGATGAATCCTGCAATCCTTTCCGTCGAAGTCCGGCAATCCACGACCGATAATCGACATTGCGATCGATCGTAAGTTGTATCCTTTAAATTCGAGTCGGTTTAATCCGAGACCCATACCACTGTGACCGCGCCGCCACCGCGATTCTAACGCCGCGTCTCATGCGCCAATCCGACACTTAGATCATAAGATGCGGACCATACATTATAATAACCGTGGACCGCACATTGCGGGACCCACCC
Organism: Magnolia officinalis; assembly: GCA_021015155.1. NCBI lineage: Eukaryota > Viridiplantae > Streptophyta > Magnoliopsida > Magnoliales > Magnoliaceae > Magnolia > Magnolia officinalis. Next base: position 51,996,841 of record JAJHSJ010000002.1, on the reverse strand, counting down.
ATCCCATGTGGCACAAATCCCTAGGTAATTATGAGGGTGATGGATGACATCACCCTAAGCTATAGCCACCCTACACCCCTAGCCTAAGCTATAGCCACCCTACACCCCTAGCCTAAGCTATAGCCACCCTACACCCCTAGCCCTCTTACAAGCATTTAATGCTAGCCACCCTCTCTTACAAGTCATCATTGCCTACCTAAGCTAATCTCCCTCTCTCTTATCTCTCTCTCCCTCTCTTTCCATTCACATATTCCAAGCAACCCAAGTGAGAGAAAAATCCCACGTTGGGAGCCTTTCATGAGAAAGAAAATAATGCATGTGTGAGGCCCACCTTTCCCTTCCCAAAACCTCTCATCCTAGCCCTTGATTTCCCATCTCCACCGTCAAAGAGGAGCACAAGAAGGTTGGCGTTCCAACGGACCGAAGAAGATCGACGGTGGGTGTTTTGATAGGGTAGTTTTCATGCTTTCTTAGATGGGCCAAGTGAGGCCTACCGATCAATGGTATGGATCTCACTTGGGACCCTATGATGTGGCTAATGGCCCCACTTTGATTACCTTTTTATGTATGATGGAATGCAAGGGAGGGCCCATAGTGTCGGGGTCCCTCCATCACACGTGTGTCCCACTCTCTCTCTTTCTCTCTCTCTCTCCTTTTCTTTTCTTTTGATGTTATGTTTGTATGGCCCACTTCGATGGACCCCACAATGGAGCATGTATTGGATCCAAACCATCTAAAGGTGGGGCCCACTTTACATACGTATGGTGACCACACCACCTCACCATGTGGTGGCCCATCTACAAAGGGCCCACCCTAAAGGCATTGGATGCCCAAACAAAAAAAAAATAAAAAATAAAAAGAGTCCAGGGACTCTCTGGACGTAAGAAGGAAAACACAAATATGGCTTGATTTTACAAGCCATTGGGTGACCCACTGGTATAGGACCCACCTTGATGTTTGTATCCAATCCAAGCCGCCCATCCTTTTTCCAAACTCGTTTTAGGCGTTGAGCCGAAATGGGAAGTCAATCCAACTTTTGGGTGGGCCATACCTTTCAAAACAGTGATTTTCACCGTTTAACTTCACTTTGATTTTGTTACGCGCCGAAAGACGTCCAATATTGGACTTGATGGACTTGTCATAGGATACAGAGTCCAATGGCTGGGGTGGATTTTGTTGATGCGGGCCCTACCACCGAAAAACCACAAAAATTGTGATTTCAAAAAAAAATAATAAAAAAAATAAATAAGGGCTGCAGCGCTGCTGCCGCTGACAGCGCCAGAGGCGCAGGCAGCGCGCCTGCGTGCGCTGGCAGGCGTGCAGCGGGCTGGTCCCACGGCCCTCATCTGTGGGCCCCACCATGATGTATGTTAGAAATCCACACCGTCCATCCTTTGGCCCCCCTCAGGGCAGGGGGCCATGCCAAAAATCAGGCCGATCCACGGCTCAGGCAACCCACACCACAAGAAACAGCGGTGATTGAATTTCACCGTTGAAACTTTTTGGGGCCCACAGAAGTTTTGAAGCAAGCTGATATTTGTTTTCTTCCCTCCACCCAGGTCTCTGTGACTTTATCAACAGGTTGGACGGCAAATAAACGTTACAGTGGGCCCCACGTGGAGCCCACAGTGATGTATGCGTTTTAATCCCACCGTCCAGGCGGACGGTGGGAACCCTCTGTAATGTATGTGTGCTGCGTGTGTGTCGTGTGCGTGCGTGCGTGTGGTGTGTATATATATATATATATTATATCATCTATATATATATACATATATATATCATATTATATATATATATATATATATATATTATATTATATATGTTATATTGTATATATTATATATTATATTATATTATATATACATTTGTTGGTGGGCCTTAGGGATTTTAATAGTGGAAATTATCATTACCACTTGTATTTTGGTGTGGCCCACCTTGGTATACATGTAAGGCCCACGTGATTAGGCCCATCTGAATGAATTTGTGGCCCGTTGTTGAGGCCCACCTTGATGTATATATAGTCCGTGTGTTTAGGCCCATTCAATGTAATTGTGGCCCATGTTACAAGGCCCATTGTGATGTATTCAAAGGCCCGTGGGATATGGCCCATTGCAATGTACATAAGGCCCCTTGATGTGGCCCACTTGATTTATAAAAGGCCCATATGATGCGGCCCATTTGATGAATATAAGGCCCATGGGTCGAGGCCCAACAGGATGTCCTTAGGGTCCATTGCAATGAGGGATTCCTCCATAGTGTGTGTAATAATGTTTGATGACAGGTTTTGCCTTGGGAGAAATGTTGGTTTGACGTCCACGTTGTAAGAATAATGTTGGTTAAATGTCCGCATTATAACTCTCCCTAGGGCCCATTAGTAGGCCCACATTTGTTGATAGTTCACCACTTTATAACATGCTTAGTATAGCTCCATGATTCATACCCATACGCATCATATGTATGCTTGATATGAGTAGTGACTGAGCATAGCATACGCCATTGGGCAGACCACTTAGGGGACTCCTTATGAGGCGGAGTGCCCCACATTATCGCATTGTACGCGCATGGATTGCTGCATGATTTGACGGTGTGATTCATGCATCTCGCATATGTGTGACTTGATCACTGCACGCCCTAGCGACATCAGGGCCGCGGCTCCATAGGCACATCGTGGATGACCGTATCGGATACCGGAAATACTTTGTTCTAGCACTGTGGGCACTTAGGATGTCCTTGGGTGAGAGTCCCAGAACCTTTTTGGTACCAGGAGATGCTCCAACGTCTAGACCGAGTGGATACACGAGCGCCCGAGTGCCGAATACCAGTAGGCCGCGTCTCCCACTGTGTCGTGGTCGGTTGGAAGGGGGTGTGGCCTTATCCGCCTGAGTGAGGGGGCTATAAGCTAGGCTGAGTTTGACAAGCTCGCAAATGTGTCCGCTATTGACGAGCCGGGTAGGTATTGGCAGACTACTGGTCAGGCGGATAGTGTGGTCTCTTCCACTTGCTTGACTGTGCAGCTAGGGAGGAGGCAGTCAGTGTGAGGTGTATTAGACCCCGGTGATATCCAGAGAGGAACTATATTGATATGTGTACTTATGAGTACTGGCACGCTTGCTTTGCATCTCGCATATGACATTTGGCTACATAGGCCTCGCATTGCATGGTCTTGGTATGACCGACAGCATTCATGCCTTGCATTACATAGCTTTAGTATAGCTGATAGCATTCATGGACTTACCGCATATTTCCGCATTACTCTGATATTATACACTTGGCACTCGCCTTACACACACTTTCACCACCCTCTAAGCTTTTGTAAGCTTATGCACGATAGATGCGTGCAGGTGGCGTTAGGTTGCAACAGCGTTGGGCTCGGAGCGTGCAGCAGTCTTCTGGAGCTTTTGGAGTTTTCTTTGATATCATTACATTGTATTTCCCTTCCCGCATTGTACTTAAAAGTTTTTGATATAGTGGATATGTGGTGTTGTTGTTTTGTGGCTTGGTTATGCTTGTGGTTATGCTCCATTACAAAAAAAATTTCATGCTGAAAATCCTCCTTGTAAGATCCCAGGATCGGAATCTGGCGTATGGGCGTTGGGATCCGAGAATGGGGTATTACGGAGGCTGTCGGCGCCGGATTCGGCGATCGGAAATTTTGTGAGCCCGGTTTCCGAGTTTGGGGCGTGACACATCTTATGGAGCTGCCTTTGATGTGGACTATCCATCATGTGGGCCCCACCTTTGATGTGGGCCAGCCTTCGTGCGGGCCCATTGTGGATGTGGGCCACTCATCATTAGGGTCAACCTTTGATGTGGACTATCCATCATGTGGGGCCCACCTTGATGTGGATCATCCATCATGTGGGCCTCACCTTCAATATGATTTTCCCATCATGTGGGGCTCGCCTTGGATGTGGGTCATTCATCATTAATGGCCGACCTTTGATGTAGACCATCCATCGTGTGGAGCCCACCTCGATATGGGTCATCCATCATGTGGAGCCCACCTTTGATGTGGATTGTCCACCATGTGAGCCCCACCTTTGAAGTAGGTCATCCATTATACCAGCTCGCTTTGGATGTGGGCTATTTATCATTAGGGGCCAACCTTTGATGTGGACCATCCATTATGTGGGTCCACATTAATATGGGACATCTATCATGTGAGCTCACCTTTGATGTAGACCTTTCATTGTGTGGGCCCCATCTTCGATGCGAACAGTTCATCAGATGAGGCCTCCTTTGACACAGACCAAGAGACAGAAGTAGAAAAGTAACAAGTTCAAAAGTTAACAACAAAGAAAAAATATATAGAGAGATAAATAATAGCTTTTAAAAATTACTTTTATAATGATGCTTACCAAACTAATTTAGTGGACAGTTTGGATTCATGAAAAACATAAGAAAATAAATAATGTTTATTGGGAAACCTTGTTTTTAAGAAATTGTGGGAAAGGAAATATTGTTTTCCATATTTGTTTTTTAATAAGATTTTCATAAAAATTTAGAATCTATTTTTAAGTTTATTGTTTGACAAAATAAAAGATTTTCTTGAAAAGATTTTAGGTAGTCATTGGCACATGCTAGATTAGCACATGTGACACATGTGGCATATGTGGGATGCTTAGAGATGAATAGTTGGACATGTGGCATACAGGACATGTGTGGGCACTTAAAGCTGAATTGTGACATACGCACATGGTAAATGTGAGGTGTTTGAAGTTGTACGGTGGTACATGTGGCACAAGATATGCATTGGCATACTTGACATGTGGCCACTAAGGCTAAATGATGACACTTATGTACATTGACACCACTGGCATGTGGCACATTTGGAGAATTGAAGATCAATAATGACATGTGTGGCACATTGGTGCATGTGGGGTGCTTTGCACATGTGGGGCACAAGTAAGATGAATAAGGGTACATGTGGTACAATACCACATGTAGGGTACAATAGAAGATTGATGGTGACATATGTGGCAAATTAGTACATTGTAGGCTCGTAGCACATGTGGGGCATAAAATAAGATGGATGGTGGCACATGTGTCATAGTCACACATGTAGGGCTTGTGGGGCATGACTAAAGATGGACAATATCTCATTTGGCGCATGAGACGCATGTGTGGTGATTAAACATGGATAGTAGTGCATTTGGGATTTAACCCTTGAGAAACTCATTTCCCTTCCACCATGGAAAAATACATTGCTTAGAAGTGGAAGTGGAAAAATAAGTTCATTTATTTTCTTACAAAAATAAAAAGTGAAAAATGATATTTTCCATAATTTCTCATAAAGAAAACCCTATCAAACAACGGAAAGTGAGTTTCATGAGAAACACTATTTCATTTTCCATACTTTGCATGAATCCAAATAGGAAAAAAATAACTTATTGGATGGCATCCAAGAAGGTTGTAATTGTAGAGCAGTATTTTACTTACTTTTTTTTTTTTCTAATGGTTCATTTTCTAGGTCAACATAACTAGAGTTGGGCACGGGATGACTCAACTCATTCGACTCATTTAGACCTGACTCGACCTGAACCAAATGTGCGAGTCGATCCGAATCGAGTAGACTTCGCCCAATCTAAACTCAAATCGAGTTGAGTCCGAGTTACCCCGCAACTCGACCCGACTCGACCCAAACCCGACTCGTTCAGACTCAACTCGATCTGAAACCCGACTCAACTCGGGTTCATGTACTATATATTAAAAAACTAATTTTATTTTTCACCATAACCCTACCCGCTGCCCCAACCAATCTCCCTCCCTCATCCTCTTCCTCTCCCGAGCCCAACAGCCAGCCACGACCACCACCACGAGCCACCAAGCATCCATCCATCCATCCATCCTCCTCCTCTTCCTCCTCCTCCTCCTCCTCCTCCTCCTCCTCTCTCTCTCTCTCCCTCTCTTCCTTTCCACTTCCTCCCTCATCTCTCGAACCTGGCATGCTGCAGCTCGTCCGGATGATCCACACCCACCCGACCACCCGGCTTCACTTAATCAAGGTAATTATAGAGTTTTATTTTATTAATTTTTAATTTGGGAGGATTTTTGAAATTTGGTATGGAGTGTGTGTGTGTGTGTGTGTGTCCGGCCTATCTCGGGTGCATCCAAGTTGGTTGTGGTGTATCCGAGCTAGCTGTGGTGTATCCAGGCTGGATGTGGGGTGTGTGTGCGTGTGTGTCTGGCTTGTCCTGGGTATGGAGTGTGGACCATCTGGTGCGGTCGGGCTAGGTGTGGTGTGTTGGGTTGGGTGTGGACCGTGTGGTGCATCCAGGCTGTGGCTCGAGTGCGATCGGGTTGGCTCGAGTGCGGACGGGCTGGTTGTGGTATGTCTAGGTTGGCTCGGGCTGAGCCATTTCTAAACCCTAAAACAACCCTAACCTTAAACCCTAAACCCAAACCCTAATACTTAAACCCTAAACCTAATCCCTTACCCTAAACCCTAAACCCAAACCCTAATCCTTAAACCCTAAACCTAATCCCTAAACTCTAAAACCTAAACCTAATTCCTAAACCCTGAAACCTCAACCCTAAACCTAATCCCTGAACCCTAAACCCTCAACCCTAAAACCTAATCCCTAAACCTTGAAACCTCAACCCTAAACCCAATCCCTGAACCCTAAACCCTAAATCCTAAACAGCTAATGTGTTTTATTTTTTTGAATTAAACAATTAGTGGTTTATTTTTATGAATGATGGATTACATTGCTTATTACTTAGCTTACTATTGTGCATTAGACAATTAGCCTAATGTGTATAGATTACATTACTTATTCTTTAGCTTATTATTGGGCTAATGTGTTTTATTTTTGTGAATTAGACAATTAGCTGCCCATTTGAGAATTTCTATGTGGATGGACATATATATAGTGTGTTTTTTGTGGCATAGAAATCACTCAAATTGTCCCATTTGGACAATTCAAGGTTAGATAGATAGTATGCTTTCATATAACCTATTTAAATGCTCATGCTTGGTCTGCACTCCATTTCCCCATTTCTCTCTATATATGTTTCTTCCTTTTTGTTTCTCATGTCAAATATATCAACATTACTTAAATATTTGGCATGGAAATGAAATGGAAGATCAACTTATTTGGACAGACATGGGGAGATGCTACCAAAATTTCAGTGCGGGCGTTTAAATGGGAATACGAAAGTATTACAATCTATCCAATCTTGAATGGGTGACTAATTTAGGGTTTAGTATAAAATTTTAAGGTAATATAGTGCTAATCCGATTTACTATCTTTCAATTAGTAGATGACTAGTGAGGAAATTTCCAATACCCCTGGCAGTTTGTCAGTCACTTTGCCAATGATCTTGAATGAAGGATTAGGTCTACAAGATGAATATGTGCCCATTGATATTAGTACCTCACAGTCACAGAGTTCAATAAAAGCAAAAAAAAAAAGAATAAGATTGGTAGTGTGGGAAGATTTTAAAAAAGTAACCCTAAAAACAGTATGATGAAGATACAATGCAAGCACTACAAGGCTCAAAATGTTAAACAAGTATATGGGCCAACCACAACTCTGAAGAAACACCTTTGGAAGTGTCATAAAAAGTGAGAAGTCAGACCTCATGCCAACAGACACTTTCATTTACCCAATCTTTGATGGATCCGTAGCAAGGTACCTCATCCACCTATAATTATAACAAAGACAATGTGAATGAGTTGACAGTCAAATTTATTATTGCCAATAAAAAAACCATTTCATATGATAGAGAGTCCATCTTTTGTCGAATTAGCCAAAGTCCTTAACCCAAGATACTAGAAGGTCTCCCGTACAACAATAAAGAGAGTATGCATGAAGATGTATGCAAGCAAGAAGGTCAAGTTAAAAGGATAGTTGGCATCGGTTTCTTGAATCAGCCTGACATCAGATTTGTGGATGGCATCCAATCAACAAAATGGATATATGTCACTAACTGCCCACTACGTTGATGTCGAATTGAGACCCTTCAAAAGAGTTATAAACTTCCATTATCTTGCGCCTCCTCACATTGGTTTGATGATTTCAAACTGCATCTATAGATGCCTTGTGTAGTGGGGCATTGAGAAGAAAATCTCATTGATAACTTTTGACAATGCCTCTGCAAACGATATCATGATAACAAATTTACGGAACCAGTTTAGGGGCACCGGTGACTTGTATTCTGGTGGAAAAATATTTCATGTTAGGTGTTGTGACCACATCTGTAAAACCCTGAAATTCGAGGATCGAGTAGCAACTCAACGCTCGAGTTCCAGAACATCACTTATGCAACATAGATAATGATGATTGAATGTTGTCTGTGTCAGTGCAATAAACATGAGTGAGATTATACCAAAACAGTAATTCATACTCCAGATCAATTGTATAAAGGCAATCGAAAGACTGAAACTGTATATATAAGGCATGTAAAGAAACAAAACCATCTCAATCTCCAGAGTATGAACACTAACTGAGTAACCATATACATGTATTGTTTCTGAATCAAAAGGTCAAAATACAACTAAAAAGATAAATCCTGAAATCCCCGCGATCCAGTCAGCCTAAGCAAAGCCGTCTGAGTACTGCATGTATGAGAACTCGTCCTGGTCCTCATCGTAGTCTGGCTCAGCCTCCTGAATCGACATATCATCTACACCTGAGACAGAGTCTGGTTGGTGTGTACAACACCATCCCATAACGTGGGAGTGAGTAGCTAACTCAGTGGAACAATAAAGCATAGGTTAACATGTTATCAATTCAGTCAAGCAGTAATGATAAAGCAGTATAATCAAACAATCCTAACTACTCTTATTTAATGCAACTATGAAATGACATGATGAATGCCCTTGCCAAACCACCCTCATGCGACATCATCTTACGTTTGCGACATGCGTTCATCCCTCAGTGCTCCACATCTACCAGGCACATGCAGTGCGATGATGAGCATGATTACCGAGTTGTTATTAGTCCATTTCATACAGCAGTATTGGGAAACTAAGGTACCTCCCTTGTCTCATTCCCAAACATGATCCATCCTAGGGTCGTCAGTCCTAGTTAATCTCATACGATGGTGTGTTTGTAGGTCCCTGCAAAGGCTGTCAGGGCTGTTACATGCATTCGTTATACCACTCCCCCATCACCTTTTTAACGGTTTATCACTAAATTGATACAGGCCTAGTTTATACTCTATACACTGCGACAAAACTCGTCGCCTCACCGCAAATTCAGAGTATGCTCGAGGTCACTACAAAAGGCTCGTCACCAATCAGTGTAGGCCGACAGCTCGAATATAGTGTCTCATACCACCATAATCGGCTCACGAGTCTGGTTGCTCACTGGTCACTACGGGGAGGCACGTGGCCCCAGCGTAGGCTGACAGCTCGACCACGGTGTCCCATACCACCATGCCCGGCTCATGAGTCTTAACGGATCGAGGTACCATGGTTAACGGGATTTCACTGGTAAGTTTGGTACCCTAGGTTCAAGCAGTAGCGTCCAAACATGGTGAACATACATTAGACCTATCGGGTTACTTGATGAGCCTGACTAGCTCGAGCGCACAATCAACTGAATGACATGAAGTGCATAAGCATTTTGCGTGGCCTAACCACTGTCGCCAACTGAAGTATGACTCGGGTTCGTCAAACACATCTTACGTAGCGAAATGATTCTCAACCATGATCTCAAGTCTGGTACCGATTGTCTGGACTATAAACATAGTCCCAAACTCAATCAACTCTTATTTAAGTGGACTGGTTGGGCTTCGAAAATAGACTGCCAGTTGGTAGGACGTTAGTAGAGTGACCTCGAGCATACTCTAAAATCTGTAATTGGCGATGAGCCCTTCGCAGTAACTAGAGCATGAGTTGAGCCGAGTACGGTGAGACCTGTATTCGAGCTGACGGCCAGCGATTGAGCCGAGTACGGTGAGACCTGTATTCAAGCTGACGGCCAGCAATTGAGCCGCATACGATGAGATCTGTATCCGTGCTGACGGGTGACAAGCCCTTTGTGATGCCTTCGTAATGCCTTTCAAACCATAATATCCTATGAGATTATCTAGGAGTGACGACCCTAGAATGGATCATGTTTGGGAATGATACAAGGGTGGTACCTTAGTTTCCCAATCCTGCTGTTTGAAATGGACTAATAACAACTCGGTAATCATACTCATCATCGCATTGCATGTGCCTGGAAGATGTGGAGCACTGAGGGATGAACGCATGACGCTAACGTAAGATGGTGTCGCATGAGGGTGGTTTGGCAAGGGCATACATCATGTCATTTCATACTTGCATTAAATAAGAGTAGTTAGAATTGTTTGATTGTACTGCTTTATCATTACTGCTTGACTGAATTGATAACATGTTAACCTATGCTTTATTGTTCCACTGAGTTGGCCACTCATTCCCACGTTACGGGACGGTGTTTTAAAACACCCACCAGACCCTGTATCAGATGCAGGTATCATTGGAGCACAGGAGACTGAGCCGACTTCTATGACGATCAGGAGTTCACCTATATGCAGTTCGCTGGAGGCTTCGCATAGGATGTCCAGTGCTACGGGGCTACAGGGTTGATAATTTCAGTTGTACTATTTTGACATTTTGATTCAGAACCAACATGTATATATACGGTGACTCAGTTAATGTTCATACTCTGGAGATCGAGAATGTTTTGTTTTATATATATCTATATACACCTTTCAATCTTCCGCTTACGTTTTATACATGGATCTGGAGTATGAATTACTGTTTTGGTAGAATCTCACTCATGTTTATTGTACTAACACAGACAACATTTAATCATCATTATCTATGTTGCATAAGTGATGTTCTGAACTTGAGAGTTGAGTTACTACTCGACCCTCGATTTTCAGGGCGTTACATAAGCGATTAAATTAAACAATCAACATGGAGGAAATCATATACGTCTCTAAGGTAGTTGAGAATCCCATCTCAACACCTACCTAAGACACCATCATCTAAACACTTACTCTCACAAGCATTTCCACAAACACTTAGAATACACTATTTCAACATACATAGTGTATATTAGCAAAACATGTATTAGGACGAGTCCTTTCGCCAAACAAGTATTTTATCCATATATAATATATTCATACAACAAATAATCATGTCAAACACATTTTCAAAATTTATACGTATATGGTACTTTCTACAAATACCTAGAATATGTAAAACTCCATATTCTTCTTCTTTAATCGAAACAGAAAACAAACAGCACTTTGTACATGTGCAATTGCATGCAAATCATGAATCTATCATTATCTGACATTGAAAGCGTTGAAAACCACAACCTATACACCTAAAGTCCTCACCTTTCGTCTTAGAATCGTAACAAATCAGCTAGGCTTGCTAAGCTTCCGTATTCGGCAGTTTGGTAACCTATAGAATGAAATAAGTTAGCTATTTCATAACCTACAACCTTCACAACCCCAAAACAGATTAGGGTTAGGGTTTCTTACCTAGAAACGAAGTCGGAATCACCGGGAAAGCGATTAGACTTGAGTGATTCAGCTTGTAGAATGGCAGGGGAAAGTAGTAGGGAGTTTCTCCCACTTCTCTCACACTTTCTCTCACTTTTCTCACTTCTCTCTCTAGGGTTTCTCTCAAATTCGTATGGCTGTGAGAGAGAGGGTTCTAAGGTCCTTATATAGCCTAAAAACACTCCAATATAGACTTATGGGCAAGGTATACTTAGGTTATAACCAGAGCAACCCTTTTCCAGCTCAACGGAGCACTTCTGGCGGGCCTCCTTGAGCCAAAGGTCAAACTTAAGCTCACCAACCTTGGATCTAGGTGGAGTTAAGTTTTCGTTCCAGTAGGGTTTCCAGATCACGCGTGGCGGACCAGTTTCAGTTCAACGGTCAGCGGATTTCGATCAGAAATTCCAAGTACATGGATATGTTTACGAAATTTTTCCTGATCCGAGGGTGTATTTGGATCAGATTCTGACGGTTTGGTTGCTTACAAAATGTCCGCAAGTGACACGTGCCAGATTACTATTTGAGATATTTATTTGTAAAGAAAATCAAGTATTTTCACACTCCTCGCTCCGGACTCAAGCGAACAGTCGTGAGACATGTCTGGATTTGATTTCCGAGATGGTTGTCAAGCCCAGCGAGGCGGTCCTAAGTCTTTAACTTCGTATTATTCGGACTCCCGATGTGCGATCCAGATCTGATACAGAGTTTCAATGTGCTCCCGAGAGCAGTCGGGTAATGAGTTTGATCCTAGACTTTAGGGTAACCTAGCGTCAACGATTCTACAAGTTTTGGGTCTTGCAGATCGTATTTAAAGTGATTCAAATGGATTTCATGGCTAATCTAGTTTAGCACTTAATTAACTTTGTTAAATTTCTAAAGGATTTGATCCTAAATGATTTCTGTCTGAGGTGGTACTCGGGCCATTGCACGGAAATTTTCGGGTCGTTACAATCTACCCCCCTTAAACAAAAATTTCGTCCTCGAAATTTGTACCTTTTCGTACTCCTCGAGAATCTGAGGGTAGTTCTTTCTGACCTTGGCCTCTGTCTCCCACGTAGCTTCCTCCTCTGTATGATGTGTCCATAATACCTTCACGAGTGGAATCACCTTGATACGCAGTACCTGTTCCTTCCTGTCAAGGATACGCGTCGGACGCAGCTCATACGTAGCATCCTCGCTCAGCTGTACCTACTCCCATTTGATGATATGTGAAGGATCAGGAACGTACTTCTTCAGTATAGATACATGAAATACGTTGTGTACAGCTGCAAGTGGTGTGGGCAAAGCGAGACGATATGCCACAGCACCCACTCGATCCAGTATCTGAAACGGACCGATAAACCTCGGTGTGAGCTTCCCCTTCTTTCCGAACCGAAGGACTCCCTTCATAGGGGAAACTCTGAGGAACACATGGTCTCCAACCTCAAACTCAAGCAGTCGCCGCCTCGTATCGGCGTAGCTCTTCTGCCTGCTCTGCGCTGTAAGAAGTCGACGCCTGATAATGTCGATCTTCTCTGAGGTTGCCTGAACCAACTCTAGGCCAATCAAGCTACGCTCGCCAACCTCAGCCCAACAATGCGGTGCTCTGCAAGGGCAACCATACAGGGCCTCATATTGTAACATCCCGAAAAATTGAGGGTCGAGTAGTAACTCAACTCTCGAGTTTCCAGAACATCACTTATGCAACAAAATGATTGATGAGTGAATGTTGACTGTATTAGAGTAGTGAACATGAGTGAGATTAAGCCAAACAGCATATCATACTCCAGAGACAGTTAAATTTGTAAGCGGAAGACTGTGATAGATAGATAAAATATATAAACTAAGATGAGTCTCCAGAGTGTGATAACATTACCAGGTTAAATAATTATAAGTACAATCCTAAAATATACCAAATGTATAAGGTCCTCTAGTCAATATCCCAGAAAGCCCCGCCGATCAGGACACGGCTCACAGGAAGCCGTCAGAAGACAACCAATACAAGCAGACATCGTAGTCATTGCAGAGGTCCGGCTCCGCCTCAGAAGTAGCGTCGCCATCTAAAATCAAACAATGTCTGGTGGGTGTTCGAAACACCATCCCGTAACGTGGGAGTGAGTAGCTAACTCAGTGGAACAATAAAGCATAGGTTAACATGTTATCAATACAGTTAAGCAGTAATGATAAAGCAGTAAAATCAAACACTCCTAACTACTCTTATTAATGTAAGTATGGATGCGGGTATGATGGATGCCCTCACCACACCCTCCCTTGTGCGACACCATCTCACGTTTGCGGCATGCTTTCATCCCTCAGTGCTCCACATCTTCCAGGCACATGCAATGCATGATGAGCATGATTACCGAGTTTTTAATTAGTCCATTTCAAACAGCAGGATTGGGAAACTAAGGTACCTCCCTTGTAACATTCCCAAACATGATCCATTCTAGGGTCGTCAGTCCTAGTTAATATCAGACGACGGTGTGTTTTCTAGGTCACTGCAAAGGCTATCAGGGCTGTTACGCACAAAGGTTACACCACTCCCCCATCACCTCTTTAACGATTCATCACTATACAGAAACAAGCCTAGTTCATACTCTATATACGGTGGCAAAACCCTAAGGCTCACCGCGATTCCAGAGTATGCTCGAGGTCACTACAAAGGGCTGCCAGGGCTGTTGCGCACAAGGGTTGCACTGTTCCCCATCACCTTATCAATGTAGGCCGACAGCATGAATATAGTGTCCCATACCACCATAATTGGCTCACGAGTCTGGTTGCTCACTGGTCACTACGGGGAGGCACGTGGCCCCAACGTAGGCCGACAGCTCGACCACGGTGTCCCATACCACCATGCCCGGCTTATGAGTCTTAGCGGATCGAGGTACCATGGTTAAAAGGGATTTCACTGGTAAGTTTGGTACCCTAGGTTCAAGCAGTAGCGTCCAAACATGGTGAACATACATAAGACAGATCGGGTTGCTTGACGAGCTCGGCTAGCTCGAGCGCACAACAAGTTGAACGACATGAAGTGCATAAGCACTTCGCGTGGCCAACCACTATCGCCAACCGAAGTATGACTCGAGTTCGTCGAACACATCTCACGTGGCAAATGAATCATAGCCACAAATTCAATTCTGGTACTGATTGTCTGGACTATAATCATAGCCCCAAACACGATCAATTTCAGATAGTTAAAGCAGTAATGGATCAAGGTTCAAATCATACAATCAAAGTCTGATAATATCCGTTTAGGGCTGCCAGGGCTGTTGCAGGCATTCGTTGCTCCACTCCCCCATCACCCATGACGGATCATACAACCTAAACATGAATTTAACATATGCATTACATAAATAAAATCATAAAAGCAGTTGAGCATGTTATGAAGCACAACACAAGCATGAGTTTGTACATATTCAATTCCTAATCACACAACTATCCAAGGAAATCATACACATAGTTAAAGGAGTTGAGAATCATATCTCAACACCCTTAAACATTACAATTTACTAACTACTACTCATTCAGACATTTCAACAAACACTTTAAAATACATGTATCAACATACATGACATATGTTGATCACATAAGCATTATGCCAAATCCTTTCACTAGGGAGTTGCCCCAATCATAACACGCGTACACCCACGATGGATAGTCATGTCAAGCAGGAATCCAAGTTTCATATTCATTCAGTCATTTCCACAAACACTTGGGCCACACATTTTAGCATATATAGTGTGTATTGGCCGTGGCGTGATTTAGGGCAAATCCTTTCGTCAAAGGGGTATCGCCAATACAACAATCAATTATCCATGACAATTAGTCATGGCGAGCACGAATGAGAATTCTATACTCATTCAGTCATTTTCACAAACACTTAGAATACACTATTACAACATACATGGTGTATGTTAGCAAAACATGTATTAAGGCTAACCTTTCGCCAAGCAAGTATTTTATCCATATATAGTATATTCATACAGCAAATAATCATGCCAAACACATCTCCAAGATTTATACGTATACGGTACTTTCTAGAATACACAATTTCAACATACATAGTGTATATGAGCAAAACATGTATAGGGCGAATCCTTTCTTCAAACAGGTAATTTATCCACATATAATATATTCATACAGCAAATAATCATGTTATACACATTTCAAAATTTGTACGTATACGGTACTTTCTTCAAATACCTAGAGTATGTAGAATTCCATATTTTTCATCTTTAATCGAAACGGAAAACAGATAGCACTTTGTACATGTGCAATTGCATGCAGATCATGAATCTATCATTATCTGACATTGAAAGCGTTGAAAACCATAACCTATACACCTAAAGTCCGCACCTTTTGTCGTAGAATCGTAACGAATCCAATAGGTTTGCTAAGCTTCCGTATTCGGCAGTTTGGCAACCTATAGAACAAAATAGGTTAGCTATTTCATAACCTACAACCACTCAAGCCCCAAATCAGATTAGGGTTAGGGTTTCTTACCTAAAAACGGGGCTGGAATCGCCGAAAAAGCGATGAGAACGGAGCGGTGGAGCTCGTGGAGCGGCAGGGAAGAGTGGCAGGAAGGATCTCCCACTGCTCCCACACTTTCTCCCTCTTTTCTCTCTTTTCTCTCTCTCAAATCTCAAATTCGTATGGCTGTGAGAGAGAGGGTTCTAAGGTCCTTATATAGTCTAAAAACTCACCGAAATAGACTTGGGAACAAGGTATACTTGGGTTTTGTCCAAAAGGCATCTGTTTCAGCTCAATGGAGGACTTCTGGCTGGCCTCCTTGAGCCAAAGGTCGGACTTAAGCTCACAGACACCGGATCTACATTCTATTAAGTTTTCGTTTCGGTCGAGATTCCAGATCACGCGTGGCGGACCAGTTTCAGTTCAACGGTCAGCGGATCTCGATCGGAGATTCCGAGTACATGTAAATGTGTATGAAATTTCTCCTGATCCGATGGTGTAATTTGGTCTGATTCTGACGGTCTGCTTGCTTAAAACTGATCGCAAGCGAGAGGTGCCAGATTACTATTCAAGATATTTTATTTTGAATTAATTTCACATTTCTCACACTCTTCACTCCAAGCTCAAGTGAATAACGCTGGGACACTATCTGGATTTGATTTCCTAGATGGTTGTCAAGCCCAGCGAGGCGGTCCTAGTTCCTTAACTTCGTGTTAATCGGACTTCCGACGTACGGTCCAGATCTGATATGGAGTTTCGAGATGCTCCTGAGAGCAGCTGGGTAATGAGATTGATCCTAGATTTTAGGGTAACATAGCGTCAACGATTCTACAAGTTTTGGGTCTTGCAGATCGTATTTAAAGTGATTGGTGCTAATTTCACAGGCACTCTAGTTTAACACTAGCTAAATCTCGCCTAATTTCTAAAGGATTTAGTCCTGAGTGATTTCGGTCTGAGGTGGTACTTAGACCTTTGTAGCATTGTTTAGTTTAAGTATTGTTCTTCATCACCTAAACTTTAAGGTAGTGTCTAATGTGAAAGTACTTAGAAAATTTAAAAAACAAGGTGGTGAAGGGTGGGATTTGTGAAGGAAATGGGTTAAGGAGCGATTTTAGACTGTGGGATTCAGTTCTGACAAGTTAATAAGGTGTTAGGATCGACCCATCGCCTAAGGACGTCTAATCCCAGGTTGGCAAAAATCCGGGATGTTACACATATAGAGCCATACCAATACTCGCCTGGAAGCTGTTGTTGTAGGCGAACTCTGCATAAGGAAGACAGTCATCCCAACTGTCCTTGAAGTCCAACACACATGTTCACAACATATCCTCCAAAATCTGATTCACCCGCTCTGTCTGCCCGTCAATCTGAGGATGAAATGCCGTACTGAACTTCAACTTCACACCCATCGCTTCCTGGATACGAGTCCAGAAGATAGATGTGAACCGAGTGTCTCTGTCCGACACGATCTCTAGGGGAACTCCATGCAGACGCATAATCTCTCTGATGTACAGCCTAGCCAACTCGTCTGCAGAGTTCGTGACTCTAATAGGGAGAAAATGGGCCGATTTGGTCAACCGGTCCACAATCACCCAAATGGAATCGTGTCCCTTCCTCGTCTTCAGCAACCCTAATATGAAATCCATGAAAATGAAGTCTCACTTCCATTCTGCTATGGGCATGGGCTGAAGCAGTCCAGGAGGTTGGCGATGTTCTGCTTTGATCTGCTGGCACGTCAGACAAGAGACACATACTCTGCGATATACGCCTTCATGTTGTCCCACCAATACGACTGCCTCATATCCCGGTACATCTTCGTGCTACCAGGATGCATCGCGAGCTTCGTATTGTGAGCAGACTCGAGAAACTCCTGTCTCAAGTCAGGAATATCAGGAACGCATAGGCGGCCAAGGAATCGTAGACCCCCATCTGAACCAACTCTCCACTCGGAGTCCTCGGCGTCGCTAGCTTGCTCTCGAAGCTCAGGACAACCGTTCATTGCCCTTCTGGGCCTCGATAATCCGATCATCAATAAGTGGTCGCACCCGAACGTGCGCGACACACTCAAATGGCGCCTCCACGGTGAGTTTCTGCTCGAAGTCCCACACGAACTCAACCATGTCCCACTCTGCTATCATCAACGGGGCTGCAAATGCTATAGTCTTCTTGCGGCTCAACGCGTCTGCCACAAGGTTCACCTTGCCAGGATGGTAGGAAACCTCAAACTTAAAGTCCTTCAAGGTCTCCATCCATCGACGTTGTCTCATATTCAAGTCTCGCTGCGTGAATATATACTTAAGGCTCTTGTGGTCGCAGAAAAGCTCGAACTCGTCTCCGTAGAGGTAATGTCTCCAGAGCTTCAATGCAAAGATGACAGCTGCCAACTCCAGGTCGTGTGTAAGGTAATTCTCCTTGTTCTTCCTTAATTGTCTCGAGGCATACGAAATCACCCTGTCCTTCTATATAAGGACAACCCAAACCAACGCGAGACGCGTCAGTGTATATCGTGTACTTAACCCCTTGCTCTGGCAATACTAGCACAGGGGCAGAAGTCAACCTGTCCTTCAGCTCCTGAAAAGCTTCTTCTGCCTTCTCATTCCAGGTGAACTTCAAATCCTTACGCGTCAACTGTGACAACGGCCTGGCAATCTTCGAGAAGTCTCGAATGAAGCGTCGATAATACAATGCCAGGCCAAGAAAAACTCCTCACCTCGGTAACGAGCCAGGCTACTTCCAATCCTAAACCGCGGCTACCTTAGCAAGGTCTACAGCTATACCATCCTTGGACACCACATGTCCCAGGAACTTGACTTCTTCCTGCCAGAAGTTGCACTTCTTATACTGCGCAAACAACTGATTCTTCCTCAAGGCATCCAATACCGCTCTCAGGTGCACCTCGTGCTCTTCCCAACTCATGGAATATATTAGGATGTCATCAATGAATACGATAATGAATCAGTATAAGAAATGGCCAAAATACCCTGTTCATCAAGTCCATGAACACGGCCTGTGCGTTCGTAAGACTGAACGACATCACCAAGAAGAACTCATAATGCCCAAAACATGTCCTGAAAGCTGTCTTCTGCACGTCTTCATCTCTGACGCGCAACTGGTGGTACCCTGACTGCAAGTCGATCTTCGAGAAATACTTTGTCCCCTTCAACTGATCAATAGATCATCTATCCTAGGCAAAGGATACTGTTCTTCACAGTGACCTGGTTCACCTAAGGTAATCAATACATAATCGCTGAGAACCATCCTTCTTCCTTACAAATAACATGGGTGCACCCTAAGGGGATACACTAGGTCGAATGAAACCCTTCTCTAGCAACCCGTCAATCTGTTTCCTCAGCTCCTCCATCTCACATGGAGGCATACGATAAGTCGGCAATGAGATAGGTGTCGCACTAGGCGTAAGATCAATGGTGAAGTCGATCTCGCACCGAAGAGGCAAACCAGGAATCGTCGCAAACACACCTGCAAAATCCTGAACCACAGGCGTATTTCCCAACGTCGGACCATCAACCTGCTCTAATAGGGTAGCGTAACTACTGATGCGGTAATACCAACTGACCTGCACTGGGAAAGTAAAGACCGTGCCGTCAGGTCCACGTGTTGTCATGATCTGAGTATCGCAATCGATCTCGGCCTTCATCTCCACGAGCTAGTCCATGCCGAGAATCACATCATAATTATGGAGCGGTGTGACCAACAGGTCGACAACCACTGTCCTGCTCCCTAGGTCTATCAAACAACCCCTACACATCGTAGTGGAGTCTGAGAAAGTCCTTGTGGCAGTAAGGAGTCTCATCCCAATCATAGGACTAGTTTCCAACCCTAGTTGCTTGACCGCAGCATATGATACAATAGAGATAGTAGACATGGTGTCCACCAATAGAAAGACTAGAATACCTTGTACATGTGCAGTGACCTCGAAGGCCATCGGTGCTGAAGTGCAGTCTCTGGTTCGTCTGCTGTAAGCGCATGAACACGCGCCTGCTGAGATCGGTTAGGCTGAGGTACCATGGGCCGTTGAGGCGGCCGGAGGAAGCGAGGTGCAGGTGGTCTGAAAGACAGATGAGCAAGGGCAGTCCATAAAGGTGGAGCTGATTAGGCCTGAGGGTGAGGGCGATCCAGCCTCTGTGGTGGTGAGAACTCGCTAGCCCTCAACGTGAAAAACAGCTCTCTGCAGGATGACCCGGTTTCCCGCAGAAAGAACAGGTCACTCTTGGGCGCCTTATCGGGAGTACTGGCGCTGCGATCCTGGGGGGAGAGTCGATGCGAGGCCTCTTGCCGAGGAAAGGCCTACTCTGTGCATCAGGTCGTGGTCTCGTGACCATAGTACCACGAGAACGTGTCAGCCAATCAACATCCTGCTCGGCCATCATAGACATGTGAACCTGCTCCGCGTAAGAAGGTATACTGATACATCACATCTTCGACCTTATATCAGGGCACAAACCCACAGAAAAATGGCGCATACGCATCTGCTCATCAACAAGGATGGTCGGGACAAAGCGGCCCAACTCCGTAAAGCGATACTCGTACTCAGTGACTGTCATGCCTCCCTGCCTGAGGCGTAAAAACTCATCCTCCCGCTCGTGTCTATAGGTCTGCGGGTAATACTTCTCATGGAACCGGAACTCAAATGCTGCCCAAGTCCACACATAGACCACTGCAATAGACCGCAGTACACTATCCCACCACAGGCTGGCCTCCCTCTCGAACATGAAAGTGGCCAACTCGACCTGCTCTGCCTCAGTACAGTGTAGCATCCGTAGCATCTTGGAGATGCGGTCTAGCCAAAACTCAGCCTCTCGGGTCTGTGAGAACCCGTGAATGTGGGAGGCCTCAAGCGCTTGAATCGCTCGAGTAGGCCACGAGTACCAACATCTCCAATAGGGGGTACAGCAGGCGCAGGGGGAGGTATAGCCTCAGCCTGACCAGGAGGCTCTGCGGTCTCTGGTCGTGTAGATGATGAAGGTGGGAGCCGCATTGCCACCCTGAGCTGATAGACCGCAAGAAGCTGCTAATGCTGCTGCTGCATCAGCATCATCATCTGCTCAAACCTATCAGGAGGTGGAGCAACCTGTGGGTCATGCTGTGTGTAGATGAGGATGCCCGGTGCTGCTAGCGAATCGGAGGTGTATAAGGTGGCAGTCCACCAGTAGGACCAGCAGGAGGCTAATCTGAGTCTAAACCTCTACGAGAAGGAGTCTGGTCTATCGAGTCAGTGAGAAGGAGGTATGCCGTACTCCGTGTATACTGTCGTGGCATGCCCTATACAACATAGGGTACATCGCTTGTGAGATAAAGCATGGCAACACAATACGCAATCACTTAAGCATTCCAGACACATCATAGCAAAAGAGGTTGTATGCATTTCATTACCAAAATTGTCATAATACATGGAATACAAAGTTACATGAATTATGACAGAAAATGCAGGGGAGCTAATACAACCAAGTTTCAACTACTACAAAAAACATACTACTACCTACTACATCCATCAACATGAAAACATAAACTACCTAAAGCGGTAAGCAAAACAAACTACAAACAACAGTATGGATGACTAAGCATCCGAATCAGGCGATGGAGGAGGAGCATCCTTGTCCTGTACACAGCACGGGATGGTCTTCAACGTGCGGGACACCTTCTTAAAACTTCTCTTAATGTATGCTTCAGTCACCTCAAGCTTGGCTCGGGTCTCACCAAGTTCAGCTCGAACCTGTCCAACCTCTTGCCGCAGGGCGGCCTGGTTCTCCTCAATGTGAACCATACAGGCATCCCTCGCAGCCTAAGCAGCGTCTGGCTCTGGTGCTCCAGGAGGAGAGCTCTCCTCAGTATCCTGAGCCTCTTCTTCATCTTCCTGTATCTCATCACCATTTCCTTCTGCGCTTCCTGCCTCGAGGTCAACACTCTCCTCACCGCGCTATCTGACTCATCTCCAGACTCGTCGAGTCGGGCTTGCTGCTGTCGATGGCCGATCTTCATATTGTTAAGTGTGGCCTCGCTTATGACCCGGACTGGTACAAGGTCTTCCATGTTCAGCCTATAGCCGACATCTCGAGCCATCTTGCATATCAGGCGGCCAAATGGAAGCGAAAGGTTGTTCCTAATAGATCGAACGACCTGAACTATCTAAAATAGGACGAACATGGGCAGGCATAAGTTGTCCCCTTGTCCCATCCTGTATAAGAAGTCCACCATCAACCGAGTAATCCGTGTGGTTACCCCACCGGGGATAACATTATATGTGAAAATGTGATAGAGCAAACGGAAGTCCTCTATCAACTTCAACGCCGCAAGACAGTTTTCTCGCGTCTAAGAGACCCGTCGACCACAAAGGTATCACATACGGCGATCCCTTTCTCGCGCACTCTTGGAGAAGTTGTCATTAGGAAGCACTTGACCACGTGGGACCTTCATGACCCGAGCCACCTCAGCCACAGTAATTGTGCACCTTATGCCCTTCACAGAGACCCTGAACTGAAGAGGCTCCAACGATGGGTCTATGATATGGGCGTAGAAGGCACAAACCGTGTTCTCACATGCAGGGACTCACCTTCAAATATAGAACCCATTCAATGTCCACCAAGTGGTCCATCATCGGGTGTAGCCAAAACATTCTCTCATCCACACAATCTTACGACCAGCAAAACGACTGTATTCGAAGCCTATCGAAAAGGCATGTCTGATCAGAAGTTGAGGATCTAGGTCCCGCTTCGACCAAACTCCCGAACTGGGCTAAGGCTGGCTTCATTGTCCACTTCTCTCCTCGAACGGGTTGGACGGCTAGGTCCAGCTTCATCTGCAGCTGTCTTCCTCTTTCCCATAAGAGAAAGGACGGCGGAGACGGGGAAAATGGCCGAAACAATGGCGAGGAAAGCCATGGAAAGTGACGATAAGAGAGAGAAAGGGCTGCTCTCCTTGCTTTACCATGAATTTGGGTCTCAACAGCGGTTGTAGAGGCCCAAACGACCAAGGTTTAAGAAGAAAGAAGAAGAAATGAAATAGGGTAGGGGGTGTGCACGATTTTGAGACAAAATGGGGAATGTATGGGTTGAAAAGAGAGAAAAATGTAAAGGATAGGCAGGTAGGGTTGTTGTGAACAAAGGAGAGGGGTGGGTTGTGACCGAAAATGAGATTTTGATGATTGAAAGGGAGAGTTGAGAGAGAAGCAGCAGTTTGGAGGGCTTGGAAGGGTGAAATGAGAAGTGTAGCTCCAACCGGAGAGAAATAGGGGCCCCCTGAAAATTTTGCACGCACCAAACGTGTGTAGGGTCGGGCCGACCATGACCAGGGCCGGCCCCCAACCCTAGTGGGCCAACCCGACCGCGGCCTGCCACGGTGACCGCGGTCCCGCCGCGGTCCGCTTTGCCCGGGGTGCTACCATCGCAGTTAGGCGGTGTTCCCCAACCTCCCAAGGTGCCAAATACACCTTGGTTCTATCCTGGGTCCCTATAGATTTAAGTGGGGAGGCCCATGACTCCATTCTATTCCAGATCGGGTGGTTTCGAGAAATTTCTGATCTAGACTAACTTTACTGATTTTTAACGACTAAAATTGGGTGGATTGTGATCTAGACTCGTCAATAGATGGCCTAGGAATGTTTTAAGGTCGACCCATGCGACCAGGGTTGAGTACAGACTCGATTTCAGCGTCCATTTTTAGTGAACTTTGCCATTAGATGAAGTTGAGATACCTAAAACTGTTTCTATATTATTCTCGCACCCTCCTAAGTTGTAATGCGTCAGCGTACGTCGTGTGGGAACATAACTTAGGTCCGGTTTAATCAAAATCATGCTCTGATACCAACTTGTAACACCCTAAAATTCGAGGATCGAAGTAGCAACTCAACGCTCGAGTTCCAGAACATCACTTATACAACATAGATAATGATGATGAATGTTGTCTGTGTCAGTGCAATAAACATGAGTGAGATTATACCAAAACAGTAATTCATACTCCATATCAATTGTATAAGCAAGCGGAAGACTAAAACTGTATATATAAGGTAGAAAGAAACAAAAACCATCTCAATCTCCAGAGTATGAAACACTAACTGAGTAAACCTATACATGTATTTGTTCTGAATCAAAAGGTCAAAAGGACAACTAAAAAGATAAATCCGAATCCCCGCGATCCAGTCAGCCTAAGCAAAGCCGTCTGAGTACTGCATGTATGAGAACTCGTCCTGGTCCTCATGGAGTCTGGCTTAGCTCCTGAATCGACATATCATCTACATCTGAGACAGAGAGTCTGGTGGTGTGTACAACACCATCCGTAAGTGGGAGTGAGTAGCTAACTCAGTGGAAATAAAGCATAGGAACCAGGTTATCAAGTCAGTCAAGCAGTAGTAATGATAAAGCCAGTCCAGTACAATCAAACACTCCTAACTCTTTCTTATTAATGGAAAGAATGAATGACATAATGAATGCCCTTGCCAAACCACCTCATGCGAACACCTCTACCTGTTCGCGACATTGCCTTCAATCCCTCAGTGTCCACATCTACCAGACACATGCAGTGTGAGAGAACATGATTACCGAGTTGAGGTTGTTATTAGTCTCCATACAGCAGTATTGGGGAACTAAGGTACCTCCTTGTATATTTCCCAAAAACATGATACATCTAGGGTCGTCAGGGCCTAGTTAATCTCATACGATGGTGTTGTTAGTGCTATTATATGATACCTCTTTGATTGTCAAATTTTGTGTCATGTCAAACCTTGGTATGTTCTATGTGTGTGTTCTATGTTTAAGACAACCATGGACTCTTCAAGCGGCTTCAAGATATAAAGAAGAAGATATAAAGAAGAAGATACAAAGAAGTCACGGCATTCTTTATTGGTTATTCAAGTTCAAGATAAATGTTGGTGTCAAGTGTTTGGACGACTCTGACTTCAGGTTCAAGTGGTTGGACGACTCGTACTTCAGGCTTTAAGTACTAAAAGATTTATCATTCGTTGAATGAAGTAGAGTTCAATGTCCATACTTCATTATTCAGGTTTGATAGACCATAGTCACTGACCTTAGGGTAGGTCACTTTGGATACATTATCCAAATGTATTTAAACATGTGTTTGAGCTGCTCTTAGACTAGTCCTGGTTCTGGTTCGACCAGTCCTAGCACTGGCTCGACCTGTCTAAGAATTTCCTAGACCAGTCTTGGAATTGTTCAAATTTATCGGATTTTCTGGTTCGCTCACGACCAGTCTTGAAGTCTGCACGACCGGTCGTGGAACGGCCTCGACTCGAAGCTCGACCAGTCGTGGAGCCTCGGCTCAAACTCCAGCGACTAAATTCACTGTTGCTCGACCAGTCGAGAAGGGGTCTCGACCGGTCGTGGAGGACCTTCGACCAGTCGTGGACTGCCTACGACCAGTCGTACATCGGTTTTCCTGAATCCGCGCAGAAATTCAAAAATCTGTTTCTTCTAAGACCAGTCGTGGGAACTTCTAGACCAGTCGAAGACGAATTTCTGTAACTATAAATAGCACACGAATTTCAGAGTTTATTCATTGAAAATTCTAAAAAGCAAGGTTCCACTCTGAGATAAGTCGTGTTTAAATTTAAGCTAATTTGCGCTTCATTCTAATTCCTTTTGTTAGCTTTTTATATTTGATTTTATTCTAAATTCCAATCCTATTTGAAAAGGGGAAATCGTGTATTCCTTCTTCTTGGAATTAAAATCAAATAGAGCTAGCCCTTTGAGATTTCATTTAAAATCAATTAGAACTTAGAACCTCAATAATTTGAGTATTGGACATTGAACTATCATCTCTACTCTGATCGGTTCTTCCGGGCTACTGCAAAAGGATAAGATCCAGGTATTTTACAATTCCTGTAATTTCTGTTTTGGTTTTTTATGAGATTTGCCAGAAAAATCTCTATGTGTATGGTTATCTGAGGAGAGCCAGAAAACTCAGATTGAGGGTTTTTTTTTAATTGTGTAAGCCCAAGTGACAAAGACACAATTGTGAAGGTTTTTGGTAAACCTGTGAAAACCAGTTTTATTAGAGAACGCTAATATCCCCTGTGTGAGGATATTAGGAGTGGAGTAGCATTCTGTGTGGCTGTTTGAGAACAGTTGGTGAACACACAGGCGAACCACTATAACTTCTTGTCTTGTGGATTGAATGTTTTCTTTTATCATTCAGTTCTATTTTCCTTGTGGATGTGAATGTTGTAACAGTTTGAAATTACAAGCAAGTGTGGGAATGTTGTAATAATTTAGTGATTTATTTCTACAATTTATTTCCAGCAATTCTTTTATTGATTCAAGCTTTAAATTCCAAATTGTTCCAGCAAGGTTGCCCTGCCATTTTTATGGTGTATGGTTGTCCCTAGAACAAGACATTTGTAAATTCAATTTATTCAGTGCAGTTTGTATTTGTTTCTTTATTCCTCTTTGATTTGTGTATTTGATACAAAGACATTTCTAGACATAAGGTTGTCCTACCATAAACACTGAGTTTTTGGTGAAAGGTTGTCCTTAGAACAACGTTTGTATCAACCACTCAATTTCAATTGTTTGAGGTTGTATTTCATTTCTGCATTACAATTTATTTAATTAGTTCATTGGCTATCATATTTCGTTAATTCCGCTATTATAAGTTTTTATTTGGCATTGTCCTATTCACCCCCCCTCTAGGACATTTAGCTTGGCCATTTCAAGTGGTATCAGAGCCTAATAGCTCGCTTTTTCTTTGTATTTGGATTTATTTCCTGAGCTAACGATCTAAGCTATATTTAATAATGTCAAATTTTGATAGCCTCTCAGTCACTAGGCCTCCACCATTTGATGGCTCCAACTATGCTTATTGGAAAGCCAGAATGAGGATCTTCCTCAAATCAATGGATGAGTGTGTGTGGCAAGCCACAGTGATTGAATGGAAGCCTCCTGCCATGGAAGTTACTGGAATTGATGGTTCTAAATCTATGAAAATTACACCATACCATCAATGGACCACTCTTCAGAAAAGTGAGAGTAGTGCTAATGCTAAAGCACTTAATGCAATTACTTGCGCACTATCACCGGATGAGTTCAAAAGAATCATATCCTGTGATACTGCAAAGCAAGCTTGGGATATTTTAGAAATGACACATGAGGGTACATCGATTGTCAAAAAATCTAAAGTCCAACTCCTCACAACTAAATTTGAAGAAATTCACATGGAGGAAAATGAAATGTTTATGGACTTCTATACTAGATTAAATGACATTGTAAACTCAATGTGGGGTCTTGGTGATAAAATCCCAGAAAAAAAGTGTGTGCAAAAATTCTACGCTCTCTTCCTGAACGGTTCAATTCTAAAGTAACCGCAATCCAAGAACTTCGTGACACGGACAAAATGAAGGTGGAAGAACTAGTTGGGTCTCTACAAACTTATGAATTAAATTTTAAAGTTCCTAAAGGAAAATCAATTGCTTTGAAATCTTCCAAAAATACGGTAGAAGATAAATCCGATTCTGAAGATGACTTAGCTCTTATTGCAAAAAGATTTTACAAAATTTTTAAAAGTAAGAAAAGAGTTGATTTTCAAAAATCAAATGATAAAAAGAAGTTTAGATCTAAAACTCGAAAATCTTTGAAAGACAGTCAATGTTACAACTGTCATGAGTATGGGCATCTAGCAAACAAATGTCCTAATAAGGAAAAATCCAAAAAGAAAGGTATGTTGGCTACATGGGATGAATCATCTGACTCTGAAGTTTCTTCTGAATCAGAAGATTCCGAAACCGAGTCGGGCAATGAAGTAAAAGCCCTTATGACTCTAGCTAAGTTTACCTTCTCTGATCACGATGATTCTACTAGTGAAGAAAATTTGGATAATGACCATGAGAATGAAGAAGATCTTCAAGATGCTTACAATGCCTTATACAAAGAGAGTTGTAAAATTGCTGTGAAGCTTAAACTTCAAAGAGAAAAATTTTCTAAACTTAGAGATTGTTTTGACTTGCTTGTTTTAGAAAAATCT
Source organism: Magnolia officinalis (assembly GCA_021015155.1). Classification (NCBI taxonomy): domain Eukaryota; kingdom Viridiplantae; phylum Streptophyta; class Magnoliopsida; order Magnoliales; family Magnoliaceae; genus Magnolia; species Magnolia officinalis. The sequence goes on along the minus strand of JAJHSJ010000002.1, from coordinate 51,968,917 downwards.
CAAATATCAGATTATTTTGAAAAATCAAAAAGCGATTTAGAATTCAAAAACTCTCTGATTGTTGATTTAAAATCTGAAATTGAGAGACTAAAAAATGAAGTGTCTTCTCTTCTGAATTCAAAGGAAACTTGGAGGTATACCCAAGGTGATTCTAAATTAGAAAAACTTCTATCCGGTTCAAAAAAATGTGGTGATAGATCCGGGTTGGGGTATGATAAAACAATACCTCATAAACAGAAGAATTCTCCACCTAAATTTGTGAAAGGAGAATCCTCTAATTCAAAAAAGAAAAACACTTCACAAGGTTTTGTCAAAACAACAAAAAATTTTCAAAAACCTAAAAACAGCTATGTCAACTTCAAAAGTCAAATGAAAAATCCTTTAGCTGAAAAAATAGTTGATTTACTCAAGGAACTTTTAAAATCTAACTCTGTAAGTCATTCTTTCAAATATAAACAAAAGAAGACCAACTATGTTCCTAAACCTAAAACTGTTATGAAATGGGTTCCTAAAGTTGACTGCTTGGTTGCTCACACTGCTTTCAAAGCAACTAGCCTTTCAAAGTGGTACCTAGACAGTGGTTGCTCCAGGCATATGACTGGTGACAAAGCTCTCTTCACCGATCTACAAGATATGACTGATGGGTCAGTCACATTTGGTGATGGTAGCAATTGCAAAATTATTGGCCAAGGTACGGTTCAACTCCATAATCTACCCTTATTTAAGAATGTTTTATATGTTGAAGGTTTAAAACACAACTTGTTAAGCATATCTCAAATATGCGATAACAATCATAGTGTGAAGTTTTCCAATCAAGGTTGTGAGATTATAGACAAAAAGGGATCTGTGATATTAACTGGTCTCAGAACTTCTGAAAACTGCTATATAGTGAGAAATGACAGCTCATCTAACCAAATGTGTTACATGGTCCATACCAATGAAACTGAATTATGGCATAAACGTCTTGGACATGTACACTACCGGAACTTATATAGATTGAGCAAAGAAGAACTAATAAGAGGTCTACCAAAGATTCAAAAAATAGATAAAATATGTGGTGAATGCCAGTATGGTAAACAAACTAGGAGATCTCAAAAAGGTGAACTCAAATACCACATCAAGACCACTCGAACTTCTCCACATGGATCTAATAGGACCAACTAGAACGGAAAGTCGAGGAGGTAAAAAATATATTCTGGTTATTGTAGACGATTACACCAGATTCACTTGGGTTTCATTTTTAAAGGACAAATCAGAAACCCTTGATGAAGTAAAAAAGATAATCAAACGGATCCAAACTGAAAAATGTTCTCATGTGAGTAAGATCCGAAGTGATCATGGATCCGAATTTGAAAATAGCTGTTTTGAGAAATTCTGTAATGATCATGGAATATCACATGAATTCTCTGCACCTAAAACTCCACAACAAAATGGCATTGTGGAAAGAAAAAATAGAGTTCTTCAAGAAATGGGAACTGTTATGCTAAATAGCATGAAGGTTTCTAAGAATTTATGGGCTGAGGCGATTAATACTGCTTGCTATATTATTAATCGTGTTTATACTTGCAAATCAAATAATAAAACGCCCTACGAAATGTGGTTTGACAAAAAACCTACAGTCAAATATTTTCGCGTTTTTGGCAGTAAGTGTTATATTTTACGTGACCGGGAAAACTTGGGAAAATTTGATACAAAAAGTGATGAAGGATTATTCTTAGGATATTCATTAAACAGTCGTGCATATCGTGTACTGAACAAAAGGACTGGAGTTATTCAAGAGTCAATCAATGTGGTCATAGATGATCACTTAAATACTTCAGCCCCTAGTTCAGATAATGATGAAGTTCTTATAATTGAAAAACCAGAAACTTCATCAAGTGAATCTAATCATGATGTGAGGACTGTCAAAGATCATCCAACTACACAAATCCTTGGAAATCCTCTCACAGGTGTACGCACTCGTAGACAATTAGAAGATTTTTGTAATTACGTGTGTTTCACCTCTCAGATAGAACCGGTTAATGTAAAGGAAGCTCTTTCTGATGAAAACTGGATAGTTGCGATGCAGGAAGAACTTAATCAATTTGTTCGTAACGATGTCTGGTATCTTGTTCCAAGACCAAAAGATAAACATATTATTGGAACTAAATGGATTTTCAAAAATAAGTCTGATGAATTGGGAAATATTATTCGAAACAAGGCAAGACTGGTTGTGCAAGGATACACTCAAATTGAAGGTATCGATTTTGAGGAAACTTTCGCTCCAGTTGCACGCCTTGAATCAATCAGATTATTTATATCCATTGCATGTTTTAGAAAGTTTAAGATTTATCAAATGGATGTAAAAAGAGCTTTTCTTAATGGTGATTTACATGAAGAGGTTTATGTTGAACAACCTACAGGGTTTGAAGATCCTAAGTTACTAATCATGTTTATCGCCTTAAGAAAGCTCTCTATGGGTTGAAACAAGCTCCCAGGGCATGGTATGAAAAATTGACTAAGTTTTTACTGGGTCACAATTTTCAAATGGGTAGTGTTGATAAAACACTCTTTGTTAAAAAGCAGAACAATGATATTTTAGTGGTTCAAATCTATGTTGATGATATAATTTATGGATCAACTTGTACTGACATGACTGTTGAGTTTGCAGATCTAATGAAATCTGAATTTGAGATGAGTATGGTCGGAGAATTAAACTATTTTCTAGGATTGCAAGTTAAACAGCAATCTGATGGAATTTTTATTTCTCAAACTAAATATGCTCTAAATTTAGTTAAGAAGTTCGGATTTGAAAATGGTAAGAATTTTGATACTCCTATGAGTACTTCTCTAAAGCTCTCAAAAGACTCTACAGGTAAAGATATAGATCCTAAACTATATCGAAGCATGATTGGTAGTTTACTGTATTTAACAGCAAGTAGACCTGATATTGCTTTTAGTGTTGGAATTTGTGCTAGATATCAGTCTAATCCTAAAGAATCTCATTTGACTGCTGTTAAACGCATTATTCGTTATGTTGCAAGTTCAGTTAATCTGGGTCTTTGGTATCCCTTTGATACTAGTGTGCAATTGGCTGGGTTCTCGGATGCTGATTGGGCTGGTAATATGGATGACAGAAAGTCAACCAGTGGTGGTGTTGCTTTTACATTGGAAATTGCATAGTTTCTTGGTTCAGCAAGAAACAGAGTTCCATTTCACTCTCAACTGCTGAGGCTGAATACATTGCTGCAGGAAATGCATGTACTCAGTTAGTCTGGATGAAACGCATGTTAAGTGATTATGGTATTGCACAAGACTCAATAGTTTTATATTGTGATAATTCAAGTGCAATTAATATTTCCAAAAATCCAATCCAGCATTCACGAACTAAGCATATTGACATTAGATTTCACTATATTCGTGAACTTGTTGAAGAAAAAGTAATTTGTTTAGAATATATCCTACCGAGAAACAACTTGCTGACATTTTCACCAAACCACTCGATAAATGCAAGTTCAATAAATTGAAATTTGATCTCGGTATGTGTAATATAAGATGATTGATTATGCATTTTAATAAAAATAAAATAATAAAAAATAAAAATAAAGATAAATAAAAAATGCATATTTTGGTCTTACACGACCAGTCGAGGATAGTCTCGACCAGTCGTGGTTAGACCGGTCGAGGAATACTCAAGACCGGTCGTGTATCGCGCTGGTTCCTTTATTTGGGGAAAAATCACTTTTTCTTCATTTCCCTCTTCTTCTCCAACGGGCATAGCTTCGACCGGTCGTACCCATCTATGGGATTTCTCCAGGTTTGAGTATTTCTCTTGATTTTATTGAAGAATCTTGAACATTACTTCTTGTCTTCCTTGTTAGTGTTGATTATTTCTTATTTCCTTCAAGGGTTTGGGGTTGTCTTCCTCATTTTCTGATTTGGTTGAAACCCATCTTGTTTTTCTTGAAATTCCTTCAATCTTTTCAAGAATATGGATGTTAGAGGTAAAAAGCGAACTAGTAGAGGTGCTTCTTCATCTAGGTCCAATGTTGTATCTCGCCGTCATCTTAGAGATCCTAATGATGACCCTCCACAAGTTCGTGATTTTCGATTTAAGAAAGTTATTGTTGAGAAAGCAGTTTGTATCAATCATATTGCTCAATTTAATCTAGTTCCTCTCCTTCAATCTGTTGGTTGGGTTAACATTTTGAATTGGGGAGGGCCGGCATATCAGTCAATTGCTCAGGCCATGGTTGCATGTATTATAGACTTTTCTCTTGAGGAATTAACTTTTATTATTACACAGAGAAGGGCCTTTTACTGTGGATCGTCATTTGATTTCTGGGTTAATGGATATTCCAGTAAATGATGATGGAATCCATCCTTCCACATTGGGTGATAAAGTTACTGAATCTGAGAAACGTTTATTGACTAGAGCCCTTTGTAATATGGATGCACCTTGGTGTCAATGGTACTGTTCTCAAGACCAGGTGGCTGTTGCCCAGATATAGAGTTCTTCATCGTATTTTTACATCTAATGTGTATCCTAGGGCTGGTAACAAAACTGAATTGACTCTTCTGATGGTTCGTATCCTGTACTCAATCGTTAGTGGTGCCAATGTTTGCTTACCTTCATTGATCTGTTATTCTATTATTCAGTTTCGGTCTCAGCCAGGTCATGGTGACATTCCATTTGGATATTTGTTAAATGTCTTAGCTACTCACATGTTGGTCACTATGCCTGTTGGTGAAGCTCCTATCCATCACCTTATTTTCAACAACACCAACATAAACAAAATGAAGTTGAGATTGGCCGCTGGTCAAGTTGATAATGACGAGGGTGGTGGAGCTGCTGGAGTTGGAGATGCGAATGAAGGAGATGATCTTCCTAATGAGGATATCAACATGGATGATCTTTTTGATGATATTGAGTCTGCATCTGAAGATGATCCAGATTTTGTTCCTTCTGATTTCGATGCACGTCTAAGTGCATTAGAAGAAAAGGTGGAAAATATGCATGTTGGCCATAATGCACAATTTAAGAAAATGCATAAGTATTTGAGGCGCTTACAAAAAGGCCTTCATCATATTGATCCTACCATTCCTGCTCCTTCTTCAGGGTCTGATTAAATGTTATTAAATGTAGTTTGAACTGATTTCACTTTGGATTTTTCTTGGAACTGTTTAACTTATAACTGTGACTTTGGTATGTAATATCTTCTCCTAAATCTTTTATGCACTCATTTGTCTTCCTGAGCTTATATGATCTTCCTTTGTCATATTTTTGACAAAAAGGGGGAGAATGGTACATATATCTGTGGTATTTATGTTGTTGATGGTGTTTGCATCAATACTTAATTCCTTAAATGGGGAGTCTTATTGAGGGGGAGTAATTCAACATCTCTCATATTGTATATGGTTGTCATGTGTTGACACATCTAATTCATGATTCATGATTCCTCTATTGTGTTTTTATATATATGTTTTGTCACAAATTTGCCAAAGGGGGAGATTGTTAGTGCTATTATATGATACCTCTTTGATTGTCAAATTTTGTGTGTCAAAACCTTGGTATGTTCTATGTGTGTGTTCTATGTTTAAGACAACCATGGACTCTTCAAGCGGCTTCAAGATATAAAGAAGAAGATATAAAGAAGAAGATACAAAGAAGTCACGGCATTCTTTATTGGTTATTCAAGTTCAAGATAAATGTTGGTGTCAAGTGTTTGGACGACTCTGACTTCAGGTTCAAGTGGTTGGACGACTCGTACTTCAGGCTTTAAGTACTAAAAGATTTATCATTCGTTGAATGAAGTAGAGTTCAATGTCCATACTTCATTATTCAGGTTTGATAGACCATAGTCACTGACCTTAGGGTAGGTCACTTTGGATACATTATCCAAATGTATTTAAACATGTGTTTGAGCTGCTCTTAGACTAGTCCTGGTTCTGGTTCGACCAGTCCTAGCACTGGCTCGACCTGTCTAAGAATTTCCTAGACCAGTCTTGGAATTGCTCAAATTTATCGGATTTTCTGGTTCGCTCACGACCAGTCTTGAAGTCTGCACGACCGGTCGTGGAACGGCCTCGACTCGAAGCTCGACCAGTCGTGGAGCCTCGGCTCAAACTCCAGCGACTAAATTCACTGTTGCTCGACCAGTCGAGAAGGGGTCTCGACCGGTCGTGGAGGACCTTCGACCAGTCGTGGACTGCCTACGACCAGTCGTACATCGGTTTTCCTGAATCCGCGCAGAAATTCAAAAATCTGTTTCTTCTAAGACCAGTCGTGGGAACTTCTAGACCAGTCGAAGACGAATTTCTGTAACTATAAATAGCACACGAATTTCAGAGTTTATTCATTGAAAATTCTATAAAAGCAAGGTTCCACTCTGAGATAGTCGTGTTTAATTTAATAATTGCGATTTTAATTTGCTATTATTCTTCATTTTGTTAGCTTTTTTTATTTATTTTTGATTCATTATAAATCCAATCCTTGAAAAGGGGAAATCGTGTATTCCTTCTTCTTGGAATTAAAATCAAATAGAGCTAGCCCTTTGAGATTTCATTTAAATCAATTAGAACTTAGAACCTCAATAATTTGAGTATTGGACATTGAACTATCATCTCTACTCTGATCGGTTCTTCCGGGCTACTGCAAAAGGATAAGATCCAGGTATTTTACAATTCCTGTAATTTCTGTTTTGGTTTTTTATGAGATTTGCCAGAAAAATCTCTATGTGGTATGGTCGAGGAGAGCGAGAAACTAAACTCAGATTGTGGGTTTTTTTTTAATTGTGTAAGCCCAAGTGACAAAGACACAATTGTGAAGGTTTTTGGTAAACCTGTGAAAACCAGTTTTATTAGAGAACGCTAATATCCCTGTGTGAGGATATTAGGAGTGGAGTAGCATTCTGTGTGGCTGTTTGAGAACAGTTGGTGAACACACAGGCGAACCACTATAACTTCTTGTCTTGTGGATTGAATGTTTTCTTTTATCATTCAGTTCTATTTCCTTGTGGATGTGAATGTTGTAACAGTTTGAAATTACAAGCAAGTGTGGGAATGTTGTAATAATTTAGTGATTTATTTCTACAATTTATTTCCAGCAATTCTTTTTATTGATTCAAGCTTTAAATTCCAAATTGTTCCAGCAAGGTTGCCCTGCCATTTTTATGGTGTATGGTTGTCCCTAGAACAAGACATTTGTAAATTCAATTTATTCAGTGCAGTTTGTATTTGTTTCTTTATTCTCTTTGATTTGTGTATTTGATACAAAGACATTTCTAGACATAAGGTTGTCCTACCATAAACACTGAGTTTTTTGGTGAAAGGTTGTCCTTAGAACAACGTTTGTATCAACCACTCAATTTCAATTGTTTGAGGTTGTATTTCATTTCTGCATTACAATTTATTTAATTAGTTCATTGGCTATCATATTTCGTTAATTCCGCTATTATAAGTTTTTATTTGGCATTGTCCTATTCACCCCCCCTCTAGGACATTTAGCTTGGCCATTTCAAGGTG
>JAJHSJ010000002.1:51861732-51961314 GCA_021015155.1 Magnolia officinalis | reverse complement strand
TCCATCTAGTGGGATTAGCCGACCTTGCTGCCCACCATCCAGCAGCCACGATGCCTAATTTTTGGGTCGGCCTGGCTATGGAGAAACACAAATATCAACTTGTTGTAGACTGTGTGGCCCACTACATGGCCATCACCATGATGTATGCCTTGTGCCCCCACTGTCCCTGTGGTGGGACCACTTCAGACGCAGGCCAGATGGGCCAGGTGCACTGTCCAGCCTGCTGTCCAGCAAACAGCATAACACAAATATTAGCCTGATTTTAAGCTGGGTGGGCCACCTATGTGGACCCCACCTTAATGTATGTACATGACATCCACACCGTCCGGGGAGCAGGCCTCATTGTTGCTGGCCTGCTTAGACAGGCCCAGATGAAGAAAAACATAAATATCAGCCTTGTCTAAGGTTGGTGGGCCACACATGTGGACCCCACCCTGATGTACGTGGTGCATCCCCACCATCCAGCAAGGACGTGGGGCCTACCTTAATGAATGTGTTGTGTAGCCGCACCGTCCAGCCCAAGATGGTGAGACCCACTAAAGGTAAGCGTTGCATCCATGTTGTCCACCGTCCACCTTAGGACGGTGGGACCCGCCTGGGGTATACGCCTCATCCATGCCGTCTGTGGACCCACCTTGATTCACGTGTTTCATCCACACATTTGGGGCCCACGTGAAGTACCTGTTCTATCCACCGTCCAGTAAAGGACGATAGGGCCCACACGATGTATATATTTCATATCCACATCGTCCATTGTCCCTCCATTTGCTGGACGTCCTGTTGGTGGGCCACGCATGTGGACCCACCTGATGTATCTACTTTGTCCACACCATCTGGCCATGGACGGTGGGCCCTCATGATGTAAGCATTGTATCCATACTGTTCAATCCAGCTGGGATGCGGACCCCACCTTGATGCTTGTACCTCTTCTTCCAGACCATCCAAACGGTGGGGCCAGCTACGATGTGTATGACCGTTCACACCATCCAGATGTACTGGACGCGGGGCCACCTTGATGATGAGTCTTATCCACTCCATCCATTCTTTGTGTGGCCCACTTGGGCTGGTCCTACTCTTTGATGGGTCGTCCCCAGGTAAGGCCCACCATCAACATGTGTTTTGTCCAGGTCAGATACCTGGGGACACCCAGCAGGCCAGCAATGTGTTGGTGGGCTGATAGCAGGCAACCCACCCTGTTGTATGTATTATATATCCGTGTTGGCCATTTGTAATGGAGACCCATTGATGATGTTTAGGCCCACCATGAGGTCCATTTGATGATGTTTAGGCCCACCATGAGGTCCATTTGGTGATGTATTAAGCCAACCATGATGCGTATATCATCCAACCCATTCATTTGTGGGAACGCCCAAGTGGGTCCAGCGGTCCAGCAACCTGCTGGACCTACCATGACGTATATGTTTATCCATGCCGTTGAGCCATTGGATGGCCCACCAAGGCTCGGTCCACACCCCAGTAAGATCGGCCCACTGATGAGGCCCACCTCATGTGTTGCATCCTGACCGCCCAGATTATATAGGGTCTGCCTTGATGTAAGTGTGTGCCCACGCCGTCCAGACCTTGGACATGGGACCACCTTAATGAATGTTCCTGTCCACACCACCCATAGGTCATGGACCCCACACAATGTAACTGTCTTATCTCTAGGCCATCCATTTGTCTGGGCGCCTAGCAGTAGGGCTGAAAGTCGGGCGGGTTGGGTAGGGTTGGTGCTCAACCCTAACCCAACCCAAGGTTCCTATACCTCAACCCTAACCTAACCCAACCCAATCTCGGGTTGGGAATTCTCAACCCAAGCCCAACCCAAGCGGGCTCGGTCAGGTAGGTCGGGTATCTACATGTTAATATTTTCATTATTACATTATTTATTATATTTCAATATAGGACTTATTCTTTGTATCTATAATTTTATTAATTATATATGTGATTATTCATTATAAAGAACTTCATTTTTTTCTTTAAAAAACAAGCTAAAATATAAGACAACTACTCTTTTAAAAGTCATGTAACATAGCATGAAGTCTATTGGGAGAGAGAAATCTGGCATAAGTTGTTAGCTTGAGTCTTTGGAAATGACGTGGACAAATGAGACTCGACATCACTAGTGTCCCTTCGACACAAACGATCCACACTCAATTATAATTTATAAGTAACTTATATATTGATTGAGTTCGGGTTGGGTCGGGCAACCCGAGACCTCAACCCGAGCCCAACCCAAGTTTTATCGGGTTGGTGTTTGTATAGCCCAAGCTTAAGATCGGACCCGAAATATCTTGCCCAAGCCTAACCCAATGTCGAGTAGGTCACGGGTCGGTCGGGTTGAACCCGCCCAACTTTCAGCCCTACCTAGCAGGCAGGGGCGCTGTTGGACTGACCGTCTAGTAGCTGGCCCATCTTGATGTTTGTGTTGTATATATGTTGGTCTTCTGTGTGGGACTCGTTAGTGATGCGTAGGACCACTACACCGCGTATGTGTGATACCCAGGTTGTTCATCAATGGGATGAATGGCTGGCCTATTTCATGATGTATGTATCAAAATTCGACAAGGGCTCCACCTCTTATATGATGTCCATTGTGACAGGGCCCACTGTGATGAATGTGATTATATACATAGTGCCCAACCATTTTCCAGACATCTAAGGCCATGGGCCCCCATTACCATGACAGGTCCACCTTATATATGGGCCCAGTTAGGTGTCCAGGTTGCTGGACGTCCAACCATTGAGCCCACCTTGGTGTACGTATTCTATATTCACACTGTTCACCTTTGGACGGTGCCACGTGGGGCCTATCATTGATGCATGTATTGTATATCTATGTTATTCATTTGTGCGGCCTTCCATGATGTGTGTGTTGCATGCACACGGTTCATCCACTTTTCTAGGCCCATTGGTGCGACCCATTAATGCGGCCCACTTGATGTATATGAGGCCCATTAGTGCGGGCCATTGAAACGGCCCACTTGATGTATATAAGGCCCAGATAATGAAGCCCATTGTGATGTATTTATGGCCCATGTGCCAAGGCCCATAGTGATATGTATTTTGCCCTTGAGTGAGGCCCATGGTGATGTATATTAGGCCCTTGTGTGAGGCCATGGGCCCACTATATGTTTGGCCCTATGAAGGCCACTCCTTAGGAGTAATGTTGGTTAAATGTCCACATTTATGGGAAATGATAGTTAAATGTCCACATTGTGACCTTCCCTTAGGCCCTTTGTTAGGACGATTACCGATTCCGATCGTCGAGGCCGATTGTCGAGGCCGATTTCGATTGTCGAGGCTGATTCCGATTATCAAGGCCGATTCCGATTGTCCAGGCCGATTATCAAGGTCGATTCCGATTGTCAAGGCCGATTCTGATTGTCGAGGCCGATTTCGAACGTCAAGGATGATTGTCGAGGCCGATTCCGATTGTCGAGGCCGATTCTGATTGTCGATGCCGATGCCGATTCCGATTGTCAAGGATGATTCTAATTATCGAGGTCAATTCTGATTATCGAGGCCGATTATCGAGGCCAATTCTGATTGTCGAGGCCGATTCCGATTGTCGAGACCAATTTCGATTGTCGAGGCCGATTCAGATTATCGAGGCCGATTTCAGTTGTAGAGGTCGATTCTGATTGTCGAGACCGATTCTGATTGTCGAGGCTGATTCTGATCGTCGAGGCCGATTGTCGAGACTGATTTCGATTGTCGAGGCTAATTCCGATTGTCGAGGCCGATTCCGATTATCAAGGTCGATTACGATCGTTGAGGCCGATTGTCGAGGTTAATTTTGATTGTCAAGGCTGATTTCGATTGTCAAAGCTGATTATTGAGGCTGATTTCGATTATCGAGGCTAATTCTGATTATCAAGGCCGATTCCGATTGTCGAGGCCGATTGTATAGGTCGATTATCGAGACCGATTATCGGTGCCAGTTGTCGATACCGATTATGAGTATGTAACAGCATAGCATCATGATACATGCCCATACGCATCATTTGCATGTTTGTTATGAGATGTGGTTGACCATTGCATATGTCATTGGGTAGGTTGTTATGAGACAGTATGTGACAGCATAGCATCATGATACATGCCCATACGCATCATCTGCATGTTTGCTATGAGATATGGTTGACCATTGTATATGTCATAGGGCAGGTCATTCATGGGACTCCCTGATAGGCAGAGTTGCCCCACACGAGCGCACGGTATGCGCAGGATTGATGCATGATTAGACTATGTGACTCATGCATCTCGCATTGTATGATTATGATTACCGTACGGCCTAGCGACATCAGGGCCTTAGCCTCCACAGGCATATCATGGATGGCCAGATGGGACACCAAAAATCTGTTCTACATGGGGTGCTATAGATATCCCTAGGTGAAATTCTCTAAACCCTTTCGGTTCCAGAGGTTGCTCCAATGCCTAGACCAAGTGGATGCATGAGTGCATGAGGGTCGTATACCGTTAGGCCTCGTCTCCCACTGTGTCGTGGTCAGTTGGAAGGGGGTACGGCCTTACCTGTCTGAGAGGAGGGGGCAAAGCTAGGCTGAGTTTGACCAGCTCGAGGAATGGGTCCACTATCGACGAGCCAGGCCCGATATTGGCAGGCGGATAGTCAGGTCTCTTCCACTCACCTTGTTGCGTGCGATGGAGAAGTAATATGATTTGAAGTGTACTAGACCCCGATGATTTCTCAGAGAGGAACCATATTGATATGTGGACTTATTGAGTACGAGTTGCATATTCATTCATTCATTAATTCACTATCCACTCCGGCTGGTGGTGCGCAACTAATTATTGTGTACCTTCGCATGGCCAGGATTTTGGTTGGGTGTGCGACTAACCAAAGATCAGGAGTCTACCACATTGAGTCTAACTATCCAAATTTAGGTATGAGACTGGTTTAGATAGAAGTCCTTTGTGATAGACCCCGTAGCTTGCGATACTACGTACTATCACCCCGACTTCACCCTCTAGCCTGATCATTCCATTCTCACTGCATATTGCATTGCATCCTCGGCATCTGATATTGACTTATTATGTTTTTGCATCGTACAGCCTTGATATGGCTATTAGCATTCATGCCTTGCATCGCATAGGCTTGGTACGACTAATGGCACTCATGGACTTACCGGTATATTTTCACTTACTCTGATATCGTATGATCCATGATCTTACTAGTATTTTCGATATTGTATGATTATGGCATTGTATTGAATACTTGGCACTTATCTAGTGCACACACTTACACCACCCTTTAAGATTTCTATACGCTTATGCACGATAGATGCGTGCAGGTGGCGTTAGGTTGCAGCAGCATTGAGCATGGAGCATGCAGCGGTCTTTTGGAGCTTTGATTTTGACATATGTATTTCTCTTTCAGCATTGTATTCAAATATTTATATTAGTGGATATGTGATGATGATGTTGCCTTTGTGATTTGGGTATACTTGTGGTTATGCTTCTTATGAGACAAATGTACGTTGGAAAATCCTCCTTGTAGGATCCTAGGATCGAAATCTGGCGTATGAGCGCTGGGAACAGAGAATGGGGTACTACGGAGGCTGTCGGCACCGAATTCAGCAAATCAGGATTTTAGTGAGCCCGATTTTCAGGTTTGGGGCGTGGCAGAAGTTGGTATCAGAGCATAACTTGGGAATACCTGAGGATAACATCGCATATCTGCTAATAGCTACCCTACACTCTATGATTGTTGAGAACTTAGAATGGTTAGATCCTCGAGTTTGAATAACTTAGAGATTTTCTGATATAACTCCCTTCCATTGAGATTGATAGGCTGCATAGTATTCCAGTTTCGATCATTTTCGATCCAGGATCTGAGGTTCAGTGGGATCATCATAGCGCTAATAAGGCGTCTTGGGAAAAAGAGGCTGAGATTTGTGGGCGTTGTCCCATCTTTTAGGTGTTCGATTATGATGGTATGTTGTGTTCTGATTATATCTATAGCGATAGGATATCCCTCCCTTGGTGAGCTCTGCATTGGTTGCGTTGTGGTTTAAATTTCGAAGATGAAATTTTTATTAGGAGGGGAGAGCTGTGAGGCCTGTATCCTAGCCGTACCGTTCCGTGGGCTTCCGCGGTCCTCCCGGTCGAATTCCGGCGACCCGCGATCTGTAATCGGAGTTTGTGAGTGATCTTGAGTCGTATCCCATATATCAGAGTCGGCTCAACCCGAGCCTTATACCCTAGCGACTACGCCGTCGCCACGGTTCCGACGCCGCGTCCAGCGCGCCGAGGCGATACCTAGGCCAAGAGATGTGGGCCCGCGTTCAGTTCAAGAAAAACGCGTGCTTTGCGAAACCCAAGAGAATCTTTAATCAAATCAATCCCATCAATCAAGTACACATCACATCAAATGTCAAGTACTTCATCTCATCATGTCAAGTACAAACATCCATCCCCAAGCAAACCCTATAGTCAACTCTCTCTCTCTCTCTCTCTCTCTCTCTCTCTCTCTCTCTCTCCACCCATCAAGTACACCCATCCATCACTCACCATCCCTCACCCATCACTCACCCATCTCTCTCTCTCTCTCTCTCTCTCTCTCTCTCTCTCTCTCTCTCTCTCTCTCTCTCTCTCTCTCTCTCTTTCTACAACCCTCTCTCTCTCTCATTTTTTTAAACCCATCTCCCAAGCAATCCACGTCCAAGCTCCATGAGAGAGCTAGGTCTGGCCCACCTTCCTACCACCCAATCCCACCATCCAAAGTCCATCTCGACCATTGAATCGCACCCCTTGGAGCTCCAGATCGCGTTGGCGGAAGAAGGAAGATGAGATCTAACGGTGGGTGCTTCTCTCTCTCTCTCTCTTTCCCTTTCTTTTATGATGAGTGGCCCACCTGATGATGCATGTAATATCCAGACCGTCCATCCAGTGGGATTAGCCCACCTTGTTGCCCCCCATCCAGCAGCCACGTCGCCTGATTTTTGGGCCGGCCTGGCTATGGAGAAACAAAAATATCAACTTGTTATAAACTGTGTGGCCCACCACATGGCCATCACCATGATGTATGCCTTGTGCCCCCACTGTCCTTGTGGTGGGACCACATTAGACGCAGGTCAGATGGGCCAGGTGACTGTCTAGCCTGCTGTCCAGCAGCAGGCCTGGACGTAGGCAGAACACAAATATCTTCCTGATTTTAAGCTGGGTGGGCCACTTATGTGAACCCCACCTTGATGTATGTACAGGACATCCACACAGTCCGGGGAGCAGGCCCCATTGCTGTCATTGACCAATGGCCTGCTTAGACCGGCCCAGATAAAGAAAAACATAAATATCAGCCTTGTCTAAGGTTGATGGGCCACACGTGTGGACCCCACCCTGATGTACGTGGTGCATCCCCACCGTCCAGCAAGGACGTAGGGCCTACCTTAATGAATGTGTTGTGTAGCCGCACTGTCCAGCCCAGGACGGTGAGACCCACTAGAGGTAGGCGTTGCATCCATGCTGTCCACCATCCAGCTCAGGACGGTGGGACCTGCCTGGGGTATATGCCTCATCCATGCCGTCTATGGACCCACCTTAATTCACATGTTTCATCCACATGTATGGGCCCCACGTGAAGTACCTGTTCTATCCACCGTCCAGTAAAGGACGATAAGGCCCACACGATGTATGTATTTCATATCTACGCCGTCCATTGTGTAACGCCCTGAAATTCGAGGGTCGAGTAGCAACTCAACTCTCGAGTTCCAAACATCACTTATGCAACATAGATAATGATGATTAAATGTTGTCTGTGTTAGAGCAATAAACATGAGTGAGATTATACCAAAACAGTAATTCATACTCCAGATCAATTGTATAAAGGCAAGCGGAAGACTGAAACTGTATATATATGTATGTAAAAGAAACAAAACCATCTCAATCTCCAGAGTATGAACCCATCTGAGTCACCATATACATATATCTGCTTTATGAACAAAATGTCAAAAGTACAACTAAGGAAATGAGTCCTGTAAGTCCCGTCAATCCAGGCAGCCTAGTCAAAGCCACCAGAATACTGCATAAATGAGAACTCGTCCTGGTCCTCGTCATAGTTCGCCTCAGCCTCCTGAGTCGTCACCTCATCTGCACCTAAGACAGAGTCTGGTTAGTGTGTACAACACCGTCCCGTAACGTGGGAGTGAATAGCTAACTCAGTGGAACAATAAAGCATAGGTTAACATGTTATCAATTCAGTCAAGCAGTAATGATAAAGCAGTAAAATCAAACACTCCTAACTACTCTTATTAATGCAAGTATGAATGCAGTAATGATGTGTAAGGCCCGTATCCTAGTCCGTACGGTTCCGTCAACTTCCGCAATCCTTCCCGACGAATTCCAGCAACCCGCATCATATAATCGACGTTTGCGCACGATCCTAAGTTATATTTGTAGATTTGAGTCGACTAGACCCGATACCTTGTACCACTGCGACCGCGCCGTCGCCACGGTTCCGATGCCGCGTCCCGTGCGCCGAGGCGATACCTTGGCCAGGAGGAGTGGGCCCGCGTTCAGTTCGAGCAAACGCCGCGCGTTGCAAATCCCAAGAGAATGTCTCATCAATCACATCAAATGTCACTTCAACCCATCAATCAATCAAAGTACTCCCATCACCTCATGTCAAGTACACATCACCTCATCCCCAAACAACCCCAAAAGTCAACCTTTCCATCCCATCTCTTACACACCTCATTACTCCTCTCCCATCATTTCTTCTCTTTCATTCTCTCTCTCATTTTCCTCTCCAAGCAACCCACGTCCATGACTCTCCATGGGAGGAGCTTTGTGTGGCCCGCTCTCTACCATCCACTCCAATCCTTCAAAGCCGATCTCTGCCGTTGAATCACACCCATTCGAGCTCTAAAATCGCATTGGCGGAAGAAGAAATAGAAGATCAAAGGTGGGCTCCCTCTCTCTCTCTCTCTCTCTCTCTCTCTCTCTCTCCTAATTTAGTGGCCCACCATTGATGTGCATGTGAGATCCACGCTGTCCACGAGTGGGACAGCCTTGCTGCCGGTTTTTGGGCAGGCTTGGATGGTGGGGAAAACACCAATAGAGACTGGTTTCCCAGCCGTGTGGACCCCCATCCGTGGACCTCACCTTAAGGTGTGAGTTTTATATCCTAAATCGCCCATTTGTACGGCCCAGATCCAACGTCTGTAGGCTATACCATAGTAGTAGCAGGGACGCGCAGGGCCTCTGCACCTCCAGATCCACTCGCTGGATGAAGAGGGAATACAAATATCAGCTATCCAGGTCCGACACGTGTGGACCCATCCTTCATATATGTGATATATCCCATCCGTCCATTCATTTCAGTCGTGTGGGGCCACCTCACACGTGCTGCACGTGTGGGATGGACCCACCTTTGATATATGAGTTTTATACTCCCAGCCGTCCGTTCATTTGAAACAAGGACGATGGTCCCTGCAGCATTGCCTCAGCAAAGTTCTGTGGGCTGCCATGATGTATGCGTTCCTCCCACTGTCCATCTATACCGACGTGGGGCCCACCTTGGTGGATGCTTTGCATCCACACGTGTGGGACACTACCTAGATGTATGCGTTCTAATATCCACACCGTCCATGAATGGACGGTGTAGAGAGGCACCATCGTGATGTGTTACAGCACACCGTCCATCTGTTTGCCATGGGACCTGTCCCACATGTGTGACACGTGTGGCAGGAGGGACCCACTTCGATGTACGTGCTATGTATCCCCACTGTCCGGGACGGTGCGGTGGATTCATGTATTTCAAATCCACACCATCCAGACCTTTGGACGGTGGGTCTGGACCATGATGTATGACTTGTATTCACGCTGTGTACACGTGTGGGCACTAGCATGAGGTATGGATTGCATCCAGACCATCCGTCCGGTGCTGGGATGTGATCATAAGGTATGTGTTAAATCCCAACCGTCCATCTGTTTCATCCAGTTGTGGATGATGACTCTGTACGTGCCTCACATGTGGTGTATATTGATATAATATATTATATATATGAGAGAGAGAAGGTTACAGTGGGTGGCCCACCACATGGGACCCACCTTCCGTAACGCTGGCGTTATCTCCCAAACCGTCCATCCATCCATTTTTATGGGTGGGGTCCACCATGATGTATATTTGTATCCACGCCATCCATCCACCATCTGGACGGGTGGAGTCCACCGTGATGCGTGTGCTTCATCAACGCCGTCCATTTAACGGTGGTCCCACCTATGATGTGCATGTTCCATTCGTCCGTCCATCTGGACGCTGAACGTTGGTGTTTTTTTTTTTTGAAGCTATATATTTATATATATAATAATAATAATGTATTATATTATGTGAGGTGGGCCACACGTGTGGACCCACCCATGATGCATGATCCTTACATCCACATCGTCCATCCAGCGTCCAGACCCTGGACGCTGGACACTTTTCAAATATATATATATATATATATATATATATATATATATATATATATATATATATATATATATATATATATATATTATATAATGCTATATTATTATAATATATATGTATGTAACATATATGGTAGGCCCACGTGGACCCACGTGTGTGGGGCCACACCACACGTGCTACACGTGTGGGATGGGACCCACCTTGTTGTACGTGTTATGTGTATACACGGTCCAACAATCTGGACGGGTGGGACCCCCCCCCCCCCCCTCCAATGATGTATCTATCACATCCTAACCGTCTATACATTTGATGAAAAATGAAGCAGATTCAATCCTCTAGTGGGCCATGCACGTGGACTCCACCTTGATGTATGTTATTCATCCAAACCGTCTATCCTTTTAGCTGGGATGGGCAGGAGCTTGGAGTAGCCACCTTGATGTATGTATCACATCTCCACACCGTCCATTCTGGACAGTGATGTGAGGGACGCACCGTGATGTATGTGGGTATATCCCAACCGTCCATCTATTTTCTGCGCAGAGATGTGCAGGGCCCACTTGTTGTGCATTTTAGGGCCATGTGATGAGGCCCATATGATGTAATTGAGGACTATGTGATGTGGCCCGCTTGACATAAGAGGCTCATTGAGATGTATTCGAGGCCCTGGTGCGAGGCCCACATGTTGGGTATATTCAAGGCCCGATGTGATGTATGTTGGCCCGTGTGACGAGGTCCATGTGAAGTAAATAAGGCCCATCATGATTGTACGTGAGGCCATGGGCCCACTATATGTTTAGCCATATGTAGGCTACCCCTTAGGAGCAATGTTGGTTTGACGTCCACATTGATGGGTAATGATGGTTGGATGCCCACATTGTGACCTTCCCTTAGGCCTTGTTAGGCCTATTCTTAATCGATCTCGATTGACGTGACCGATTTGCCGATTCTGATTATCGATCGCTTCCGATTGTCGTGACCGATTACTGATCCCGATTGACGTGACCGATTTGGCGATTCTAATTATCGATCAATTCTGATTATCTTGACCGATTACCGATTCCGACTATCGATCGGTGCGATTATCGTGATCGATTTGCTGATTCTGATTGCCTTGACCGATTACCGATTTCGATTAATGTGGTCGATTTGCCGATTCCGACTATCGATCGGTGCGATTGTCGTGACCGATTTGCTGATTCTGATTATCTTGACCGCTTGCCAATTCCGATTGACGTGACCGATTTGCCAATTTTGATTGTCGATAGGTGCGATTGTTGTGACCGATTGCCGACTCCGATGGACGTGACCGATTTGCCGATCCTGATTATCGATCGATTTCGAGTATCAAGGCCAATTCCGATGATTTCGATTTGTCGAGGCCGAGTATCGAGGCCGATTATCGATGTCGACGCCGATTGTCGATTCTGACTCCGATTGTCGAGGCCGATTGAGGCTAATTCCGATTCTGATTATCGAGCCCGATTCTGATTTGTTAAGGCCGATTCTGATTGTTGAAGCCAAGTATCGAGGCTAATTCCGATTGTCGAGGCCGATTCTAAGTGTCAGTTCGATTGTTGAGGCCGAGGCCGCTTGTCAAGACTTATATGATGTATATGCGGCCCGTAGTTGGGGCCCACTGTGATGTATTCGTGGCCTATGGGCAAGGCCCATTGTGATATGTATTAGGTCCATGATGCATGGCCCATTTGATGTATTCGAGACCCATGTGTAGGGTCCACATGTCATGTATTTAAAGCCCATGAGCAGGGCCCACCCGTTGTGTATATATGGCCCTTAAGTAAGGCCCATTGTGTGGTATATTAGGCATTTGTGTGAGGCCGTGAGCCCATTATATGTTTGGCTTTGTGTGAGCCATTCCTTGGGGGCAATGTTGGTTAAATGTCCACATTGTCGAGGCCGATTGTTGATACCGGTTATTGATACCGATTATGAGTATGTGACTGCATAGCATCATGATACATGCCCATACGCATCATCTGCATGTTTGTTATGAGATGTGGTTGACCATTGCATATGTCATTAGGCAGATTATTATGAGACTGCCTGATAGGCAGAGGTTATCTCACATGAGCGCACGGTATGCGCATGATTGATGCATGACTGGATTGTATGGCTCACGCATATTACATTGTGTGCCCTAGCGACATCAGGGCCGTAGCCTCCACAGGCATATCGTGGATGGCCAGACGGGACACCGAAAATCTGTTCTACATGGGGTGCTATAGATATCCCTGGGTGAAAGTCCCTAAACCCTCTTGGTTCCAGAGGTTGCTCCAACATCTAGACTGAGTGGATGCATGAGCGCATGAGGGCCATATACCGTTAGGCCGCGTCTCCCACTGTGTCGTGGTCGGTTGGAAGGGGGTACGGCCTTACCTGCCCGAGAGGAGGGGGCAATGCTAGGCTGAGTCTGACCAGCTCGAGGAATGGGTCCGCTATCGACGAGCCGGGTCCGATATTGGCAGGCGGATAGTGAGGTCTCTTCCACTCACCTTGTTGCGCGCGATGGGGCGGCAATCTGGTTTGGAGTGTAATAGACCCCGGTGATTTTCCAGAGAGGAACCGTACTGATATGTGGACTTATTGAGTAAGATATGCATGCTCATTCATTCGTTCATTCACTATCCACTCGGGCTGGTGGTGCGCAACTAATTGTTGTGTACCTTCGTTATGGCAAAGATTTCGGTTGGGCGCGCGACTAACCTGACATCAGGAGTTTACCACGTTGAGTCTGACTATCCAAATTTAGGTATGGGACTGGTTTGGATAGAAGTCCCTTGTGGTGGACCCCGTAGCCTGCGATACTACGTACTATCATCCCGACTTCACACTTCAGCATGGTCATTTCATTCACATCGCATATTTCATTACATCCGCAGGCATATGACATATTGGGTTGCTATGTTTCTGCACTTATATGGCCTAGACAGACTTAGCAGGATTTGTATATTGCACTGCATCTTCGGCATATGATATTTTGCTCTTTATGACTCCTTATTGCATAGCTGTTCTATATTGCGTACTCTAATATTGATTGACTTGTGGACTTGTCCATACTTTCGTTTACTATGTTATCTGATAATTCACGATCTTGTCAGTATTTCTGCTTATTCCGATAATGTACGATTTATGGATTATCAGTAATCTTGGTATTGTATGATAATGACATTGTATTGAATACTTGACACTTACCTTGTGCACACACTTTCACCACCCACTAAGCTTTCTATAAGCTTATGCACGATAGATGCGTGCAGGTGAGGATAGGTTGCAGCAGCGTTGAGCTTGGAGTGTGCAGCGGACTTCTGGAGTTTCTGTTACTTTCATTATACTGTATTTCTCTTTCATACGCATTGTACTTAAAGTTTTGATATAGTGGATATGTGGTGATGTTGTTTTGTGACTTGGTTATGCTTGTGGTTATGCTCCATTACAAAAAAAAAAAAAATCATACTGCAAATCCTCCTTGTAGGATCCCAGGATCGGAATCTGGCGTATGGGCGTTGGGATCCGAGAATGGGGTACTACGGAGGCTGTCGGCTCCGGATTCGGCGATCGGAAATTTTGTGAGCCCGTTTTCCGAGTTTGGGGCGTAACATGATGTATGCCCTCACCGACATACTCCCTCATGCGACACCATCTTACGTTCGCGGCAAGCTTGCATTCCTCAGTGCTCCACATCTTCCAGGCACATGCAATGCGATGATGAGCATGATTACCAAGTTGTTATTAGTCCATTTCAAACAGCAGTATTAGGAAACTAAGGTACCTCCCTTGTATCATTCCCAAACATGATCCATTCTAGGGTCGTCAGTACTAGTTAATCTCATACGATATTATGGTTTGAGAGGCATCGCGAAGGCATCATAAAGGGCTCGTCACCCGTCAGCACGGATACAGATCTCACCGTATTCGGTTCAATTGCTGACCGTCAGCTCGAATACAGGTCTCACCGTACTCTGCTCAATCTCTGGCCATCAGCTCGAATACAGGTCTCACCCTACTCGGTTCAACTCATGCTCTCGTTGTTGCGAATGACTCATCACCAATCACAGATTTTAGCGTATACTCGAAGAAGGGCTCGTTGCCCGTCAGCACGAATACAGGTCTCACCGTATTCGGCTCTCACCGTAGATGTCGACAGCTCGAATACAGTGTCTCATACCACCGTATTCGGCTCACGAGTCTGGTTGCTCAATGGTCACTACGGGGAGGTACGTGGCCCCAGCGTAGGCCGACAGCTCTACCACGGTGTCTCATACCACCATGCCCGGCTCATGAGTCTTAGCGGATCGAGGTACCATGGTTAACGGGATTTCACTGGTAAGTTTGGTACCCTAGGTTCAAGCAGTAGCGTCCAAACATGGTGAACATACATAAGACATAACGAGTTACTTGACGAGCTCGGCTAGCTCGAGCGCACAACAAGTTGAATGATATGAAGCGCATAAGCACTTCGTGTGGCCAACCACTATCGCCAACCGAAGTACGACTCGGGTTCGTCGAACACATCTCACGTGGCGAAATGAATCTCAACCACGATCTCAAGTCTGGTACCGAATGTCTGAACTATAATCATAGTCCCAAACTCAATCAATCCTTATTTAAAGCATGTAGAGTAAAGCATATTAAACCAAGTAATTCAAGCATGTTAACAAGCATATCATAAAGCATGTTATAAAGCACTATATAAACAGGAATACAAACACATATATCTTATAAGTAAGCGGTTACATTAAACAGCCAACATGGAGGAAATTATATACGTCTCTAAGGTAGTTGAGAATCTCATCTCAACACCTACCTAAGACACTATCATCTAAGCACTTACTCTCACAAGCATTTTCACAAACACTTAGAATACACTACTTCAACATACATAGTGTATATTAGCAAACATGTATTAGGGCGAGTCCTTTCGCCAAACAAGTAATTTACGCATATATAATATGTTCATACAACAAATAATCATGGAAAACACATCTCCAAAATTTATATGTATACCGTACTTTCTAGAATATACTATTTCAACATACATAGTGTATATTAACAAAACATGTATTAAGGCGAGTCCTTTCGCCAAATCAGTATTTTATCCATACATAATATATTCATACAACAAATAATCATGGCAAACACATTTCCAAAATTTATACGTATACGGTACTTTCTACAAATACCTAGAATATGTCAAATTCCATAATCTTTATCTTTAATCGAAACGGAAAACAAACAGCACTTTATACATGTGCATTTGCATGCAGATCATGAATCTATCATTATCTAACATTGAAAGCGTTGAAAACCGTAACCTATATACCTAAAGTCCTCACCTTTAGTCGTAGAATCGTAACGAATACGATAGGTTTGCTAAGCTTCCGTATTCGGCAGTTTGGTAGCCTATAGAATCAAATAGGTTAGCTATTTCATAACCTACAACCATTACAACCCCAAAATAGATTAGGGTTAGGGTTTCTTACCTAGAAACGAAGTCGGATTCGCCGGGAAAGCGATTAGACTTGAGTGATTCAGCTTGTAGAATGGCAGGGGATAGTAGTAGGGAGTTTCTCCCACTTCTCTCACACTTTCTCTCTCTTTTCTCTCTTCTCTCTCTAGGGTTTCCCTCAAATTCATATGGCTATGAGAGAGAGGGTTCTAAGGTCCTTATATAGCCTAAAATCACACTAAAATAGACTTATGGACAAGGTATACTTAGGTTATAACCAAAGCGAGCCTTTTCTAGCTTAACGGAGCACTTCTGGTGGCCCCCTTGAGCCAAAGGTCGGACTTAAGCTCACCAACCTTGGACCTAGGTGGAGTTAAGTTTTCGTTTCAGTGGGATTCCCAGATCACGTGTGGCGGACCAGTTTCAGTTCAACAGTCGCCGGATCTAGATCTGAAATTCTAAGTACATGGATATGTTTATGAAATTTTTCCTGATCCGAGGGTGTATTTGGGTTAGATTCTAACGATCTGGTTGCTTACAAAATGTCCGCAAGCGACACGTGTCAGATTACTATTTGAGATATTTTATTTGTAAAGAAAAACAAGCGTTCTCACACTCCTCGCTCCGGACTCAAGCGAACAGCCGTGGGACACTGTCTGGATTTAATTTCCAAGATGGTTGTCAAGCCCAGCGAGGCGGTCCTAAATCTATAAATTCGTACTATTCGGACTCCCGACGTGCGGTCCAGAGCTGATACGGAGTTTCAATGTGCTCCTGAGAGCAGTCGGGTAATGAGTTTGATCCTAGATTTTAGGTTAACCTAGCGTCAATGAATCTACAAGTTTTGGGTCTTACAGATCGTATTTAAAGCGATTCAAACGGATTTCATGGCTAATCTAGTTTAGCACTTAGTTAACTTTGTCAAATTTCTAAAGGATTTAATCCTAAGTGATTTCTGGTCGAGGTGGTACTCGGCCCATCGTACGGAAATTTTCGAGTCGTTACACATTGTCCCTCCATTTGCTGGACGTCCTGTTGGTGGGCCACGCATGTGGACCCACCTGATGTATCTACTTTGTCCACACTGTATGGCCATGGACGGTGGGCCCTCATGATGTAAGCATTGTATCCATACCGTTCAATCCAGCTGGGATGCGGACCCCACCTTGATGCTTGTACCTCTTCCAGACTATCCAAATGGTGGGGCCAGTTGTGATGTGTGTGACCGTTCACACCGTCCAGATGTGCTGGACGCGGGGCCACCTTGATGATGAGTTTTATCCACTCCACCCATTCTTTGTGTGGCCCACCTAGGCTGGTCCTACTCTTTGATGGGCCGTCCCCAGGTAAGGCCCACCATCAGCATGTGTTTTGTCCACGTCATCTACCTGGGGATCGCCCAGCAGGCCAGCAATGTGTTGGTGGGCTATAGCAGGCAGCCCACCCTGTTGTATGTATTATATATCCGTGTTGGCCATTTGTAATGGAGACCCATTGATGATGTTTAGGCCCACCATGAGGTCCATTTGATGATATTTAGACCCACCATGAGGTCCATTTGGTGATGTATTAAGCCCACCATGATGCGTATATCATCCAGCCCGTTCATTTGTGGGAACGCCCAAGTGGGGCCAGCGGTCCAGCAACCTGCTGGACTTACTATGACGTATATGTTTATTCATGTCGTTCAGCTATTGGATGGCCCACCAAGGCTCGGTCCACACCCCAGTAAGACCGGCCCACTGATGAGGCCCACCTCATGTGCTGCATCCTGACCGCCCAGATTATATAGGGCCTGCCTTGATGTAAGTGTGTGCCCACGCCGTCCAGACCTTGGACGTGAGACCACCTTAATGAATGTTCCTGTCCACACCACCCATAGGTCATGGACCCCACACGATGTAAGTGTCTTATCTCTAGGTTGTCCATCTGTCTGGGCGCCTAGCAGGGCAGGGGTGCTGCTAGACTGACCGTCCAGTAGCTGGCCCATCTTGATGTTTGTGTTGTATATACGTTGGCCATCTGTGTGGGATCCGTTAGTGATGTGTAGGGCCACTACACCGCGTATGTGTGATACCCAGGTCGTCCATCAATGGGACGAACGGCTGGCCTATTTTAGGATGTATGTATCAAAATTCGATAAGGGCTCCACCTCTTATATGATGTCCAACGAGAATGGAGTACTACGGAGGCTGTCGGCACCAGATTCGGCAAATCGGGAATTTTGTGAGCCCGATTTTTGGGTTTGGGGCATGACAAGATTTGTGGTTGATCTTGTGAATAAAGAGTCTCATCCTAGTTGGGTTTGGGATCATTGGCGTAAGAGGATTGATGAGCTTAAAATCGGTGGGTCCTTTTTCTTTTTGTCACATTCCTAGGGAGGTAAATGGTCCGGCTGATGGATTGGCTCGGTTAGGTAGTGTCTCTCAAGGCAACTCGGCTTATTTTGTTTGGGCCGATCTCCTAAGAATCAGAGGGTTAATTTTGTTATATAAAACTGGGTCAGGGGCGGTTAGAGAGGGTTGGCCAATGGACTAGTTTGGTTGATTTGTCATATGATAGGCTCCCTTGTTTTTGTGCGGGTGCCTGAAGGTCTGTCTTGTTCATGTAAAGTCCATTTTGGAATGAATATACCTTTCTTTATAAAAAAAATAATAATAAATAAAAAAAAAAAACCGCCACAGTTAGATTACCAAAAGGTAAAAATATAGTAATTAGTACATTTGCATGCTTGTTTCGTTTTTACTCCCTTTGAATCAACATCAACCAGCAGTAATGGGAAAATACATTAGATTTTGTACTCCCTCTTGATACCACTCCTCCATGCTGTCTTTGGTCTGCCATTCACACAAACAAGCTACCCATCAGATTTCAGATTTCTATACTAAATAGGATCTGCATGAAATAATTACGTAGGATATGCACACTATACTTGGCCTTTTCAGTTTCGGCCAGTGGAGCCCATGGTTCAATGATCCAGACCATTGGTCTGTTGATCCTAATGGTGAATGGATGATTTCATAAGATCCCATTGATGATACGATCCTCACTTTTCAATTTGTGCCACAGAAATAGATGGCCAAGAATGTTCACCTGAAAAAAGGCCCAAGATTAGTGTCTAGGATCTTCCAAACTAGGAAGGTTCCAGGGCATGGTCCTTTCATGTGGGACGAACAGACCATACCTGCATGATTAAACCATTGAAACTTTCATGGGTCCACAGAAGTTTTGGATTTTACATTCATCCTATTGGGAATATTGTTATAAACGGTTTGGATGGCATATAAATATCACAGTGGGTCCTAGAAAGATTTTAACGATGGGCATTTCCATCTCCAGTGTTTCATGTAGTGTGGCCCACATGAGTTTTGGATCAACCTCATTTTTAGGCTGATAGCCTAACAGAACCCAGCGAAACTGATGGATGGAGTGGATGTCACACAGGCCTTGCAGGAAAGTTGGGTCCTGCAAAAACCTAGCTGTACGCCTTATGTGGATCCTATAGTGTAGATGTCCCTCTATATAAGTCATTATTCATAAATTATGTTGGACAAGGCCAAGAAAAATTGACCAATTTCTTAGTATGGACCAAGGCATCTACAAGGCACGACCGGCCTTTAGATGGTTGGATCGAATACTGGTGTGCATGCAACATGGACCGGATTTCATTATTTCGTACAAAAATGGTTTTTTTTTTTTTTTTTTTTTTTTCAGTGCCTGGGGCAGGGCAGGTGGTCCATTTATCAGTTATTGGAGCCCCAGCCCAGAATTTAAGCCTGGGAGCAACCCTCGAACCAAATTCTTATTGTATTCCTCTTATTTTCTATGTGTGTGTTTGTGGAAAAGATGTGGTGATGGTACAAGTGGAGAAGGAGAGGAAAGCTACCTGGGAACAGTCCTTGTGGTATTCCTCTTCTTTTCTCTGATTTTCGCTGTTACTCGCAAATCTTCCTCGGACTCGTCGCCTCCTATCGGCTAATGTTTTCCGGCAAGCATACTGCAAAGGTGAGAGAGAAAGAGAGGAGTAAATATTTTTGTACTTGGCATCTTTATATGCTTGCACATCTGAAGCCGTTTGGGTAAGTGAGAAGAAAAAGGAAAGAAGTTTGTATAGTGGATGGATTTGCCTTGATGGTTTTGTTAAAGTTCCTTTGATTTCTTTTCTTCAAGTATTTTAGGATTTTATCCTTCCTTTCTTCCACAGTATAACGAGCTGCTTTCATAACAGGCTCCCCACTCTTCCTTAATGAATTCCCATGGATTTCCTGAAATTTAAAAATAAATAAATAAAAACACTTATAATGTAAATAGAAATAATAATAATTAATAAAAATACATATTCACAAGTATTAAAATAAATTAAAACTTATTGGTACATTCGCCAGGATGTTTCAAGGATTTCATTTTCCTTGAATTATCTTTGAAAGCTTCTAAAATTAAAATTCTTTCTACACAATCTTTCCTCCAAAGAGGAATGATGATCAGCTGTACTAACTATACACCTGCTAATGATGTACAGTGTTTTCGATTGATAATTCCTCACTTGCAAAGATATGAAACAAAGTGTGGAGAGAGAAGAGAATGTTCGGTTGATAAAAATAAATAAATATTTACCCAAAGATCTCGAGCACCATAGACAGGCCAAAAATCCATATTAAACCCACCGTCTTCTTCTACCAACTCATAATTAGCTCCCGGGCAGAACCCAAAGGCAGGACTTTGCATTGGAACCACGTCACAATATGGATTGGAGTCGAATTCCTGTAAAACAGGTACTGCTACATTGGTCTCAGTAACTCCAAACCGATCGGGAAACGAAGTGTGGAAATCTGAAAGGCCCATGTCGGTCTTCTTCGACAATATTGCTTCTAAAGATCCATCATCGAATGGAAAGCTTTCTACATTGGGCAATCCAAAGTCGCCTTCCCCAGCAACACAAGGAAGAATTTGATCTTGAAAATCAGTAGAGAAAGAAAAATCACAACTGAAATCAGATATGGAAGCCATGGAAGAGTTTAGGTGTTGGAAATTAAGTGGAATTAGTAAGTGACATGGAAATGAGGGTTGTGGAAAGGACAATTTATAGAGGAGTTGTTTGATACGCTCCCTCCCCACTACATCAATCATATAACCCACAAGTCATCGTGAATAGATATGGCATTCTTGATTAATGGTCATCAAATGGTTGGTTCAAACGGAATAAAGTATTTGTAGAGGTACAAATTCAACAAACTAATGTCCAGTTATCAGATGATGGTCCAATCAATCAGATTTCGCGGCTGTACCATATTTGAAGTGGGGCCCATGAGTTTTGCCTGCTTGTCATTCTGGATGTAAATTTCAAGTGACCATGAGTACGAATGGCCACACTCCATCAGAGCATCAATACTTTGTCGTTTTGTGTGATTGGGATGCGAATTGCATGTGCCCCCGACCACATGAAGCTAATGTGGTCGGAAGCTACGTGGGGCCCACAGATATTCGCGTGACAAATCCACTCCGTCTATCAGTTTCTCGAGACCACAATAAGTAGGCCATAGAAAATGAGGCAGATCTAAAACTCAGGCGGGGCACACCACACGAAACAGCAGGATTGATGAGCCTGCGGGTGTTACACTTACTGTAGGTCCCACCTTGATGATGTGTTGTATATCCAGGCCGTTCATTCCTTTCTCCAGCTCATTTTAGAACGTGGTCCCAAAAATTAAGTAGATCCAACTCTCAGGTGGACCACACAACAGCAATGAGTGTTGATTGAGTGTTTCACCATTAAAATTTTCAAAAGGCCTACTATGGTAAGGTTTTGGTAATGTTCAATTGTCATCCAACCTCTTGATAATGCCAAGAAGAACTGGATGAAGCTAAAATACAAAGATCGGCTCGATTTAGAATTTTCGTAGCTCATAAATTATTATTATTTAATTGCCATTCATCACTGTTTTTAGTGGTGTGGTCGGCTTGAGATTTGCAACTTCCTAGGTTTTAAGATCGCTTCTAAAATAAGATGAAAAAATAAATGATGGGCGTGGATATACAACAAATACATCAAGGTAGGCTCACACGGCACCGACTAATTCGCTCCCGAGAGACTGATAGACAGTAGATTCGTCTGGGATTGTGTCTGCTGGGAGCTCACAGCGCTTCCACAGACGTACGCTTGGTAAAGAGAAATTTACGACTGTGGACCCCACCTTTTATCCGTTGGATATTCTTAAACCAATACAAACTTAGCATACGCACTTAGACCTCCTCGTACGAAGTCAGAATTTCAGGACGAAATTACCCCCCCTTTTGATGGAAACGGATTCGGTACTCCCCCTGTCATGGCTAATGGCGGACGGTCGGTGGTCTGTGGACCCCCCCATGATGTATACTTTTCATCCATGCTGTCCATATATTTTTCCAGATCATTTTATGTTATGAGACCAAAAATGAGGTATATCTAAATCTCAAGTGTACCACATTACAGGAAACAGTGTTGAGTGAGCGTCAACCATTAGAAACTCAGGTGGAGCCCACTGTGATGTTTGTGAGAAATCCTCCCTGTCTAAGTTTACTCATAGGGTCACAAAGACCTGGATGAAGAGGAAAAACAAATTTCATAATGATCCAAAACTTCTGTAACCCTGAAAGGGTTTCAATGGTAGACGTTCAATTTCTCACTGCCTTTTACAGTGTGGTCCACTTGATAGCTAGATCTGTCTTATTTTTCACCTCAAGCCTTAATTCGAGTTCGCCAAATAGATGAATGGTTTGGATATAACACATACTGATGAGGGTCGAATGTTGCATATTAGACCCCGACTATTACCTGATTTTTCGTATATGATAATGCTTAAATGCCATATTTTAATTATGTTTTATTACAGGATGAAATCAGGAGCGTGTATTGAAAAATGATGTTAAAAGAATAGATTTGACACTCCGAAGTTACCAGAGCAAGGGACGGACTCCAGAGGACCAATATTGAAGATTTTACACGCTGAGGATCCGAGGAAATCAAGCCGTTCACATTAAAGAGGCCCGAAACTGGTGAAAATTGCAAGATCACAGGTTTCCCACCGTCCGATTGGCTCGAAACTTCATACATGCGATGAAGGATATAAATTAACCGTACATATTAAATTTCATCTATTGAAGATCTCGGAAAGTGGCCCACGGACAGATCAGTCAATAAATCGTTGATTCTGGGCCCACCTCATATCTGGAACTGCCTCAACTTTGGTCTCGACGGTTAATATAGTTTGAGAAGAGGAATGGACGGATTGGATTTCGTAACAACATCATAGTGGGTCCTGCATGTGGCGCATGTACATCATGTACACTACACACCAGCCGTGCACCGCACCAGCGCCCTGGTCAAACCAACCGCTGACCCGCGGCTTCATCAAAACGGCAGCTGCCGTTCCCAGCGTCAGCGAACCGACCTGCGGTTTTCGGTTGTGGGTCCACACCATCCATCAATCTAACAATCCGGACCGTCCATCAGGTCTAAATGAAGGCCATTATCACTGCCTAGGTGGCAGAGTTGCAAATGGTCATCATGAGTGAAATCTAGCCGTTCAAACATGGAATAGACGGTGTAATGAGATATCTTATGGCCCAGACCAAATCGGAGAAAAAGTATGTGTTTCCGACCGAAATCTCGAGATGAATTCGGTGAACGGATTAGATCCGTCAATACAAAATCAAAATGGGCCCCACCATTGTCACAGCGGAAGAAATCCGCGTCCCCGTTTCCGCTACCGCGTAACGGATGCTGTCCGTTTTTGCGGACGTCAGTGGGCCCCACACGTGGTCTTTCCGGACGATCCAAACCATTCATCTTGTAGACGGCCGCGAATACTACAAACCCATGTTGAAACTTTGCAACCATGCGTGCACATGTGTGTGATACAGAGGCCACAAAAGGGCTGCCCTACAACGTTCAAATCTGATCTTTCTGTGTTTTCTTCTCTGGAACGCGTCAATGGACATTCAAAACCACCCATTCTTAACTGAAATTTCGTTCTGAATCCAATGGATGGGGTGGATTTTCCAGAAAATACTTCTGTGGGGCCCACCGATCATAGCTGCGAAAATTTACACTCCATGTCCTGCTACAACTCTGCCACTGACTCCAGCCTTCCAGCGGCTATAAAAGAGGAGTTTTGGAAGTAGTAAAGGCATTCAGAAATTGGGGATTCCAGATCTGGAGCAAAGAAGAGAAGAAAGGAGAGAGAGAGAGAGAGAAATTGGTTTGATGTGTTTTTTTTTATGAATTTTATTTATCCATCTGTCTAATGGATTTTATGGGTAACTAATCTCTCAGCTAGGGCTGAGATGAAGCCCTTAATTTGATTAACTCTTTTATTTGTTGAATTTACTTTAAACTTGATTGGTGTGTTTCTTTCTCTAAGTGGGCTTGATTGGTTTAAATTCTATACTTCTCCATCTATGAACTCGACCAGAGTCTATATATGGACGTTGTCTGGATGCTTATTTTAGGTGCTTGTGTCTGATCATGAACAGGTTCCTATAGAGGAAGAAACAAGGTGCTTTAATGAACTGTACATCCCATGTGCCCGACTAAGGACATGGGATATGTTATTCATGGCATTGCTTAAGGGAATTAGACATTCTGTATGCCCGATTAAGGACACAGATTGTGCTTTCTCCATATAAGTGATATCAATCTAGATTAAGGTGAATCAACAGTCAAAACAAGAGTTAAGATAATTAGGGGTGGATTCGAAAGTCCTAGTGCTCTTTCTCTGATTGAATTTTCTTCCCTATTCTCAATAGTTATTTTCCATAAATTTGTGTTAGTAAATTGTTCCATTATTTGTTGGATTAGTTAAGGAGAATCATGTATTTGAATTGTGACGACCAGTCCTCGTAGGATTCGACCTCGATTTTACCGAGTTTATTATTACATCACAACCCTATACTTGGGGAGTGAACACATACCTCATAATGGGACCCACAAAAATCGGTGGGAATCACAACGGAGGAAAAAAAAAAAAAAAAAAAAAATGTATCCAGTGAGTTGGGGTCGACCGAGATAGGACCCGGTCGACCGAGTCAGAGTTGGGTCTATTGCTACGGATTATAACCGTAGCCATAGCTATAGTGCTATGCACTTTTTCTCTTTTTTATTTTTTTTATTTTTATTTTTATTTTTTACATGGAGAACATTTTTCCCTTTACATTTTTCTATAATACATAATTATGTAAATATGTATATATAAGTATATAAAAATATTTTTCTATCTTTTAATTCATTTCTTTGTCTATTTATTTAACAAGCATATCTCCTAAACTAGAATGATTTGCTTAACTTACTATATATGATTTTGGGGTAGGAGAAGCTAATTTAGCCAACCAACCTATTTATTTTCCAAGATTCCATCGGGTCGATGGTCAAAAATCTATTTCATTCAACTCGTGATCAATTTCAATCAACATCAATGGTTCGGGTTGGTGCTCAACCCTAACCCAACCCAAGGTTCCTATACTTAAACCTTGACCCGACCTAACCCAATCTTGGGTTGGGAATTCTCAACCCAAGTCCAACCCAAGAGGGCTCGACGGGTTGATTGGGTTGGTTGGGTGTATATGTGCTAATATTTTCATTATTATATTAGTTTATTATATTTCAATATAGGACTTATTTTTTGTATCTATGATTTTATTAATTATATACGTGATTATTCATTATAAAGAACTTCATTTTTTTTCTTTAAAAAACCAAGCTAAAATATAGGACTACTTCTTTAAAAAGTCATGTAGCACAACACGCAATCTATTTGGGAGAGAGAAATCCGGCATATCTTGTTAGCGTGAGTCCTTGGAAATGACGTGGACAAATGAAACCCAACATCACTAGTGTACTTTCTACACAAACAATCCACACTCAATTATAATTTATAAGTAACTAATATATTGATCGGGTTCGGGTTGGGTTGGGTTGGGTTGGGTCGGGCAACCTCAGACCTCAACCCAAGCCCAACCTAAGTTTTATCGGGTTGGTGTTTGTATAGCCCAAGCTTGAGATCGGACCCGATATATCCTACCCGAGCCTAACCCAATATCGGGTCGGTCGGGTTGAACCCGCCCAACTTTCAGCCGTACATGAAATTGAGCGAGACAAACATGAAAATGAGCCATTTTTCATTTTGCCCTGCCGATTTTCTAGTTTGCCCCACCGTTTTTCATGCTTGCCCCGCCGATTTTCTAGTTTGCCCCACCGTTTTTCATGCTTGCCCCGCTGATTTTCTAGTTTGCCCTGCCGTTTTTCATGCTTGCCCCGCCGATTTTCAAGTTTGTCCCGCCGTTTTTCATGCTTGCCCCGCCGATTTTCTAGTTTGCCCCACCGTTTTTCATGCTTGCCCCGCCGATTTTCTAGTTTACCTCGCCGTTTTTCTTGTTTGCCCCGCCGATTTTCTAATTTGCCCCGCCGTTTTTCATGCTTGCCCCGCCGATTTTCTAGTTTGCCCCGCCGATTTTCTAGTTTGCCTCGTCGTTTTTCATGCTTGCCCCGCCGTTTTTCTTGCTTGCTCCGCCGATTTTCTAGTTTGCCCCGCCGTTTTTCATGCTTGTCCCGCCGATTTTCTAGTTTGCCCCGCCGTTTTCTAGTTTGCCTCGCCGATTTTCTAGGCTACGGATATGGCTACGGTTATAATCCGTAGCTATAGATTCTTTTTTTCTTATTTATTTATTTATTATTATTTTTTTTTTTTGTTGTAATCCCACCGCCTTTTGTGGGTCCCATCATGAGGTCTGTGTTATATCCAAACCATCCATCGATTTGGCGAGCTCATATTAAGCTTGAGACGTAAAATAAGACAGATCTAACTATCAAGTGGTGGGCCCTACAAAATTTTTAACGGTGAAAATCAGTTTTCCTGCTGCTCTTTGTGGTGTGGTCCATTTGATCTGGATATGATTTTTATTTTTTGGATAATGCTCCGAAATGATCTCTAAATATGGATGAACGTTGTGGATATAATAAATACATAGTTGTGGGGCCATGTAACTTTGATCTCTTTTGAGTCGTTCGTATAATAAATACATAGTTGTGGGGCCCACCATGATGTATGCTTTTCATCCATGCCGTCCATATATTTTTCGGGATCATTTTATGGTATGAGACAAAAAATGAGGTATATCCAAATCTTAAGTGTACCACATTACAGGAAACAGTGTTGAATGAGCGTCAACCATTAGGAATCCTCCCCCGCCTAAGTTGGGGCCCACTGTGATGTTTGTGAGAAATCCTCCCCGTATAAGTTCATTCATAGGGTCACAAAGACCTGGATGAAGAGGAAAAACAAATTACATAATGATCCAAAACTTCTGTAACCCCTAAAAGGGTTTCAATGGTAGACGTTCAATTTCCCACTGCCTTTTACAATGTGGTCCACTTGATAGCTAGATGTGTCTTATTTTTCACCTCAAGCCTTAATATGAGTTCGCCAAATAGATGGACGGTTTAGATATAACACATACCTCACAATGGGACCCACAAAAATTGATGGGGATTACAAAAAAAAAAAAAAACAAAAACAAAAACAAAGCCAGCGAGTTGGGGTTGACCGGGTTAGGACCCGGTCGACCAGGTCAGAGAAAAAAAACCGCAGCCAGCAAGTTGGGGTCGACCGGGTTGGGACCCGGTCGACCGGGTCAGAGCGTGGCCTATGGCTACGGATTATAACCGTAGCCATAGAGACCGCCAAATCCGTAGCCATAGGCGGGCTTTCTTAAAAACGAAGCCAACGAGTTGGGGTCGACCGGATTAGGACCCGGTCGACCGGGTCAGAGCTTGGCCTATCGCTACGGATTATAACCGTAGCCATAGCTATAGTGCTATGCACTTTTTTCTCTTTTTTATTTTTATTTTTTTTATTTTTATTTTTTACATGGAAACATTTTTCCCCTTACATTTTTCTATAATACATAATTATGTAAATATGTATATATAAGTATATAAAAATATTTTTCTACTTTTAATTCATTTCTTTGTCTATTTATTTAATAAGCATATCTCCTAAACTAGAATGATTTACTTAACTTACCATATATGATTTTGGGGTAGGAGAAACTAATTTAGCCAACCAACCTATTTATTTTCCAAGATTCCATCGGTCGATGGTCAAAAATCTATTTCATTCAGTTCATGGTCAATTTCAATCAACATCGATGGTTCGGGTTGGTGCTCAACCCTAACCCAACCCAAGGTTCCTATACTTAAACCTTGACCCAACCCAAGATTGAGTTGGGAATTCTCAACCCAAGCCCAACCCCAAAGGGCTCGACGGGTTGATTGGGTTGGTCGGGTGTATACATGCTAATATTTTCGTTATTACATTGTTTATTATATTTCAATATAGGACTTATTTTTTGTATCTATGATTTTATTAATTATATATGTGATTATTCATTATAAAGAACTTCATTTTTTTCTTTAAAAAACCAAGCTAAAATATAGGACTACTCCTTTAAAAAGTTATGTATCATAGCACGCAATCTACTACTCCTTTAAAAAGTCATGTATCATAGCACGCAATATATTTGAGAGAGAGAAATCCAGCATATTTTGTTAGCTTGAGTCCTTGGAAATGACATGGACAAATGTATTAGGAAGTAGCGAGGCAAACTAGGAAAAGCAGCGAGGCAAAATAGGAAAAGCAGCGAGGCAAACTAGGAAAAACAGAGGGGCAAACTAGGAAAAACAGCGGGGCAAACTAGGAATATCAGCGAGGCAAACTAGGAAAAGCAGCGAGGCAAACTAGGAAAACAGCGAGGCAAACTAGGAATATCAGCGGGGCAAACTAGGAAAAGCAGCGAGACAAACTAGGAAAAACAGCGAGGCAAACTAGGAATATCAGCGAGGCAAACTAGGAAAAGCAGCGAGGCAAACTAGGAAAAGCAGCGAGGCAAACTAGGAAAAACAGCGGGCCAAACTAGGAAAAACAGTGAGGCAAACTAGGAAAAGCAGCGGGGCAAACTAGGAAAAGCAGCGAGGCAAACTAGGAAAAGCAGTGGGGTAAACTAGGAAAACAGATTTTTGTTCAAACTCTCCCTCTTCAAAAGAATATTTTCTCCATAATGCGTGTTTGATTTTCCAATTTCATATGAAATGCAAAGGAGCCATCATTACCATTTCCAAGTGTTTGTTTAAACATAAATTGTGGCTTGTATATTGTGGGTGAAACAAACAATGCAGCAAAATCATCATTACAGTCAAATGCGAGTGATGTGAGTCATGTGACCAATGTTGTCAAAATGATTATACAATCGCAAATCGTCAAGAAAGTGTTAAAGAGTTCTTTTTCCTTTATTTTTATTGTCTTTCAAGAAATTTCCCGTAAAAAACATACAGTGGGGCAAACTAGGAAAAATTTACCCACGATTAGTCACTCAAAACTACTAAACCGTGTAATATAAAGCCCAGTGACTCTGCAGAATTTATAGATAAAAAGTCTCTATTACTAGGTGGACCTCCTTAATGTGTGTGTGGCACCCAACTCATCCAGAAGTGTTCCCCAACATGTGATTCCGGAGGTTTTTAGGTGGTTGTCCAATGATTCCTATGGTGTATCCTACCTAATGATTGGATTATGTTAATTTTCTATATGTTATATTTTCATTATAAGATGTCTATTTTATATGTGTTTTATGCGTGGTGGGCCCATGCAACTAGTTATAGATTATTATCATCCACAATAGTTGAAGAGGAATTGATTCTATAACAAAAAAAAAAAAGAACATGAATAGTTTTTGTACAAAAGTAAAAGGGTATTCATGTAATTTACGTAAAAGTTATTTTTCAAGCCAAAACATATCTATATTTTACAAATATTTCTTCCATCCTCTAACTTATAATAACTAAGGAAGAAAATCAATCCAACTTGGAAGATCCATCGACGGAACGATAGAACCATCATCCCCTAGGTTAATGACCATAGTATTAGTATTGCATGCCCAAAAAACCTAACATGGATCTTGTCTAATGATAATGTTAATGATATTGAATATTGATCATGATGACTAGATCTTGTGTTGACATGCTATTAATGAAATAATTAATGAGTGGGTTTACCTTCACCATATATATATATGGCTTAAAAGGGAGGGTTCCGTTGTCATCCTTAGGAACTTGAGTTTAATCACAGCAGCCATTAGCCAAGGAGTTTAATCACAGCGGCCGATTACAGCAACCATAAACCCCTATCGGGGTCGACCGGGTGACCCGGTCGACCCCAACTCGCTGGACACTTACCCGGTCGACCGGGTTCTATACCGGTCGACCCCATTTATGTATATTTTACATAAATGGGGTCGACCGGTAAGTAACCCGGTCGACCAGTTAAGTGTCCAGCGAGATGGGGTCAACCGGGTCAAACCGGTCGACCCCGTCATGTTTTACCCGTCACGTGGCCCACTTGAGCTTCTAATTTTGAAATGAATTTGGATACATCAAATCTGTCAATAGAGAAAGGGACACTTTTATCATCTAGTAGAGTAAGAAGATGAGTGAGGTTTGGAATAATACACTCTAAATGATGAATATCCTGATGAACATGAACTGGTTTTTGTGTTTCACTTGAACATCGTTCTACAAATGAGAATCAAAGGAGGCCCATGAAATATAAAGTCGGATCGGGATGGCTCCGGCTAAAATGGCTTGAGGCCAATGCCGACTCCAAAACTGATATTGCTAAGCATGCCAGGCCAAAACCCATACCACAGGGATGATCGGGCTGGGCGGGTTTCTCGGGCCATTGACACCCTTACAAGATAAGTAATTTAGATTTTGCAGGAGAGAGATCCTACGGAGGCGATGGCAGACTCTAGGGACGATGATGATCGACGGCTCAAAGGAGGAGGAGAGGTTGTGAGTGCTTGGTCACGATGCATGAGGCAACAGATATGGGATTACTTGAGAGATGACAGTATTTTAGTGTTCTCCGTACTGGTACGGGGATGGAAGGGAGTGGGGAGGTCGAGGCTCATGAGACAGGCTGTCGTAGCGGTGATTCAAAAATTTGATGAATCCAGCCGTTTATTTGATGTGATCATACGAGTAAGAGTGCCTCTGGAAAATAGTTTTGAAGATAATATGCCCAAGTTCAACAATAGAATAGATAGTCTTCAGAATGATAAAAACAGCGAGGCAAACTACGAAAAGCAGCGAGGCAAAGTAGGAAAAACAGCGAGGCAAACTAGGAAAAGCAGCGAAGCAAACTAGGAATATCAGCGGGGCAAACTAGGAAAAACAGCGAGGCAAACTAGGAAAAACAGCGAGGCAAACTAGGAATATCAGCGGGGCAAACTGGGAAAGCAGCGAGGAAAACTGAAATTGGTTTTGATTACGGCGTTTCCAGGAGGTCTC
The DNA here is from genome assembly GCA_021015155.1 of Magnolia officinalis. Lineage (NCBI taxonomy): Eukaryota > Viridiplantae > Streptophyta > Magnoliopsida > Magnoliales > Magnoliaceae > Magnolia > Magnolia officinalis. The sequence goes on along the minus strand of JAJHSJ010000002.1, from coordinate 51,930,039 downwards.
AACAACAGGCCCCTCGAAGAGTTCTTGGAACTACACGTCTGGTTTTAAAGCAACCGTGTGGTACCATTGAAGCTGCTCAAGCCATAACTTCACCCAATTATGCCATTGATGGTATGCTCTAGCATTTTAACCTCCCCATCAAAGGTGAGTTCCTCAGGGCTTTGCTGTTACAAACATGATGAAAGTTCAATACATGTAAGAAAATGAAATTTTCTAACAGATTACAGATTAACGCAATAAACAGTTACCGTAAAATACGTAGGACAAAACTTGCAATTCTGAGGATATGCTATTGAATGGTCGTTATGCCTTTTCTCAAGGAAGTCGATGTATGTGTCGATAGCCTAATCAATAGGATAGTAGAATGTTAGTCATAGATTCATATAACACATAATTATATGTCAGTTAATGCATATAGAGAATAAATTAGTAATGCTTACCTCGCTATCAACCCATGCATCCTTCAACCATATCGTACTGAACCATTTCCCCGCTGCCTTAGCCTTGTTTGCTTCATACCAGTCCTCTGCCTCTTTCACCTCTTGTGCGGATAGTATCCTGAAAGGATCCATTTGTAGGAAAAATGGTATCGGAGAAGTTGCAAAAGCTGTTACTTGCTTGGGTTCGGGAAACGGCCCACGGGTTGTATCGAATGCAGACAGGGACAAGTACGGAGACATCTTATAATATGACGACTTCGGTATCCTTTTGTTTCTCCTTTCATAAACGGGATGAGAAGTGGATGCATTCAATACATTACCTTTGACATTACTATACGACAGCCCATCCCGAACCCCATGTCTAGGTTCTATATGTTGGCCATCATTTACTTCCCCTCTCTTCCTCAACTCCTCACCCTCCTCCTCCATTACAAAACATCCCCTCTGTGTACTCCTACCTTCCTTCTCCTTATTAAATTCCTCCCTTTCATTAGCTAACTTTTCTCTGTCCTCAAAAAATAATTCCTTCTCCATCCTGAATTGCTCTTTCTCTTTCAGTAACATATTTTCCTTCTCATCAATCATTGCTTCTTTCTGTCTCATCACTTCCCTCTCTTTTCTCAATTCGTCTCTCTCCTTCTTCAATTCCTCTCTCTCCCTCTTCAACTCCTCCTTCTCAATCCGAAATTCCTTCATAAAAATAATATTCTTCATAACACCCCCCATTGGTAAACCCTCCCTCGGTCCCTCTCCCTCCACGCCTTTCTCATCGTTATCATCTGACTCGTCATCCTCATCATGATCAATCTCATTACCCTCCTCATCATCTTCTTGGGTTTCAGTGACCTACAAAATGTATAGATGGATATGTAAGAGTAAGGATAACTTTACACATGTAGAAAAAATATAGTTCATTTTTCATAACATCTCACCTGGAAACTGTCACGCACCGAGCGAACAGCATCTGTTTCCCATTCTCGTAACGTTGATTCTAATTTCATTACTATCGATGTCTACAAAAGAACAAGGAGTAATGTTAAATAAAAAATTGATAAGGTTGTCAAGTTAAGCAAAGTAAATGCTGGACATATATAAACTTACAGCTTTACTCTGGAAAATAGCATGTATTCTTTTGTACCTCCAACACTTCTAGCCTCGATATTGAATGAAGCGTGGAATTTCATGGGGAACATATAAAACAACACACTCTTGTGGTGCCGGTAATATCTCTACTGCCCATACCTGTTAGAATGAAATTGCACCAGGTTAAAAATTCAAAGATGACTATAGAGGGAAAACATATAGAAAATAAAAGATGTTCTTACTTGTAGAGGAAGGACGCAACCACATACAGTGTACCGAGGGGAACTTGATGCGGCAACGGCAAATTCGATTCCTTGCAACATTGTAATGTATCCCAAACTACCCCAAGGATACACATAGAAATCATCTAACGAGTCCACCAGGTGAATATAATCCATGTTGCACATGGTTTTCGGATCGGTTCCCCTAAGAAAGCACTCCACAACTAGAAGTAGGGCAACCTTCACGACGTCCTCATGCTTATTGGTGTCAACTAATCTCTCAAACACGCCCATTAGGTGCTTCTTTAACACTCGATGTTCTTTGAAGTATTATCTCTTAGTATACTCGTAGTGCAACGATTCTTGGGTACAGTAAGATCTCCAGTCTTAAGACCGGTAATGAGGGCGAAGTCCATCTCGGAAAACTGCAATCGCCTCCCTTTAATCTTAAATACTGAATCACCTTTGTATCTTTCTAAAAGTAGCTGAAATATAGCCCCTACAAAGCTAAAGGATGTAACATGCAATAAAAACGCGAAAGGGGATTGCCTGAACAGATTTAGGCGCCTATCGTGCTTCTCCACTCCATCCTTCACCTTGTCAAACCACCAAGTCAGTGTACACCTACATGTTGGCTTGGAGATGACGACAGAATTTTCATTGCCTGCAGAGATGGATTTAAAAACATATCAAACATAAAATTCACAAGATAAAACATTGTCTATAAAATCAGACGGGCATGCTACAAATTCAGCGGAGCAAACTAGAATATCAACGGGGCATACTAGAAAGTTAGCAGGGCAAACTAGAAAATCAGCGAGCCAAGCTAGAAAGTCAGCTGGGCAAACTAGGCAATCAGCGGGGCAAACTTAACAAATAATTTCATGGCTTGAGCCAATTCCTATAAACGTATCCAATGTTCAAATGGAACACACCAAATTAAATTTGGAATTGAACTTCTAATGTTGATCATTTCATCTAGGCCACAGAAGTTTTGGATCAAGCTTATAATTGTTTATTCTATTGATCCATGTCAGTATGATCTTATGTCTAGGTTTGATAACAAACAAACATACATCACTGTTAGGCCCACTGATTGGCCCGCTGATTCTCATCAAGGTATACCAATTTCTACATCACAACATAGACATACCTTGCCACTTGCCCTTAATTATATTCAAAGGAAAATACCGTTGATTCTAAGGTACAGCTCAAGAAAGTTGTAATATGCATGATACACATGAGCCAAAGATATTGAAGGATCAATGAGCTTCAACCGGCTAAAATAAGCTCGCCGCTTAGGCAACTAGCATTGAGCAATGCTCGCAAGGATAACTCAATGAGGTGTTCATGAGTCATATATGACTTTCCTCGTTATTACAAGGTTGCGTAGCTTAGTCAACGTAGCGCATCACAAGGTTGCATAGCTTTGTCAGCACAAAAGATAAGGAACACTTGCCTTTATTCGGCCAGCATAGGCACATGGCTGTATGACAGGGAGTCAAGGCATGTATCTGTTCAAGTTTGTAGCTTTTACAGTGTTGGACCCCACATCATGTTATATACAAGGAGACATAAACATACCTTGGCACATGCCCACAATTACATTCAAAGGAAATCAGCGGGGCAAACTAGAAGATCAGCGGGCATGCATGTATATATACGTCTGTGTGGGAAAAGGTTCTATATGGTCGAGCTCATGTGAACTACCAATGAGGTCGAGCTGTGTGGGCCCTATCATGAGGTATGTCAAACATCTACCCCATCAGTTAGATGCACCATTCCATGGTGGGCCTAGAGCAGAAAAATCAAGTTAATTCGTGACTTTTGTAGGCTACACCACGTACAAAACTTGAGAGGGGTTACCTTCCATTAAAACATTCATATTTGCCGTTTGGGCCCACCGAAATGTGTTTCACAAATCTAGCCCATCCACAATGTGTGTCCCACTTGGATGAGGGGTCAGACAAGTTTTAGACACATCCAAATTTCAGGTGGGCCCCACCAAGTAATTTTATATGTTTTAGCCATGTCTTCACATGATTTTAGATGGTATGGCCCACCTGAGTTCCGTATACGGCTGATTTTTCGGCTATCCCATAATTTAGAGGGGACCCATCAAGTTCACGGTATTGATGTTCGACATACATCATGGTGGGGCCCACACAGCTCGACCTCATGGGGAGATCCCATGAGCTCGATCGCATATAACCTTTTCCTCTAGTTAAAAAATATAAAAGGAACTATATACATTCCATGTGGGGGCAACTGAGTTTAAAATATACCTTTGCTGCGTGCTTTCTTCTCTGAACCGACCATTTTGAGAAGAAGACAAAATGCGATTGAGGGGGGCCCACAAAAAGGGTTTTTAGAGGTCTTTCTGCCGGAAAACAGTGAGGAAAGGGAGTGAAAGCAACGGCTATGAAAGCAACGGCTGTGAAAGCAACAGTGGAAAGGGAGGGGAAAAGCAAGCAGTGAAAATGGGAGAGGAAAAGCCACAGCCGTGAAAGGAGGGGTATTTTCGTCCTGAAATGCTGAGTCCGTACAAGGAGGTCCAGGTGCGTATTCTAAGTTTGTATTGCTTCAGAAAAACCGCTGGATAAAAGGTGGGGTCCACAGTCGTAAATTTCTCCTTGGTAAACAATCAGCTGTCCCGTAGCTCGGTAACGTACTTGGTAGTCCTCAGCTCAGACAGACGGGGAGTTTTAACAGCCATGCGCTCATAAGGGCATGCGTATATTTACTCGTAAATAGGTCATAAAAAGTCACAAATAGCTTGCAGATGTTATTATCACGTTAATACTGTGAGATTCTCAAATTCTTAGCAGATTTCTTTTTTATTTATTTATTATGTCATGAAAATATCACTAAATTATCAAAATCTAAATAATATTTATTTTATATTTATATATGTGTTTTATTAAAGCCCCACCTTCCTGCAACGTCAGCAACATCTCCAAGATTTGAAGTGACACATCTGATATTCCATTATTGTTCTAAATATTTCATTCTTTCATACACCTAGGAAGAAGCTATGGTACAAAAATCACATCAGTAGACAGTTTTTAAGTGATACACGTAATGATTTATTATTGATATGAATTGTCCATTTGTTTATACAACTAAAAACAAGCCATGGTACAAAAATCATGCCAATTAAATGATACAAACATCATATCAATAGCATAGAAATGAACGGTTAAGATTAAGTAGAGGAAAAAAACAAGTCCACTCATCATCTTGAGACAACTATCTTATAGACCCCACTAAATATTGTTTAAGATTCTAAAGTAACATGTTGGTTTGGTTATTTTAACCATGTGATCTATGACTTGCAAACTATGGATGGTCGTAACAAATTGATCTCACCAAGAAGGTTAGGATCATCCAATTGGCCTGACGCATGTACCATGGCTTGTGAGTTTGCCACGTCCCTTAACCTTTTCAGTGGCATATAAGGTGACTTATCATTCATCCGAATTGTTAACTCATTCATAAAATTAAAAGTAAGCCATGGACAAGAACCACATCATTCATTGATCTTAACCTTTTAAATGGGCCAATTTGTTACAACCGTCTATTGTTTACTGACCTTAAATTACATGGTTAGAATCATTAAATAAAAGTGTTTCTTTAGAATTATAAGAAATACGAAGTTGGATTTATCGGGTAGATCGTTTAAGATAAAGACTGGACCTATTGTTTCTTCAATTAATCTTGACCGTCCATTTTCATGCTATTGATTGGAATATTAGTATTACCTAATTGGCATGATTTTTTATTTTTTTAAAGCATAGAATGCTTTTAGTTGTACCAATGAATGAACGGTTTAGATCCACAATAGGTCATCCTATGTACAATTGAAAAGATTTAAGACTGCTGATAACCTCTCCTGGCATTAGCAATACATATACAGGTACTATGAGGTCAACTTCATGAAAGCTGCCCATGAAGTCGACCCTCACGGTGCGTTTTCTCTTAAGAGCAAGCTCTCATGGGAACCCTTTTAGAAGTATTCCCTTTGTCATGGCCCTTTTAGAAACTATTCCCTTTGTTGCTGCTACGCAATTCAGGCCATAAAAACACTTCATTTGGTTTAGACGAAAAGTCATGCAAAAAATGATGATGTTTTGCAGCTATGGTGGACATCGTGGATATATATATATATATATATATATATGTGTGTGTGTGTGTGTGTGTGTGTGTGTGTGTGTGTGGGAAAATCTATGCCGACTTCAATAAAGGTAGACTTGGTTCGGCCGATTGAGCAGTTGCGCCAAGGCAAGTGAATTCCGACCCTAATTGAGGAAAGCTCGGCTCGGTCAGTTGAACAAGCTCATCCTAGTAGGATGGACGACAAAGGTCGATGAGCCGAGCCTCGGATCGGTGATAGTTCGTCTATACCAACCTGGTCATAACAACCAAGGTTCAGCTTCTAAGTTCTTTTGTAGAGCTTTGACATCAACCTGAAATCCGGAAGAAGCCATTACACACTTCGCCCGATTATCCCGACCAAACTCTCGTTGATGAGCGACCAGGGCCGATCTGTTTGAGGGCCCGGAATATAAGGGTCGGCTCGGACGAAGGAGTATCTTATAATCACGCTCAAGGATCAACTCTAGTAACGCATGTCTGGAGTAGCATCCGGTGCACGATCTCAAGGTAACAACCAACATCAGTGCATGCACCATTCTCGCTCAACGGCAAGGATCGTGCCGAGAATGACGAACATGTTTACCTCAAGAGAAAGGTATAAATAGGAGACATACTTCAGGAACAAGTACGCAAAATCTCACACCCTAAGCCCCAGCCACACTATTTAGACCCAGATTCCTAGCTTGACTTTGGCATCGGAGGGTCCCCTGTAGAGGTGGGCAACTTAGGCCCGATCCGGTGGATCCGACCCGACCAGACCCAACTCGGTACCGTTCCGAATAGAACCGACAGTCTGATCGGGTTTGATCGATTCTAATGGTCCAGATCCGAAAGTATTTCGAATCAGGTTTGAATAGCACTGTATCCGAACAGATTCGATCCGAATACCCGGACCGAATGGGTCCGAACCTACCCGAACAGACCCGACCCGGTTTTGACGTCGGGTATACAATAAATATCAGTTTTTATAGCCTCCAAAACGTCTTTAATGGTCAACGTTCATTCAACACTGTTTCCAATAATGTGGTCCACTTGAGATTTTGATATACTTCATTTATTTTTCTAATAACATAAAATGATATATAAAAATAGATGAAGGGCATGGATGAAACACATATATCATGGTGGGGTCCACAGAGCAGTGACGACCTGGCAAGGGAGTAGCCTGTCCGTTTCCAGTACAGTGCTACAGCTGTACTGGCGCGTGACGCCTCTGGCACCTCGAGCTCCGGGTTGTACGATCGGTTTAAAGGAGATCAAAGTTATATGGGGCCCACAGTGATGTAATTATTATATCTACATCGTTCATATATTTTTATAGATCATTATAGAGCATTATTCAAAAAATGAATAATATCCAAAGATCATCTGGATCACACCACAAATAGCAGCAAAGAATGAGTTTCACTGTTAAACCATCCGTGTGGTCCACTTGATAATTAGATTTGTCTTATTTTTCGTCTCAAGCCATAAGACGAGCTTGCGAAATGGATCAACGGTTTGGATATAACACCTATCCCATGATTAGATCCACAGAACTCACTAACATGTGGATACAAAATTCAAATTTACCCGCTGGCGTGAAAAGCAAGTAAGAGGTTTCGTGAACAGGAAGTAAATTTAAAAGTTAAATAAAAACGTGTACATGAAAATTGAATGTTCTTTCAGAGCCATGTGGGGCCCACCTTGATGTATATATTTCATCTAAGTCGTTTATTCATTTTGAAATATTATTTTAGTCATTGAGCACAAAAAAGAGATATATTAAAAATTAACTTAGACCACACCATATGAAACAATTTGATTTAATTCATACAGTTCAAATCATACCTAATCCGATCCGACTGGGTTTTTCTGACCGAGGCAGACCCGGTTCGGGTAATGTCAACTAGGCATCGGTCTGTCCGAATCAGGCGACCCGGATCCAGTCTTAGATCGGATCGGATTCGGGTCTAACCATTGTAAATTCTAATAGGATCGAGTTATACCTAATCCTATCCGATCAGGACCGATGCCCAGCTCTAGTCCCCTGCTCTAGCCAAGGTCTCCTTTGCTTTCTTCCTGTGCAGGCTTACAGGGATTGGCGCGAGTGCACGGAGCTCGGCGAGGGTGAACAGATTTCTGCATCATATATATATATATATATATATATATATATATATATATATATATATATATATATATATATATATATATATATATATATAAGGGAAATGGTTATATGCGGTCGAGCTCATGGGAACTTCCCATGAGGTCATGCTGTGTGGGCCCCACCATGATGCGTGTCAAGCATCAACACCGTGCATTTGATGGGTACCCTTTAAATTATGGGATATCCCAAAAATTAGTCTTATACAGAACTCAGGTGGGCCATACCATCTAAAATCATGTGAAGACATGCCTAAAACATATAAAATCACTTGGTGGAGCCCACCTAAAATTTGGATGCATCTGAAACTTGGTCTGACCCCTCATCCAAGTGAGACACACTTAATGGATGGGCTGGATTTGTGAACCACACCTCAGTGGGCCCAATAAATGATTATGAATGTTTTAATGGGAGGGTAACCCCTCTCAACTTTTGTACATGGTGTGGCCCACAAAAGTTATCGATTGACTTGATTTTTATGCCCGAGGCGTACCATGGAATGTTGCATCTGACTGATGAGGTAGATGTTCAACATGCATCATGGTGGAGCCCACACAGATCGACCTCATGGAAAGTTCCCATGAGCTCGACCGCATAGAACCATTTCCATATATATATTATATATATATATATATATATATATATAGATATTCATCTCTTGTAATATTTGTAATATGGGTGCAAGATTTGAACCGTCCATGTCATGCGGCATCCCATGAAACCCCAAGGGCCCAACCTTTACTCTGATTCAAAATTTAAGTGGGCCATAGAAAAATGAAACAACTTCCTCCCTTTTTTTTGTTAGCTTGTCAGTACACCCACTGTCAGATCACACTCCACCCCCACTAGGGAATCGATGCCAAGTCCTCAGTGCTGAAACGAGGTATCTTTCACTTAGTCTACCACTTGAGCTATGGATCTGGGCGTAACTTCCTCCCTTGACTTTCCTTTCTTTTGCCATAGCTCACCAAAGTTTTAAATCAAGATAAAAGTTGGTCCTATGGGTTTCGTGGGGTGTTGTATCACGTGACGGTTCATATCTCACACTCATATCCTGGTTGATGAATTCTCAAAAAGTTCTCACAAGCATTCCCATCTAAAATCATGTGAAGACATGCCTAAAACATATAAAAGCATTTGGTGGGATACACCTGAAATTTGGATGCATTCGGAACTAGGTTTGACCTCTCATCCAAGTGGGACACACATAATGGATGGGCTGGATTTGTGAACCAATTCTCAATCAATGGGCCCAACATATGGTTATGAATGTTTTAATGGGAGGGTAACCCCTCTCAACTTTTGTATGTGGTGTGGCCCACACAAGTCATGGATTGACTTGATTTTTAAGACGGAGGCCCACCATGGAATGGTGCATCTGACTGATGGGGTAGATGTTTAACACGCATCACGAGCCTAACCTCATGGGAAGTTCCCATGAGGTCGATCTCATAGAACCATTTCCTATATATATATGATGCAAAAATCTGGTTCACCCTCGCCGGGTTGTTGGACCTTCAAGCTCCTGCATAAGAAGAAGACAAAGGAGACCCTGCCAAAAGCAGAGACCCTCCAATGCTAAAGTCAAGTTAGGAATCCGGTCTGATATTGTTAAGGGGTTTTGGGTGAGAGATTTTTTGACCTTATCATGTAAATAGGTCTCCTATTTATAGTTTAGGTGGACAAGAGTTGGTTATTAACCTTAGGCATGATTCTAGCGCAATTTCCTCAATCGTTAAACGAGATTTATGCCAATAATAAGGGCCGATGCAATTGGCCCCAAAATTACACAATGAATGGTCGAGGTTGACCTGAGCTGGATCCTTTAATTGATCAGGATGAGGTCGAGCTGAGCTGAACCCTTGAATAATCGAGTAGATAAACTTGGTCGGAGCTTGAACAAATAAGCTTGGTTGAAGCTCGGACAAATGAGCTTAGTCGGAGCTCGGACATATAAGCTTGGTCGAAGCTTGGACAAATGAGCTTGGTTGGAGCTTGGACATATAAGCTTGGTTGAAGCTTAGACAAATGAGCTTGGTTGGAGCTCAGACATATAAGCTTGGTCGAAGTCGGACAAATAAGCTTAGTCGGGGCTTGGACATATAAGCTTGGTCAAAGCTTGGACAGATAAGTTTAGTTGGGGCTCGAACATATAAGCTTGGTCGAAGCTCGGACATATAAGCTTAGTCGGAGCCCCGGAAGTGTTCGGGATGCTAAGGGGTACAGAGTATCTACACTTCATAAAAAAGGTTTACTGACTATCATCCAAGAACTCTTTGGCCCAGATGTACATGCTTGTGAGTCTGAGCTAACCTCATGAGTGGTCAAGCCATTTTTATCGATAACAGAAGACCCCTACTTCTTGAGTTCTTGACATGAGCTCAGGAAGTAAGTCGGTGGAATGAGGTCGGGTGAGCGAGCTGCTTCACATTCATTGCTAGTGGGTGGGAAGATCGATGAAAATCGACAATGATGGTCTGGCACGATCGAGGTGTTGTACTCTATCACAACAAAATTTTCATCTTCTTACCTGTAAGGTGCAGACACGTGGCACTGCTCGAGGAGTCAAATCGGTGGAGTGAACAGAGAGCTGCCGCGTGTAAAGTGGTGGGCGCTGGGACATATCTTTGGCTACAACATTTAATGCTTGTCATTAAAGCCCGCAGTCGAGGATGGTTATAAAAGCAGAAGATCCTGTTTACAGCTTGACTATTTTCTTTTTATTATCCCTTTGCTACTTCAGAGCTCCTAGAGTACGCAATTTCCGGTGAGTTCTTCTTTCTTCTTCGGCCACCATTTCCTTCCTTTTCTTCCTTTTTTCTTTCCTCCCCCTATCAATATGTCAGGTTTATCAGAAGAGGAATGAGAATTTTATGCCTTTAAAGGTGATTCTGACTGAGGAAGCATCGATTCCCGGTCTTGAGTCCCATCAGAACAAGTTTCTCCGGTCCCGTTGGGATTCGCACGAGAAACTCCTGCCCTTACTCAGAGGGTGGTTGCTCAGTCCTCGGCTGAGCAGTTAGTCAGTGTCACCCCTGGGGGGTCAATCTTGAAGGAGGGGGACTTGGCCAAGATCCTCTCGAAATTATAGATTCCGGAATCTGTGCAGATCCGGGCTCCAACCCCCTTTGAAGACCTTGGTAATCCTGCTGAAGGGGAAGTCGCCATCTTCACCATTGCTCTCCAGTGCAGACTCTGGCTCCCGCTCCATCCATTCGTGAGGGTTATGACAACTCATCTGTAGTTGGCCCTAGGGCAACTAATCCCAAACGCGTGGAGGGCTCTGCCGGGGACGTACATCCTCTGATTTTTAGCTTAAGAACAATGAGCTGGCACCTGAGGAGTTCGTATATCTATACCAGACCAAGCACAATCCTATGCAGCCGTGCTGATACTACTTCTCAGCATGAGCGAACAGAGGTCAGAGCCTCAAGGTCAATCTCCCAACCTCCAATAAGGATTGGAAAAAGAAATGATTTTGGGCGTCGGGGGAGTGGGAGGCGCCTGTTGTTGAGCTGTCTCGTCTGTGAGTCAAGGTCCCCACCAAATTTGTCACTCCAGGTTGGGTGCATCTTGTGGTACTGTGCTTAGATTTTCCCTTATTCACATCTCCTAACTTCGTAATGATCTTACCGTCTGTCTACTTTTATAGTCTATCCAAAGGATCGGCCCGAGCTGTCAGACCCCCTCCGTAGACAAGTGCATAAGGCGAAAGTTTTGAAGGATGAGTTTCGTCGTTGGTGTAACATCCCGGATTTTTGCCAACCTGGGATTAGACGTTCTAGGGCAATGGGTCGATCCTAAGACCTTATCAACTTGTCAAAACTAAATCCCACAGTCTAAAATCGCTCCTGAACTCATTTCCTTCACAAATCCCACCCCTTTCCTACCTTGTGCTTTCAATTTTTCAAAGCACTTTCGCCCTAGACACTAACTTAAACTACCTAAGTAGTAAAACTTGGATCACTTTATATACAAACTACAAAGGCCTAAGTACCATCTCAACCAGAAAGCAATTAGGATTAAATCCTTAAGAAATTTAACAAAGTTAACTAAGTGCAAACTCGACTAGCCATGAAATCCGTTGGGATCGCTTTAAATACGATCTGCAAGACCCAAAACTTGTAAAACATGTGACTCTAGGTTACCCTAAAGTTTAGAACCGAACTCATTACCCGTCTGCTCTCGGGACTGAAACGAAACTTCGTATGAGGTCTAGATCGCACATCGGGAGTCCGATTAACACGAAGCTAAGGAACCAGGACCGCCCCACTGGGCTTGACAATCATCTCAAAAATCAGGCGATTCCGATGTCCCACGGCCATTTATTTCGATCCGGAGCGAGGGTGTGTGAAAAACACTATTCCTTTTGAAAATAAAATATCTGGAATAGTGATCTGGCACCTTTCGCTTGCGCATCAGTATTAAGCAACCAGACCGTCAGAATCAGACCAAATTACACCCTCGGATCAGGAAAAATTTCAGGAACATTTACATGTACTTGGAATTTCGGATCGTGGCCCACTGACCGTTGAACTGAAAGTGGCCCACCACGTGCGATCTGGGAATCCGTTCGAGTCGAAAACGTAATCCCTCATAGATCCATGTGTGGTGAGCTTAAGTCTGACGTTTGGCTCAAGGAGGGCCACCAGAACCTCTCTTTTGAGCTGGAAAAGTGACGAAATACCTATATTAGCAGTAACCTTTGAACAGGAGTCTATTTCGGTGAGTTTTGAGGCAATATAAGGACCTTAAACCCTCTCCCATTCCAGCCATACGAATTTGGATTTGAGAGAGGGAAAAGAGAGAGAAAGTGAGGGAGAAGTGGGAGAATCTCCCTGCCGTCGTTCCCTGCCACCACACGGGCTGCACCATCCCTTTCTCATCGCTTTCCCGGCGATTCCAGCCCCGTTTCTAGGTAAGAAACCCTAACCCTAATCTGTTTTGGAGTTTAGACTGTTGTAGGTTGTGAAATAGCTAACCTATTTCGTTCTCTAGGTTGCCAAACTGCCAAATACGGAAGCTTAGCAAACCTATCAACTCCGTTACGATTCTACGACCAAAGGTGCGGACTTTAAGTGTATAAGTTACGTTTTTCAACGCTTTCAATGTCAGATAATGATAGATTCATGATCTGCGTGTAAATGCACATGTACAAAGTGCTTTCCGTTTCCTGTTTCGATTAACGTTGTAGAATATGGAATTTCACATACTCTAGATATACGTAGAAATACCGTATACGTATTTTTTTGGAGAAGTGTTTGACATGTTTATTTAATGTATGATTATACTATATATGGATAAAATACTAGTTTGGCGAAAGGAATCGCCGTAATACATGTTCACTTGTAAATGCTATGTATGTTGAAATTGTGTATTCTAGAAATACTGTATACGTATAAATTTTGGAGATGTATGTATCATGATTATTTGCTGTAGTAATATATTATACATGGATAAAATACTAGCTTGGCTAAAGGATAACCCTAATACATGTTTTATTAACATACACCATGTATGTTGTAATAGTGTATTCTAAGTGTTTGTGGAAATGGCTGAATGAGTATAGAATTCTCATTCGTGCTCGCCATGACTAATTGTCATGGATTCATGATTGATGTATTGGCGATACCCCCTTTGACGAAAGGATTTGCCCTAAATCACGCCACGGCCATTATACACTATATATGCTAAAATGTGTGGCCCAAGTGTTTGTGGAAATGACGGAATGGATATGGAACTTGGATTCCTGCTTGCCATGACTATCCGTCGTGGGTGTACGCGTGTTATGATTGGGGCAACTCCCTAGTGAAAGGATTTGGCCTAATGCCTATGTGATCGACATATGTCATGTATGTTGATGTATGGTTGTTTAAGTGTTTCTTGAAATGTCTGAATGTGTAGTAGTTAGCAAATTGTAATATATAAGGGTGTTGAGGTATGACTCTCAACCTCTTTTCACTATGTGTATGATCTCCTTTGATAGTTGTGTGATTAGGATTTGAACATGTACAAACTCATGCTTGTGTTGTGATTCATAACATGCTTAACTGTTTTATGATTTTAATTATGTAATGCATATGTTTAAATTTATATTTATGTTGTATGATCCGTCATGGGTGATGGGGGAGCGGAGCAACGAGTGCGTGCAACAGCCCTGGCAGCCCTAAACGGATAATACCAGACTGATTGTATGATTTGAATCCTGATCCATTACTGCTTTATATCTCTGTAATTGATTGTGTTTGGGGCTATGATTATAGTCCAGGCAATCGGTAACGAGATTGAACTCGTGGCTGAGATTCATTTGCCACGTGGGATGTGTTCGACGAACTCGAGTCGTGCGTTGCCTGTCGGCAGTGGCTAGGCCACACGAAGTTGTTTATGCACTTCATGTCGTGCAGCTCAACGGGCGATCGTGCTAGTCGAGCTCATCAAGTAACCCGATCTGCCTTATGTATGTTCACCCTGTTTGGTCGCTACTGCTTGAACCTAGGGTACCAAACTTACCAGTGGCGATCCCCGTTTAACCATGGTACCTAGATCCGCTAAGTCGCATGAGCCGGGCATGGTGGTATGGGACACCGTGGTCGAGCTGTCGGCCTACGCTGGGGCCATGTGCCTCCCCGTAGTGACCATTGCGCAATCAACTCGTGAGCCGAATATGGTGGTATGGGACACTGTATTCGAGCTGTCGATACCTCGGCGAGAGCCGAGTACGGTGAGATCTGTGCTCGTGCTGACGGGCGACGAGTCCTCCGTAGTATTATCGAGTACACTCCAAGGGTCTGTGATTGGCCACGAGTCTTTCACAGCAACTAGAGTGTGAGTTGAGCCGAGTACGGTGAGACCTGTACTCGAGCTGACGGCTAGTGATTGAGCCGAGTACGGTGAGACCTGTACTCGAGCTGATGGCCAGCAATTGAGCCGCATACGGTGAGATCTGTATCCGCGCTGACGGGTGATGAGCCCTTTGCGATGCCTTCACTACGTTTCTCAAACCATAACATCGTATGAGAATAACTAGGATTGACGACCCTAGAATGGATCATGTTTGGGAATGATACAAGGGAGGTACCTTAGTTTCCTAATACTGCTGTTTGAAATGGACTAATAAAAACTTGGTAATCATGAGCATCATCGCACCGCATGTGCTTTGTAGATGTGGCGCACTGAGGGAGTAAGCATTCGCGAACGTAAGATGATGTCGCTTGAGGGTGGTTTGGCAAGGGCATACAGCATCATGTCATTTCATTTTCGCACTTAACAAGAGTAGTTAGAAATGTTTGATTTGTACTGCTTTATCATTACTGCTTGATTGAATTGATAACATGTTAACCTATGCTTTACTGTTCCACTGATTTGATCACTCACTCCCACGTTACGGGACGGTGTTCCGAACACCCACCAGATTTGTTGAGTTTCAGGTGATGGCGATGCTTATGAAGCAGAGCCGGACTTCTATGATGTGGAGGAGGAGTTCTCCTACATGTAACTTTCTGACAGGCCAATGAAGACCTGGTATTGTATTGACGGGGTTATGGTTCTTGGGATAGAAGGCATTACACTTCCTCACATTTGGTAAATTTTAGAACTGCACTTGCATTTATTTAACCTGGTAATGTTATCACACTCTGGAGACTCATCATAAGTTATATATTTTATCTATCTATCACAGTCTTCCGCTTGCAAATTTAACTGTCTCTGGAGTATGATATGCTGTTTTGGCTTAATCTCACTCATGTTCAACGCACGAATACTGTCAACATCTAATCATCATTCATTTTGTTGCATAAGTGATGTTCTGGAACTCGGGAGTTGAGTTTATGCTCGACCCCCGATTTTTAGGGCGTTACAGTTGGAACGTCCTAATTACCCTGGATTTGCTTTACATATCCAGGCTCAGTCGAGAGGTTCCTGTTTCAACAGCCGATCTCTTTTCACAATTCTGCATCTGTTTCTTCTGGTAAGCAGTAGGTCATCAGGTTGTTGATTACGGCTCAGCACTAGCATTTGGTTAACTTAGAAAGTTTTTTATGCAGGCATGACCAAGGTCCAGAAGTCAGGGAAGAGGAAGCAACCTCCTCCCATTGAGGAGATGATGAGGAAGAAGACCGTTGCTCAGAAGAAGGTAGCAGTCCCCTCTGTTGCCCAAATACTCACTCCTCCAGCGAAAGCGAGGTAGGAGGTCAACGCCGAATGACCCCTGATGGGTTGACCAACTTCGGCCGAGGTGGGTGAGAAGGAGAGCTTCGTCCCAACTGCTCCTTCACGGCCAAATACCGTGGAGGTGGTAGACTTGGATCTAGAGGGAGGAGGTGCTCATCGCTCCCACAGTTCATACGGCCGAGGACACTGAGGTCGTTCATGCAGCCGAAGAAACTGAGGTCGAGACCACGGGCAAGACTGCCCAGACCATAGAGGGGGTCAAGCTTCCAACGGTTGAGGAGACTATTCCCTCAGCGTCCTTGGCTGGTGCTAAAGGGGGCGAGGCCTCGAGCCCCCAAGCTAACGAGGAGGTGAGGACATTCTCGTCGGGTCATCATATTTCACGTTTGTCAGACTAGGCGACGAGACATGCCCCAGAGGAAGAGATTGCAGATCTGATAGATTCCCATCCAGAGGCCTTCCTTATTGACTTTTTCATGCTCTTTTATAAGGTATGCCCCTCCCCTTGATATTATTTCTACTCTGTTTCATCATGTTAACTCATTCCCTTTACGTTCATCTCATCCTGACACTATTGACCACCCATCAAAAGGTGAGGCGAATAGCTGATGAGTGTGAGCAAAATGAGGCAACGCTCAAGGAGAAGACCGCTAAGGTCGAGGCCCTTAGTTTGGGTCTTAAGGAGGGGGCAGCGGAGGCCGAGTCCCTAAGGAGGGCTCTGAAGTATGCTGAGGAGGTGTGGGATGCTCTGAAGATCCAACTGGATGAGGTTCGACATAAAGAGGGTCTGGTCATGGTTGAGCTTGAAGGGACAAAGTCCCACCTTAGATATGTCGGGGCCAAACTGGAGAGGGTGAAGGTGTACCTCCTGTCTGTCCAATTTGATGCTACAGGGTTGAAGGCGGAGCTGGAGTGGGTGCAGACAAGCTCAGCGGCTAAGCTAGCTGAAGTCAAGAAGGCTTTGGTCGCTTAGACATCTGAGTCTAAGGCAGCCATCCCAGCGATCAAGGCTGCAGCCGTAGAGGAGTATAAAGCCTCGAAGGAAAGAGTCGACGAGGTGGACGTAGTCTACAACTGTGGCAACGGCCATTGTGTCGAGGATGTCAAGTGGTTGTACCCTGAGATGAACTTGGACGCCCTCTTTAGTGACGAAGTCTCGAAGGAGCCCTCACATCTTGAAGCCAAAGTCGAGCAACCTCCTCCATTCGAACAACTTCCCTCAAATTAATTGTATATTTTGTAGCCCTTTTGGGTTTGAAATGAAAAGAAACTTTTTCCCTCTTACCTGCTGGTTCTCTGTGTATATGAATGGTAGATCTTTGGAATTGCGCATGTGCGGTGATCGACTAGTTTTAGCCATGTCCAGTTGAAGGGACGAATGTTGTTATGACCTATACGCTACAAATTAGTTCATCTGTTGCCATAATTAATAATCTAACCTCTTCTATAAGGGTCAGTGTAACGTCTCGAAAAAATTCGTATAAAGACCCAAGCACCACCTCAGGCAGAAATCACTCAGGACCAAATCCTTTAGAAATTAGGCGAGAATTTACTAAGTACTAAACTAGATTATCTGTGAAATTATCACAAACCGTTTTAAATACGAACTGTAAGACCCAAAACTAGCAGAACTGCTAACGCTATATTACCTGAAAACCTAATATCAATCTCTAAACCCAGTTGCTCTCGGGAGCAGCTTAAAACTCTGTATCGGACCTAGACCGCATGTCGAAAGTCCAATTACGGCGAAGCTATACGATTATGACCACCTTACTGGGCTTGACGACCATCTTAGAAATCAAATCCAGATAGTATCCAGAAACGCACAACTTGGACCCGGAGCGAAGTGTGTGAGAAATGCGAATACCTCGAGAAAATGAACTCAGATTTAAGTGATTTTGGTCGTTCACTTGCAAACCAAATTTAAGGATTCAGACCGTCAGAATCTAACCCAAATACACCCTCGGATTAGGCAAATTTCCCTACACAGGTCAATGTACTTGTGGCCCTGATCAAGTGTCGACGACCGTTGAATTGAAACTGGTCCTCCACAGTCGATCCATAAATTCGATCGGACTGAAAACTTAACCTGAGCTAGATCCAATGTTAGGAAACTTTTTCCAGATGGTATGCAGAAAAGGGGCCTCTAAATGTGCTCCGTTGGATCGAAACAACCAACTTTTGGCTATAACCTACGTATACCATGGCCCTGGGGCCATTCCCATCAGTTCTGGGCCTACAAGGGCCTTAAACCCCCTCTCTCCCTTCACATACAAATTTACAAACCCTAGGAAAGAGAAGAAAGCAAATAGAGAGAAAGTGAGGGTTTGTTCCTGGGATTCGATCCCACCACTCCACGTGCTTAACCACCGCTTTCGTATCGCCGTACCAGCGATTTCGATCTTGTTGTTGGGTAAGAAATCCTAACCCTAACCTGTTTTAGATATCCAAATAGGAAGATCGGCGAAATAGCTAACCTATTTCGTGATTCAGGTAGAATTGTGTCGTAGATAAAGACTTAGTATTTAAACTGAGTTCGTTACGAGTTTACCGGTGAAAGGTGCGGACTATAAACATTTAGGTTATGGTTTTCAAGGCTTTCAATGTCAGCAATGATTTATGTCTGACTTGATTGCTATCACATATGCTTAGACATGATGTTTTCCGCATATTACACATATCTATGAACTATGTTGGAAAAGATGCATTCCATGTGTTTGTTGAAATGTTTGTATGAGTATGGAATCATGACTTGTGCTTGTCATGATTTAGGTTGGAGGATACAGGATTGTTGTACATGTGGCAACATCCTTGTGAAAGGATTCGCTATAATACTTGTTATAACTACTATATTACATGTATGTTAATATGTGTAGTCTAAGTGTTTGATAAAATGCCTGGATGGAAAAATGCTTGATGAAACGTAGTTAATGAGGGTGTTGAGAGGTGACTCTCAATCCCCTTACCTATAGTTATAATTTCCTTCACGTAACCTAACTTACTACTATGTGCTTTATGTATGAAATGCCTATGCACGATAACCTGTGTATTATGTGCTTATTGAAATGCTCAAATGAGATTTGTATTTAGATTGGTTGTCGCGTGCTGTCCTTGACTATAACATGTGAATGCTATCGTTTGGAGTGTGATTGGGGCTACGATGTAGTCTAGGAAATTAGTAATGAGCTCCAAGTTAGTGGTTGAGGTCATTTCGCCACACAAGACAGGTTTGAGGAATCCGATAGTGGTTAGGCCACGCGGAATGCTTACGCACTCTATGTCGATCAATTCAACGTACGCTCATATCAGTCAAGCTTGTCAAGTAACCCGATTGGCCGAATGTCTGTTCACCATGTATGGACACTACCGCTTGAATCTAAGGTACCGACTTACCAGAGGAGAACCTGTTTAAACTTGGTACCACGATCCGCTAAGACTCATGAGTTGGGTATGGTGGTATGGGACACCGTGGCTAAGCTGTCGGCCTACACTTGGGCGAGAAGCCTCCCCGTAGTGACTAGTGAGTGAATCAAACTCGTGAGCCGAATATGGTGGTATGGGACACTGTATTCGAGCTTCAACCTATGATTAAGTGATGAGCCACTCGTAGTGACCTCGAGTATACACTAGGACTACGCTAAGGTGATGAGCCTTTCCGTAGTTACTTTGAGTATAAACTAGACCTGCGCTGATAGTGACGAGCCTCCCCATAGCGACCTAGAAATGCTATCGTATGCGATCAACTAGGATTGACGACCCTAGATGGATCATCGTTTGGGTAAATGATATAAAGGGAGGTACCGTAGCTTCCCGAATCTGTTGTGTGAATAAATCTAATTAAGAATTTGGATAACATGACCATGCATTGCATTGCACGGTGCTTTGGTGAGGAAGCGCACGTTTACTGGGAGTGTAACATGCATAATCGTGAGATGATGTCGCTGAGAGAGTGCAGGCGAGGGCATGCATCATTATCACATACCATCCTTGCATTAATAAGAGTACTTAGGGCCTGATTGTTGTATTGTTTTATCATTACTGCTTGACTGAGTTAATAACATGTTAACCTTTGCCTTATAGCTCCACCGAGATGATCACTCACTCCCACTCTGGGACGGTGTTTTAAAACACCAACCAGACCCTGTTGTAGTTTTAGTTGATGTCGAGGGATATGAGGCGGAGCCTGACTTTTACGACGACGAGGAGTTTTCCTATTTGCAACTCTCTGGCGGGTCCATGTAGACCTGGAGTTGCGTCACCGGGGCTTCAGGGGTATGGATTAAAAGACATTACACTTTTTTATTTTGTATATTTTGGAACAAAAAATGTAATTATTTAACTTGGTATCACGTTCATACTCTGGGGATTTACAACCACTTATATGTTTTATATACTTATCACAGTCTTCCGCTTGCGTAACTTACTGTCTCTAGAGTATGATATGCTGTTTTGGTAGAATCTCACTCATGTTTAATGCATTAATACGGACAACATTTAATCATTATTATCTATGTTGCATAAGTGATGCGTTGGAACTCGGGAGTTAAGCTTATGCCTGACCCCCGATTTTCAGGGCGTTACAAATTGGTATCAGAGCATGATTTGGATTAAATTGAACCTTAGTTATGGTAACACGATGCACGCTGACATACTTTGACCTTGGAGGGAGCGATGAAATGTAGGAATGATCATAGGATCCTAAGTTTTGCCCGTTTGTGATTATATGACCGTTGAAGCGAAACTGACCGTGAATTGCACCTCGTAGGCGTATAAGATCATGTAAAAATCATCCCAACCATTTCTTAGACCGTCAAGTGACGGGTTTAGGCGATAACTCAGTAAATCTCACGCTCAGACCATGCCAAAAGCGTGAATATACGCGAGTTGAAGTTCGAAGGGGCCTCGAATGGAAGTGGGGGCCACACCGTGATTTATAGAGGGACTCAAAGGGGGTCCCACATGTTTTTGCACCCCGGAGGGGGGGGGGAGGTGGACACCACCTGCAGGTGGGGTGACCGCCGACGGGATAGAGCCCTGGCGGCATAAACGCCCGCTCGGCGGCGCACCGCCCGGCTACACAGGGCCCGGGCGCGTCGCCCACTGCCCAGACAAGTGGGCCAGGCCACACGTGTGGGCCTGTATTTGACCCCCCTCACCTCCCCTTTTTCCATTTCATTCATTTCTTAGCCCTCTAAACCCTCCAAAAACCCCCCATTTTCCTTTCAAACCCCCTTCCACAAACTTCCAACCTTTATTTCTCTCTCAAATTCCTTTCTACATACATTACCATCTTCCAAATCTTCTACCCATCACATATACCCACCTCCATTGCCTTGAAACTATCATTCTCCTCTCTCTTTCTTTCTCATTTCTATCTATTATTCTCAAAGGGCCTCCTTTTGTGTCTCAAGATCTCCAAACCCATCAACTCATCTCATTTTCCAAGTTCCCTACACTTCCAATGGCTTTCTTGGAAGTTGTAACGGTCATCTTCTCAATCTCTACGCTCCTTTCCCTCACGGGAAAGAAAAGAGCGGCCCTGGATGAGGCCGGGCCGAGCCAACCACCACGTGCTATGAGGAGGGCGAACGCCGAAACATGTACGAGTGCCGAATGTGAACGGAGGTCCAAGCGAGACCTCGACCCTCAAATTTCATTGGAGAGATCGCTACTGCCGAACATCGACTTAGGTAAGTTCCGCAACCGCAAGGTCGTATTTGAAGCACATATCGATGAGAATATGTTGGGGACGTATCCAATCATCGACTTTCTCCTGGACAATGGGTGGGGTCCCATATTTGAAGGAAAAACTCATGCGAGCAAAGGAACTGTGCGCACCTTTTACGCCCTCATTCGGAACCCACTGTTGAATCCTCTCCAGTTTTCTATCCCTCTGGGAAGGCAGGAGATCATAATTTGCATGGACGAGATTGCCCACGTTATGAGAGTTGAAAGAGGTGTGGTGCACCCCAATAAGAAGAACCTCGCTAGCTAACGAGAGAAGAGACTCCACACACCCTTCCTGTGCGGTCAACTTGAGCACTGGAGGCGGGAAAATAGCCTCGCTTCACCCAAGATGATGGCCGACTTCCGCCTGCTCCACCACTTATGCACATATAACGTGTATCCTAGGTGGAGTAACCGTACCAAATGCACAAGGTTCATGGTGGACTTCTTATTTAAAGTTGGAAAAGGAAAGAGAGTATGCCTACCCACTCTTGTCCCATCCCAGATTATCCACACTGCACGGTCTACTAGGGAGAGCTCTTCTCTACCATTTGGTCGACTTGTTTGCAAGATAGTCCGCCACTTCTGTTTCCGACTCCACAGGGATGATGTCGCCCCGATCCACATTATCGACGAAAACACGCTCGACAATATGGGCATTGGCCAAAGGCGACGCTAAGCCTGCCTTGAGGAGCTGAACGATGATACAGAAGAAGAGAGCGAAGATGTCGAGGAAGGTGAAGGTGAGGAAGAAAGTGGCGACGAAGAAGAAGGAAGTGGTGAGGAAGGCAGTGAAGATGAGGGCGGTGATGAAGAGAGAGATCAGGAAGATGAAGAAGAGGCCTGAGGCACTGAGGGAGGCTCTCCTCCCGCCACATAGGGGCGTAACAGTGATCGGGCTACTTCAGAAGCCCACTGGGCTAGAATCGAGGAGAGCCAAGCCTCCATGCGACAAGAGGTTGGATAGGTCTAGGCCAAACTTGGAGAGACCCGAGCCAAGCTTAAAGAGACCGAGGCCTTCGTGAAACAAAAATTCAAGAAGGTGTCTCACACCTTGAGGGCCATTCTATGTTGTCTGCAAGACAAGGGTGCACCTCCCCCATCGCCAGAGTCAGACGACTAGTCGTACATATAGTCGTCTTTTAGTTTGCTTGGTTTCTTGTTTGCTTGTTTCTATATGTATAGCCCTGATAGGCTTATTAAGGTGGTAGTGCGGTTTGTAGGTTTTAGTATGTGGAACTTTACTTAGATTAGCTCACATGCATCTTTTGTCATGATCTATGTAATACTGCATCTCATGTATTGTGACAATTTTGTTAAATGAAATGCATGAAGTTTCCTTGAGTTGTAATGTGAATGTTGTGTAGTTGAGTTTATGAGTATGCTGAATCTGACCTGGGTTGCACCCTATGTTGTATATAGGGAATGCCACCTAAGGTCACATGGAGTATGACATGTCTCACATAGGGCGACTCGTTTGATGAGGCACCTCCCCTAAACGATAGCCAGACAGACCCTAGTTTGGGCCTGACTCACGACACTATACAGGATTCTCAGACGGCCACTGGCCCCACTAATGGGCCGGCACCTGTTGTACCACCTGTTGCATCACCTATGACACCACCGGTTCCTGGGCAGAACCGCGCGTCTACCTCGACGCCACACGTGCCTCAGTCGGCTCCCCCTATTGACAGGTTCGAGCAGATGATGCTCTTGATGCAGCAGCAGCAACAATAGTTTTTTGCCACCATCGCAGGGGTCTTTACCCAGAGTATGGTGTGGTTCTACCTGCACCTCTTGTACACCTTGCTAGAAACGTGGGTGCTAGTGGCCTTTTTGAGCGATTCCAGGGCTTTCGACCTTCTACTTTTACGGGTACTCACAGACCCAAGGAGGCCGAGTATTAGCTTGACCGCATCTCTAAGATGCTAAAGCCGCTGCATTGCATTGAGGCAGAGTAGGTGGAGCTAGTCACTTATATGATCGAGAAGGAGCCAGCCTCTGGTGGGACAGCGACCTCCGGACCATTGCTGTGGGACATGTGTGGAGGTGGGCGGCCTTTAAGACCCGCTTCCATGAGAAGTACTTCCTCCTCATGTATCATCATGAGAAGGAGAGTAAGTTTCTTTGCCTCCGTCAGGGAGGGATGACAGTGGCAGAGTATGAGAACAGGTTCACAGAGCTGGCTAGATATGCTCCCCTGATATTAGCAGATCAGCCGATGCGGATGCGGTGATTTTCTGAGGGCCTGCAGCCCGAGATACGCTCGAAGATGTGTTGCGCTAGCATATCCACCTATGCTGAGCTAGTGGGCATGTCTCTGCGAGCTGAGCATGATGGGGATAGGCTATCCTGCACGCGTCACCCTTGGGTCAGAGGCCTCGACCTGATTTTCCCAGCCGACTATTCCTCGGTAAGAGGCCGCGTCCAGATTCCCCTCCTCGGCTTAGGCTCCATCGACACAGCCGAGGCGACCTAATATGTGGTGCACCTACTGCAAGTCGGGCCATGTTGATACCTTCTGTTTCACTAGGATGAGGGACAACGGCTTCTCGCTGCCTCAGAGGATCAACTGCCAACTTTCACAAGTTATACCGGCCCCACCTATACGATCAGCACCAGTACATCCATCCTTTCGGCCGCCTACGCCTCATTTTAGGCCGCCTCAACAGCTAATGGGGCCACAACCGAACCGTTCCCAACAGTCTCGGGTGCATTCACTTGCAGCTGAGGCATCCGAGACAACAGTTATAGCACTGATGGCTTTTGAAGTCACCGCGCATATTCAAGGTACACTAGTCTTATTATTGTGGACACCGGGTCCACTATCTTGCTCATATCATGCGCAGCAGTCAAGCGACTGTTATTGGATACAGCTCCTATGAAGGGAGTGAGGATCCTTACAACTACAGGGACTTTTTCAAACATTAGCAGAATTTGTGAGGGTTGCTCGATAGACTTAGGAAGCAGGACAGTACTTGTTGACCTGATTGTTGCCCCACTATACCATTACGATGTTATCCTCGGCATGGATTGACTCACCGAGATGAAGGTTGAGATCAATTGCGACATTAGAGTGGTGACAGCCCGTACACCTGAGGGCACAACCTTTATCTTTCCAGTTCAGGTCAGTTGCCCTGCCACGTTAGCTGTTATGCCACCTTGCTTGAGAGTGTTGATGATCCGACACTTGGGAACACGCCAGTAGTTCAAGACTTCTCGGACATGTTCAGGACGATTCCTGGATTACATCCTCAGCGCGAGATCAATTTTACTATTGATCTTGTGCTTGGCGCGACACCCATTTCATTACCGACATATCGCATGCCTCCATGTGAGATGGAGGAACTAAGGAGGCAGATCGACGATCTGTTGGAGGCGGGCTTTATACGACCGAGTGTGTCTCCATGGGGAGCACTTGTGCTATTTGTGAAGAAGAAGGATGGATCTCTACGATTGTGTATTGATTATTGCAAATTGAATCAAGTGACAGTAAAGAACAAGTATCCCTTGCCCAGGAGAGATGATCTGTTCGACCAGTCGAAGGGGGCACAATATTTTTCGAAGATTGACTTATAGTCAGGGTATCACCAGTTGCGCGTTAGGGATGAGGACGTGCAGAAGACGGTTTTCAGGACCAGCTTTGGGCACTACGAGTTCCTTGTGATGTCGTTTGGACTCACAAATGCACCCGCCGTGTTCATGGACTTGATGAATCGGGTGTTCCAGCCGTATCTATTCCGATTCATCATCATGTTTATAGATGATATCCTGATATACTCCAAGAGTCGAGAAGATCACGAGGAGCACCTGCAAGCAGTCTTTGATACTCTTAGGAAGAACCAGTTGTTTGCACAGTACAAGAAGTGCGACTTCTGGAAAGAAGAAGTCAAGTTCCTGGGACATGTGGTGTCCAAGGAAGGGATAGTTGTGGACCTTTCTAAGGTAGCCGCAGTTTAGGACTGGGAGCAGCCCGGTTCGGTTACTGAAGTGAGGAGTTTTCTTGTCCTGGCAGGTTACTACCGGCGATTCATTCGGGACTTCTCCAAGATAGCCATACCCTTGTCTCAGCTGACTCGGAAGGATCTTAAGTTTGCCTAGAATGAGAAGGCATAAGCAGCTTTCTAAGAGCTGAAGGATAAGTTGATGTCCGCCCCTATGCTAGTATTGTCAGAACAAGGGGTCAAGTATATTATATATACACCGATGCCTCTCGTGTGGGTTTGGGTTGCGTTCTGATGCAGAAGGATAGGGTTATTGCTTATGCATCACGACAGTTGAGGAAACATGAGGAAAACTACCCTATGCACGACCTGAAGTTGGCGGCCATCATTTTTGCATTAAAGCTCTGGAGACATTACCTCTACGGAGAGGAGTTCGAGCTCTTTTGCGACCACAAGAGCCTTAGATACATATTCACGCAGAGAGACCTGAATATGAGGCAACGACGGTGGATGGAAACCTTGAAGGACTTCAAGTTCGAGGTCTCCTACCATCCTTGCAAGGCCAACCTTGTGGCAAACGTGTTGAGCCGCAAGAAGATGATAGCATTTGCAGCTCCGCTGATGATAGCAGAGTGGGATATGGTAGAGTTTGTGTGAGACTTTGAGTAGAAACTTATGGTAGAAGAGTCGTTTGAGAGCATCGCACATATTCGGATTCAGCTACTCATTGATGACAGGATTATTGCGGCTTAGGGAGACGAGCTATCGGCGAAGATGAGAGAGCAGGTTAGTGACGATGCAGACTCCGAATGGAGAGTCAGTACGGATGGGGGTTTACGTTATCGTGGCCGCCTATACGTCCTAAATCTTCACGACTTGAGAAAGGAAGTTCTCGAGGCTGCTCACAATTCGAGGATGGCAACATATCCTGGTAGTACGAAGATGTATCGAGACATGAAGAGGTCGTACTGGTGGGATAACATGAAGGCCCACATAGCAGACTATGTCTCACGTTGTCTCACGTGCCAACAGGTCAATGCAGAGCATCGCCGACCTCCTGGACTGCTTCAACCCATGCCCATAGCAGAATGGAAATGGGATTTCATCTCTATGGATCAGGGTTACCGAAGACGAGGAAGGGACATGACTCCATATGGGTGATTGTGGACCAGTTGACGAAATCGGCTCATTTTCTCCCTATTAAAGTTTCGAACTCAGCAGACGAGTTGGCCAGGCTGTACATCAAGGAGATAGTACGTCTGCATGGAGTTCCTATGGAGATTGTGTAGGATCGAGACACACGATTCACATCTATCTTCTGTACTTGTATCCAGGAAGCAATGGGTGTAAAACTGAAGTTCAGTACTGCGTTCCACCCACAGACTGTCGGGCAGACAGAACAGGTAAATTAGGTGTTGAAGATATGCTGCGAGCTTGTGTGCTTGATTTCAAGGACGGTTGAGATGACTGTCTTCCTTATGCGGATTTCGCTTATAACAACAGCTTTCAGGCAAGTATTGGCATGGCTCCCTACGATGCCTTGTATGGGCGTCTCTGTCAGGCACCGCATTGCTGGGCAGAGGTTGACGAGAAGAGTTTGATTGACCCAGAGTTAGTACAGGTGACCTCAGAGAAGATTGACATTATCAGGCTTCGGCTTCTTATAGCACAGAGCAGACAGAAGAACTACGCTGATACGATGCGGCGACCACTAGAATTTGAGATTGGGGACCATGTATTCCTGAAAGTTTCCCCCATGAAGGGAGTCCTTCGGATTGGAAAGAAAGGGAAGCTCACGCCGAGATTTATTGGCCCATTCCAGATACCGGATCGAGTGGGTGTGGTAGCGTACCGCCTGGCTTTGTCCACACTACTCGTAGGCATGCATAACGTATTTCATGTGTCGATGTTGAAGAAATGCATTCCTGATCCTTCCCATATCATCAAGTGGGAGCAGGTGCAGGTGAGTAAAGATGTTACTTATGTACTGCGACCGACGCGTTTCCTAGATAGGAAGGAACAGGTGTTGCACAACAAAGTTATTCCACTTGTGAAGGTACTATGGATGCACCACACTGAGGAAGAGGCTAATTGGGAAATAGAAGTCGAGGTTCGTAAGAACTACCCTCAGATTCTAGAGGAGTACGAAAATGTACTAATTTTGAGGATGAAATTTTTCTTTAAGGGGGGTAGATTGTAATGTCTTGGAAAAATCCGTATAAAGACCCGAGCACCACCTTAGGCAGAAATTACCCAAGTCCAAATTCTTTAGAAATTAGGTGAGAATTAACTAAGTATTAAACTAGATTATCTGTGAAATTAGCACTAACCACTTTAAATACGAACTGCAAGACCCAAAACTAGTAAAACCGCTAATGCTATATTACTTGAAAACCTAGGATCAATCTCTAAACCCAGTTGCTCTCGGGAGTAGCTTGAAACTTCGTATCGGACCTGGACTATGCGTCAAAAGTCCGATTACCGCGAAGCTATATGATTATGACCACCTTACTGGGCTTGACAATCATCTCGGAAATCAAATCTAGATAGTATCCAGAAACGCACAACTTGGACCCGGAGCAAAGTGTGTGAGAAACGTGAATACCTCGAGAAAATGAACTCAGATTTAAGTGATTTGGGCCGTTCACTTGCGGGCCAAATTTAAGGATTCAAACCGTCAGAATCTGATCCAAATACACCCTTGAATCAGGGAAATTTTCCTACACAGGTTAGTGTACTTGTGGACCTGATCGAGTGTCGACGATCGTTGAATTGAAATTGGTCCACCACGGTCAATCTATAAATCTGATCGGACTGAAAACTTAACCTGACCTAGATCCAATGTCAGGGAACTTTCCCCGGATTGTATGCAGAAAAGGGGCCTCCAAATGTGCTCGTTTAGATCGAAACAGCCAACTTTTGGCTATAACCTAAGTATACCATGGCCCTAGGGCCATTCCCATCAGTTCTGGGCCTATATAAGGGCATTAATCCCTCTCTCCATTCACATACGAATTTGTAAATCCTAGGAGAGAGAAGAGAGCAAAGAGAGAGAAAGTGAGGGTTTGTTCCTAGGATTCGATCCCACCACTCCACATGCTTAACCACCACTTCCGTATCGCTGTACCGGCGATTCAGATCCTGTTGTTGGGTAAGAAATCTTAACCCTAACCTATTTTAGATATCTAAATAGGAAGATAGGTGAAATATCTAAACTATTTCGTGATTCAGGTAGCCGTTGTGCCGTAAATAAAGACTTAGTGTTTAAACTGAGTTCGTTACGAGTTTACTGGCGAAAGGTGCGGACTATAAACGTTTAGGTTATGGTTTTCAAGGCTTTCAATGTCAGCAATGATTTATGTCTGACTTGATTGCTATCACATATGCTTAGACATGATGTTTTCCGCGTATTACACATATCTATGAACTATGTTGGAAAAGATGCATTCCATGTGTTTGTTGAAATGTTTGTATGAGTATGGAATCATGACGTGTGCTTGCCATGATTTAGTTTGGTGGATACATGATTGTTATACGTGTGACAACATCCTTGTGAAAGGATTCGCTATAATACCTGTTATAACTACTATATTACATGCATGTTAATATGTTTAGTCTAAGTGTTTGATAAAATGGCTGTATGGAAAAATGCTTGATGAAACGTAGTTAATGAGGGTGTTGAGAGGTGACTCTCAATCCGCTTACTTGTAGTTACAATTTCCTTCACGTAACCTAACTTACTACTATGTGCTTTATGTATGAAATGCCTATGCATGATAACCTTTGTATTATGTGTTTATTAAAATGCTCAAATGAGATTTGTATTTAGATTGGTTGTCGCCTGCTGTCCTTGACTATAACATGTAAATGCTATCGTTTGGAGTGTGATTGGGGCTACGATGTAGTCTAGGAAATTGGTAATAAGTTCCGAGTTAGTGGCTTAGGTAGTTTCGCCACATAAGACAGGTTTGAGGAATCCGAGTCGTATGCTGATAGTCGACCGTAGTTAGGCCACGCGGAATGCTTACGCACTCCATGTCGATCAATTCAACGTATGCTCGTACCAGTCAAGCTTGTCAAGTAACCCGATTGGCCCAATGTATGTTCACCATATATGGATACTACTGCTTGAATCTAAGGTACTGACTTACCAGAGGAGAACACGTTTAACCTTGTCCACAATTTGCTAAGACTCATCAGTCGGGCATGGTGGTATGGGACACCATGGCCGAGCTGTCGGCCTATGCTGGGGCGACGAGCCTCCCCGTAGTGACCAGTGAGTGAACCAAACTCATGAGCCGAATACGGTGGTATGGGACACTGTATTCGAGCTGTCGGCCTATGATTAGGTGACGAGCCACTCGTAGTGACCTCGAGTATACACTAGGACTACGCTGAGGTGACGAGCCTTTCCGTAGTTACTTCGAGTATAAACTAGGCCTGCGCTGATAGTGACAAGCCTCCCCATAGCGACCTAGAACTGCTATCGTATGCGATCAACTAAGATTGACGAACCTAGATGGATTATCGTTTGGGTAAATGATATAAAGGGAGGTACCTTAGCTTCCTGAATCTGCTGTGTGAATAAATCTAATTAAGAATTTGGCTAACACGACCATGGATCGCATTATACGATGCTTTGGCAAGGAAGCACACGTTTACTAGGAGTGTAGCATACTCGATTGTGAGATGATGTCGCTGAGGGAGTGCAAGCGAGGGCATACATCATTATCATATACCATCATTGCATTAATAAGAGTACTTAGGGCCTGATTGTTGTATTGTTTTATTATTACTGCTTGACTGAGTTGATAACATGTTAACCTTTGCCTTATAGCTCCACTAAGTTAATCACTCACTCCCACTTTGGGACGGTGTTTTAAAACACCAACCAGACCCTGCTATAGTTTTAGGTGATGCCGAGGGATACGAGGTGGAGCCTGACTTCTACGACGACGAGGAAGAGTTCTCCTATTTGTAACTCTCTGGCGGGTCCATGTAGACCTGGAGTTACATCACCGGGGCTACAGGGATATGGATTAGAAGACATTACACTTTTTTATTTTGTATATTTTGGAACCAAACATGTAATTATTTAACCTAGTATCATGTTCATACTCTAGGGACTTACAACCACTTATATGTTTTATATACTTATCACAGTCTTCCGCTTGCGTAACTTAACTGTCTTTGGAGTATAATATGTTGTTTTGGTATAATCTCACTCATGTTTAATGCACTAATACGGACATCATTTAATCATTATTATCTATATTGTATAAGTGATGCGTTGGAACTCGGGAGTAGAGCTTATGCTCGACCCCCGATTTTCAGGGCGTTACAGTCAGACTACTAGATGAACATTTAATTAATAATCTAACCTATTCTTTAAGGGTGAGATTATTAAAGGAACTTTTCTCCTTGCATTAAGGAGTTCCTCGGTTGTTCGAGTAGATAGAGAATAGAATAACAAACTTCTTATGCTGAGCAATCTTTATTGAAGAACATAAGTGGATTTACATGTCATTCCATCGTTTCTCGGTCCTGACAATCTATGGATGATAAATCTTTAGATGCTGGGCATTTCAGGGCTGTGGTAAAGGCTGCCCTTCTAAATTCTCCAGTCAATAGGTGCCTGGTCTAGTTATACATGCCACTCGATATGGTCCTTCCCAGTTTGGTCCCTGCACTCCTGATCCGGGCTCCTTAGTGTTCTGGAATGCTTTTCGAAGGACTAAGTCTCTTGGTCTAATTCTTCAGATTTTTACTCCAGAATTGTATAACCGAGCGACCTGCTGTTGTCGTGTTGTGGTCCTAAGACTAGCTAGTTCCCTTGTTTCTTCGAGAAGGTCAAGATTAGTGGTTATCTGCTCCGTGTTTTGGGCTTCACTGTAAGACTACACGCATGCTGTAGGGACTCCCGCCTCGACTGAAATGATGGCATCAGCCCCATAGGTTAGAGAGAATGGAGTCTCTCCAGTTGTTGTTCGGGCAATGGTCCTGTAAGCCCAAAGTGCATAAGGAAGTTCCTCAGCCCAATCTCCTTTTGCCTTTTTTAGCCTGGTCTTGAGGTGATTTTTTATTATCTTATCGATTGCTTCCACTTTCCTGTTAGCTTGGGCGTGCCAATGAGATGAGTAGGCATTACGGATATCAAACTCCCTGCACATTCAGTAGAATTTGTCTGAGACAATGGTATATGAAATTCCAAACCGGCAGATGATGTTTTTCCCCAAAAAATCGGTGACCGTCTACTCAGTGATTTTGGCTAAGGGCTCTACCTCGACCCACTTGTGAAATAGTTAACCGCCACGACCACGTATCAGGTCTGCCCTTTTCCTATGGGTAATGGACCGACAATATCGATACTCATTGGGCGAATGGCCGAGGTCCAGTCATCTGGCTCAGTTACTTTGCAGGCTGATGAGGAATGGTTTGAAAATCTTTGACACTTGTCACATCTCTGAGTGTACTGCTTAACATCCTTCTGAATGGTCGACCAAAAGTATCCTTGTCAGATGACCTTATGGGCGAGAGCTCGACTCCCTAAATGATTGCTACATATTCCTTCATGGATCTCTCTCATGACATAATTGGCCTCATTAAGTCGGAGACACCTGAGATAGGGCAGAGAATACTGTTTCTTGTACAAGACATCCCCTATCATCATGTATTGGGCTGACCTGCATTTGAGCTTGCATGCCTCTAGTCGGTCATCGGGAAGCTTTCATTCCGAAAGGTATTCGATAATCGGATCCATCCAGTTTGGATTTGAGTGAATGGGTAGAGCAGTTTCTTGATCGAATTTATGAATGCTTGGCTCGGCCAAGAAGTTGATCGGGATTGACGTCGGGACGTCTTCCTTGGCCGCAGATGCTAGTATAGCCATTGCCTCTACTTTCGAATTCTCTGACCTCGGGATCAGACTGATGTCTCATTTTTTGAACTTGCTTATCGGTTCCTGAGTTCTCTGCAAATGCACAATCATTCGCTTCTCCTTAGCTTGATATTTGTTGGTGACCTAATTAACAACGAGCTAAGAATCGTAGCGGACTTCTAGGACCTAAGCTCTCAGAGATGCTGCTAACTTGAGCCCTTCTAATAATGCCTCGTACTCAGTGACATTGTTAAACACACGGAACCCGAACCGTAAGGCGTACTAGACAGTCATCAAGTTGGGAGTAATAAGGACGATACCTGCATCGCCGCGCTTGGAGTAGAAGATCTATTGACATACAATGTCCAGGCTCGATGGTCAGCTTCAGGTTTTTGGGTGTCATCTATCGACTGACTAGACCCTGGATCCCTCAGAGCGGTGGTTGACGAGCCCACGTTGATAGGCCGATCAGGTCCGCTCATGGGGTCATCATCTTTATTTATCTCATACAAAGCGACTCGGTTCTCACATTCAGTAAGCTTGACGATGAAGTTACCTATCGCCTGACCCTTAATTGTACTCCTCGACTGATATCTGATATTGAATTCGCTCAACTCAACCACCCATTTCATGAGTCTTCTGATGCCTTAGGCCTTTGGAGTACTTGGTGGAGGGGTTGATTGGTTGGGACTATTATCATGTGAGCTTGGAAATATGGGCGGAGATGCCTAGATGAGATCACCAAGGCTAAAGCGAGCTTTTCTAAGTCCAGGTATCTGGTTTTGGTGGGGGACTAAGGATTTACTAACATAATATACATGTAATTGTTTCCCTCCATACTCCCTGATAAGAACTGAGCTAATTGCTACTGTCGAAACCGCTAAGTACAGTAGCAAAGGTTCCCTGTGCTCAGGCTTTGAAAGCAGCGGGGGTTGATCCGAGGTATTGTTTCAGCTGCTGGAATTCTCGCTCACAGTCCTCGTTCCACTATGCCTTCTCATTACCCTTCGGTTGTTGAAAAAAGGGGAGGCACTTATCTGTTGATCTAGATATGAAGTGATCAAGGGCACCGACCCTTCTGGTAAGGCATTGGATTTCTTTGATAGTCCGAGGTGAATTCATATCCAGCAGAACTTTGATTTTGTCAGGATTCGCCTCGATCCCTGTTTGACTGACCGGGAATCCAAGGAATTTTCCTGAGTTGCGCATTTAGCTCAATCAACTTCATCTGGTACTGCCGCTGAATTGAGAACATCTCTTTAAGGTCGCTAATTTGGTCGGCATCTTTGACACTTTTCACAAGCATATCGTCAACATAAACCTCCATAGAAGGTCCAATCTATCAAGCAAACATCTTGTTCACAAGTCGTTGATATGTGGCCCTGGCGTTTTTCAGTCCGAAGGGCATAACCTTGTAGCAGTAAAGTCCTTTATTCGTGACGAAGGTCATCTTCTGCTTGTTGTGCCGGTGCATGGCTATCTAGTTATAACCTGAGTATGCGTCTATAAAGCCGAGGAGCTCATGCCCTACCGTGCTGTCAATCAGTTGGTTGATCGTGGGAAGGGAAAAACTGTCCTTGGGGCAAGCCTTGTTCAGGTCAGTGTAATCAACACAAACCCGCCACTTCCCAATATTAGACTTTTTTACGAGGACGACATTTGATATCTAGTTAGGATAATAAATCTCTTTAACAAACCCTGCATCCAGAAGTTTGTTGACTTCTATTGCAATAACGATGTACCGTTCTGGTTCGAAAGCTCGCCGCTTTTGACTGACCGGTCTATAATCGGGGTCCACATTTAATTTGTGGACCATCACCTTGGGGCTAATACCGAGCATGTCCTAATGGGACTAGAAAAATGTCGGCATGACGTCGAAGGAGGTTTATCATTACGCCACGAAGCTCAAGGGTCAGCGATGAGCCAACATACATTGTTCGCATCGGCTCAGACTCGTCAACCGGAATGGTCAGAAGGTCCTCCATTGGGGACCCTCTTTCGAACGAGTCTTCTCTGGGGTCAATGGAGACGATCACTAGGGTATAGATTGGAGTCCTTGCCTTCAGGGCGGTTGAATAGCATTGTCGATCTTCGCACTGGTCTCCTCGGACATAGCCAACCCTATGATCAGTAGGGAATTTCATCATAAGGTGGTAAGTTAATACTACAGCTCTTATGGAGTTGAGGGAGGGTCGTCCGAGGATGACATTGTAGGTGGAGGGACAATCTACTACTAAAAATTCGATCATCATGGTGGTTTGATTTTGCCACTCCCCAGCAGTGACTGGAAGTTGGATGGAACCCTTAGGAATGATCTTGTTGCCCGCGAACCCGAGCAGTGAAGTCCTTACTGGTCGGAGTCGTGACCTGGCTATTCACATCTTGTTGAATGCCTCGGTAAAGAGTATGTTGGCCGAGCTACTTGTGTCCACAAGGATGCGATACACCTTACGATTGACTATGGTCAGGGATATGACCATGGCGTCATCGTGTGGGTGTTGAATACCATGGGCATCTTCTTCCATGAACGTCAGATCACAAGGGCGCATTCAGAACTCCTTGTGTGGTCTGCTGGTGAGGTGGACATAATCGCTTGGGCTGACATTCCAAGTGTGTGCCTTTTGAGCTCGGTTCGAATCATCACCTCTCGCAAGTCCGCCGAAGATAGTGAGGATCTCGCCAGTGGGGTTATTATCAATCGTCCTGCTGGGCTGCTCATCCTCCCAAGCTGACCGATCTTCTTTGATATATTCTCTCAAGTGCCCATTGTGAATGAGGGCCTCAATCTCTTCTTTGAGGTCAAAGCAGTCGCTGGTGGAATGGCTGTGGTCGCAGAAGAAGCGGCACTACTTTTATTTATCCCGCCTGTCTGCGTCGTCCTTCATTCAGTTCGGCCACTTCAGCAAGCTTGTCCTGAACCTCCAAAAGAACTTGCTCAGGCGTGGTGTTAAGAGGGGTGTAAGAGCTAAACCTACTCTTAGGACGTCTGCTTGGTTGTTGTCCTCTTACCAAATCCTCGTCCCTTCTTCTTTTGCCAGTGGGTACTTGGGACAAGGCTTCCTCTTTCTGCCTCTTATCCTTAGCTGAGATCCCGACGTCTCGAGTAGCTTTTCGAGAGCTGAAAAGTTCCTCAACATTAGAGTATTTTTGTGCCTTGTTCATAAGCTTGCCAAGAGTTGTCGGAGGGTTTTTGCCTATCGAAAAGAAGAACCTTCCTTCCCTGAGTCTGGCTATCATGGCGGTTAGGGCTATCTTATCCGAGTAGTCGTCTACTTGTACCACCTCTTTATTGAACCGCACAATGTAATCCTTCAACGCTTCACCTTTTTTTTTATTGTGAGTAGATGGGTGGACGGTTTCCTTCGTTCTTTCCTGATGATGAACTATGTCAGGAACGCCTTACTGAGGTCGAAAAAAGAACTTATCGACTTCAACTTTAGTTGTCTGTACTAGCTCTGCGCAGCTCCTATTAAGGTTAAAGCAAAGGCTTGGCACATGATTGACTTAGATGCTGACTGAAGTTCCATCCATGTCCTGAAAGACTCTAAGTGATCAGTGGGGTCTCCTGTTCACAACCCCAAGTGTAGGGTCCCGATGTAGTAATAATCTCGGTGAGACCGAGGTCGAATCCACATGGATTAATCTCGTGTGTTTTCTGAGAGCAACTAGAACTAGAACTAGAAGAAGATGAAAACCTAAATCTAGAATAAGTGAGAGAATAATTGTGAAAAACTTAATGAAAAACTTATGAAATTCAAAAATGGGAAACTAGGGTTTCCAAGGATCTACTTGTAGAGATTAGGGAGATCTATGCTTAATTCATGAACACAACTAGAATCAGAGTCCTATCCTTATACAATTGGAAGATATCTCCTTAAAAATCAAATTTGAACTTCCTTTGATGTAGTTCTCAATGGATGAAAGGTATTAGAACTAGAAGTGATTCCATCACAAAACTATCTGAGAGAATTGTGAGAGTTAAGGAGGATTCCATCATCCAACCATGCCCAAGGGACGATGGTGAACAACAAGATTTCCTAAATTCACAATCTTAATAATGAAAAGAACATACTCAAAGCTATCACAAATCCATTGTAATTTAAGTCACAACAAACCATTAAAAACTGAAAGTGATCCTTATAATCAAACTAGAATCAAAGAAAGTTCAATATAAACATGAATCAAGGCCATAGAAAACATTCCATCACGCTGCAAGTTTCACCGCTTAGTCCTAGCTAAGAGGTTTAGCCAGCCATAGACAAGATTGACTAGGATCTCTTAAGAAAACATAAAAGAATAACTAAGGAAAGAAGAAAAACTCTTTAGGCGATGGCTTCTCCACACTGTCCACTTTCTACTCCCTGCTCCTTAGTGCATCCAACAAGAGAACGAACTAACCCTTGTTCACGTCCCCTCTCACCTATTTCTTCTCCTTAGATGACTCTCTTTTATAGTAGCAGAGAGGGCTTTCTAGATATGTCCTGCGTAAAAGGTTTACGCACACAACAAAGAATCAGACGGACATTTTGCGCATCCTGTTTCTGCGCATGGCTGATTGGAGACCGTGTGCAACCCATTATTTTGCTTCTGATTACTTCTGCCATCATGGAGGTGGTCGAACCTCACGTTCCTGGCATCTAGATGGTCCAGATTATGGCCACGATCCGGACCTTGATCATCCAACGGCCTGCAGTTTGTCGGGCTGCATCCACAATTTCCATTCGCATGCTCTTCGAAATTTCTTGGCTCTGTGATAGCTGGTGGGCCCATGATCGGTGCAGGTGGGGAAATCCACTCCGTTCATTGGATTCCTCTCGTCATTCTCGGCTAGGATGACATGATATAGTTTGGATTCGATGTGGCCTATGGAATTCTTCTTTGCGCCATCCATCTTGCATTTAATTCTCCATATATAAGTAATATCTGAGGAAATCGAGCAGCAGATTAGGGTACGGTCGGTTTGACTGTCTGGTTGCAATGAACGGCTTGGATCATCGAATCTGATGATGATGGTGGGTCGGAGATCATCTCAGCGGACGTTCGTCCGGCGCTGGTAGAAGAAGGATTTTGAAAATTCTTCCTTTCTACGAAAATCGTCTGGTCAAACAGTGTTTAACCCGACTTCAGATTTGGTGCGTCGCCAGTGCACGTGTATTGTGCACATGCTCCTATAAGTGGGGCCCACTTTTGGTGTTTCTTGGAGAATCTACACTGCCCATTCGTTTCTCCACCTAATTTAAGGAGTTGAGTCCAAAATTGAGGCATATCCAGAGATCAGGTGACCCCAAACTATCAATGGTTGATTTGTCCACTAGCTTTGATGATTCCTGAGCGTTAAATCCATGCTTTTAACATCCTTTTCAATCCAAGCTCTTGAATTCACCTTGCAACACAAACATGATTAGAATAGAACATTAAGCATTATCATGTGCATAAAACCAAGTAATAAGTGGGGTCCAATTATGCAATATTTGACCCTCAACATCTCCAAAGCCAACATATGGGGTGACAGGTGGCATTCAAAACCTTGTAGGAAAAGTCGAGCTCATGATGTCATCGATGAAAGGCGGTTCGACCTCTTCCATCATGGCATCTATCGAGGTCGGAGCTTACGCTCGATAGGCTTAGCGTATATCGCCGATCTGACCTCATAGTTCGTCAAGTTGAGCTTCCCAAGGATCTTTGTTCTCGGCGACAGCTTCATGGGCGGGCTCTACCTCGAGGGCTTTTCCACGCCTCTTCTTTTCCAAGTCATGACGTAATTCAGACAGCTACAGCATGGATGTCTCCAAGATGTGAGAGGGTGCATGGCCAGGAGCTTCATGGGATAGGCCTTTCCGAGAATTCGCTGGTGTCGTGACCTCAGCAGTTGCTCGATCAGTAGCCTCCTGATTGGGAAGAGGGATCTGTCTTTCTAGCATCCTCCTTATCTGGCCAAGGTCGCTGGCAATGTTATAAAGAAAGAAGCTAACCTCCCCGATTCTGAGACCATCATGCTGGACTTGTAAGGGCAGATTTATCTTGGAGTTGGGACAATGAGTCCCGATGGACAGGTTATTCTGCGAGCACATACGATGAGTCTCAATGGATAGGTTGTTCTGCGAGCACAGGATCAGCCACAACAGATGCGGAAGGAGCTTTCTTCCTCCCTTTGGCCATCGTTGCTATGTGAAGAGCTAGAAACGGCTTTGACGTCGTTCCCACAGACGACGCCA
This sequence comes from Magnolia officinalis, assembly GCA_021015155.1. Classification (NCBI taxonomy): domain Eukaryota; kingdom Viridiplantae; phylum Streptophyta; class Magnoliopsida; order Magnoliales; family Magnoliaceae; genus Magnolia; species Magnolia officinalis. The sequence goes on along the minus strand of JAJHSJ010000002.1, from coordinate 51,891,059 downwards.
AACTGTTGATGTAAAAATATGGTTCACCCTCGCCGGGTTGTTGGACTTTCAAACTCCTGCACAAGAAGAAGACAAAGGAGACCCTGTCTAAAGCAAGGGACCCTCTGATGCCAAAGTCGGGCTAGGAATTCGAGTCTGGTATCGTTAAGGGGTTTCGCGTGAGAGATTTTTTGTACCTTTTCATGTAAATAAGTATATTATTTATATTTTAGACATACAAGAGTTGGTTATTAACCTTAGGCGTGATTCTGACGCAATTTCCTCAACCGTTACATAAGATTTATGCCAATGATAAGGGCCGACAAAATTAAGCGGCAGACGGTTGAGGCCGACCTGGGCCAGATCCTTCAATTGATCAGGATGAGGCCGAGCTGAGTTGAATCCTTTAATAATCAAGCAGATAAAATTGGTCAGAGCTTAAACAAATAAGCTTGGTCGAAGCTCAGACAAATGAGCTTAGTTGGAGCTAGGACATATAAGCTTGGTCGAAGCTCGGACAAATGAGCTTAGCTGGAGCTAGGACATATAAGCTTCGAGCTTGGTCGAAGCTCAGACATACAAGCTTGGTCGAAGTTTGGACAAATGAGCTTGGTCGGAGCTTAGACATATAAGCTTGGTCGAAGCTCAGACAGAGAAGCTTAATAGGAGTCCTGAAAGTGTTCGGGATGCCAAGGGGTACGGAGTATCTACCCTTCATAAAAAAGGTTTACTTACGATAATCCAAGAACTCTTCGGCCTAGATGCACATGCTTGTGAGTCCGTGCTAACCTCATGAGTAGTTAAGCCATTTTTACCCATAACATATATATATATATATATATATATATATATATATATATATGTAAACATTTTAAGTTTATTTTTATTACACCTGGCCTTTCCATGATAATAACTTGGGAAAAACTTTTTAAAAATGAAAATCTCTAAAATAATTCCATGGCAGAAAAGTTGCCAAGAAGGCGATTTATTACTGTGATCTTAGCCACTGATTAATGCATGCATCATTGAATATGGATGGTTGAGGTTTTTTTTACTATTATTATTCATTCCTCAGTCCATTGCAATAAAACTGTCACGATTAAATCACGGGACACACTGCAGATAGTTGGCATGGCCAGCATGAGATTCATTGAGAGATCCTAATCTGTGATTAGTGGCTATTTGTTGATGCGGGTCAGTTACTATTTTCTTTCAAACCATCACGCTGGATGTCAAGCAATCCTTATTCACTATTCTAGCCTCTTTTTTTTTTTTCCTCTTTTAGTAATAAATTTGTTATGGTCTATGACCCATTTAAGCGTCTCTCACGATCTGGACCATTTAATTCAAGTTACATAAATGCAACTGGTGTAAATGGTGATGCAGCTTACGGCCACACTGCCCAAGTGGCACCATGTACTAACCTCCAGGCCCAGGTGGACGCAAGTGCTCATTGCATCCAAGCTGAACATCAGGCTAGTCCCCTCATCAAGTGGGCCACATGCGGAGATAGAAATGAACATTTCAAAATGACATTGCATGGGTGGTCTATATTCAAAGTACAAGCATGTAGGCAAATGATAAGTGAACCACTGAACAGCATATTCCTCTAACATATTGCCACCTTTGAACTTTGTTGACCAAAATACTCTCATCCCTCCATCTAAGAGAGGTTCAACGGTCTGATCTGGTCGGTAGGATCCACAATGGGTGGGCTAACCATCTAGCCTCCTTCAAGGGTGGGCTCGGGTTGCACTTGCTCATCTTGGGTCATGCACTAACTAACAGGTCCAGCACAAATAACCTTGACCAAATGCCTAGAAATTGGCCGGCTGTCTGAAACATTATCAAGCCCAGCCCATGAGCTAAAGACCTTAGCTGAGGTGTAGGCTGGACCAGGTCTAGATGGGCTCGGCCTGGGTCCACGTACCTGTGATGCAAACCCAAAGAGTTGAGACTCAGGGCAGAGACGGGTCTGATAGAAGATAATATGGTGAATACTTGGATGGAAGTAGTATCCTAATGTAGTAGAGTTTCACGTGCATGGTTTAGGAAAGTAACGTCTTTAGAAAAGCAGATGATGTCCACTTGAAAACAAAAAAGAGAACTTAACACGTGATATCTAAACTCAAAACCTCTGCCTACAGAAGCAGCTACAGAATATATGCCACTGTCTCCTTACCAGATTTCCACAATCAAGCTTAAGTGCACTCAATATACCCTTTCCTCTCAAACTTGCCAAAAATTCCTCTGCTTCAGGAGATACTACTACACTAAAATGTCCAAAATGTCCTCCAGGGTACTTGGCTATACCCAACATACTCGAGCTCCTTTGGATAACTAAAGCCAATCATACGGTGGGCCAGAAAAAAAAATTCTCGGATTCAAGTATTTCAAACATTTGATGGCTTTGATTATTTAAAGTTTAAGAAGACAAGTCTTTTGAAAATGGACGTGAAGATTCCACCCGACTTAACTCTACATATAATAATTATTTAAGATATCATAGAATTATATAAATACATAAATAGAAAAACTGTTGTTAAGTGCATCTCTTTTTCTAGCTGAGGTCGCGAATCATGTCGTGTCCTCTCAACGAGTCTGAATCGAGTCAGACCCAGGATGGGTTGAACTGGCCGAGTTTCAAGTTGACTCAGCTAGTTTTAGAATATGACTGGGCTAGGAACCTAGGTGTTGTGACACCTATCAGTTAGATTTCCATCTTGTGCTTTTAAAATATGGTACGTATGTAAAATGTGAGATGTGGCAGTCGCACTGAATTGCCGTGTAGCGTGCGATGCACTGGGCGAACGTGCTATTTGTAGGATGACACAGGGGTAGTTTAGTAAATTCATTAATGCTTTTGGAGATGTTACCGTATCTATAAGGAGGAAGCACACGCACTTGCTTTAGCCATAGTTGGAGAGGCCAAAGCGATCCTCTTGCTTTCCCCTGAATGCAAAAATTCACTGCATTATCATGTACGGTCTGTCCGCATCAGGTGCCTTCTTTTCTGGCCTACCCTCTTATTATAGCTGACTACCGTCTTAAATACGGTTGAAGATCTTCAACTGTACACATGGCTAAGTTTTATGGAAATCAAGACCGTCCAAAAGGGGAATCCGGTTATAGATGGATATCACCAAAAAAGTACATAGAGATTATGATTATAACCACATGATCTCTCTGTTGGAAGTTGGACCAGTCACTAATTTTCTTTTAACCATCCATTTGATAGCCATCGGTTGGATGTTTAGGAATTCTGGATCAGCTTGATGAGATTAGAGATGTGATCCATCCATTAATGTGGTCCACTATTTGAATAGTCTGGATAGACATAAATGAGTGACATATGGGAGGAGGATGAGTCACCACCGTTTTGAAAATGGTGTACTATTATAGGAGTCCACCTCTTCTTTATTTTCGTTAAGCTGTGATCCAGTACGGACTACTTGTCGCCTGCTAAGGTGCGAAAATTGGACGCGGTTTGGCTAGTGGCCCACACACTAGCCTGCTAGCAGGTGTAAAAGCTCTGTGGGGCCTCCATGAGGTATGTGTTTTATCCACACCATCCATCTACTATTCCAGCTTATTTTAACGCGTGAGCCAAAAAATGAGGTGGATCGAAATCTCATGTGGACCACGCTACAGGAAATAGTGGGAATTGAACGGTTATCGTTAAAAACTTTTTAAGGGCCACATAAGCTTTGGATCAAGATGGTTTTTTCTTCTTTGTTTTCTCTTCTTCTACGTATGTGTGACCTTATCAACAAGTTGGATGGAAAATAAGCATCACACTCGACCATAGGAAGCTTTTAACGGTGGACATTCAACCAATACTCTTTTCCTGTGGTATAGTCTACCTACGATTTGGATCTGCCTCATTTTTAGGCTCTTACCCTAGAATAAGATGGAAAATGGATGGATCATGCGGAGAAAACATATACATCATGTGTTGTCCTGTTTTCGTTTGAATTTCAATAACATGATTTGCGCAAGCATGCCAGAATTGAGTGTGTGGCTTAATTAAAACCGAACAACTACCACCCCAAACAGCCAGATTGGGAGATACATTGGAATTAACTGTATGTGATTGAGATCGAATAAGCTCGGTCGCCTATTTAGTCACTTGCACAACCTTGTTTAAAATGATTAGGCGATTATCAAATGGTGGGGTTTGTCCTCTTAAGATGGGTTACACCTCTGCCTTTCATACGAAAAGACTTTTTCAACACAGATGAAACAAAAAGGAAATTTTTAGTCGGCAATGGAGAATAACTGCAGTACACATTTTAAAACAAAACTTGTTTGATACTCGAACTGAATCCAGCATATGAGTGTAGACCAGAATTCAGATAAAGTTAACAGATACTTGATTACTGCTACCAATTACACTAAGAAATATAAATGAAAGATAATTCTAAGAAGCACAAAGTAAATAAGGATATATTTGATTTGGTTTGATTGGTATATGATGCCTTCTCCACTGAATTTTCTTGTTATTCATAGCCTTAAATTGACCATCTGGATGCTTCCCATGTTCTGACAGTTGATATAACCATTTTTGCATTACTAACATTCTGAAGCCTTTTCTCCTTAGCTTGCCACATGTACAGATAACCGCTCTAAGATTCCTTACCGACTCGACCACGTTCCACTCACTTGTTCCCATTTTATAGATGATGTGGCATTGCTCAATGGATGCCAGCTATATCATCACAAAATCTTCTTCGTGTATCTCCGCAGATCTTAAATACAACATGCAACTCTCGTAAAATTATATGTGTCTCTCTTTGATTGGCTCTCGCGGGAACAAACTAAAATAAGGTGCAACATTTCCCCCCACGCCGCTTCGCCTTTGGTAAAAGGTGAAAGCAACATATGACCCCCTCATAAATGTGATCATTTTTAAGGCCATGTGGCGACGCTTCATTTACCACGCATGACCGAGACAGTTCTAAATGATGGTCATTTTTTAAAAAAATAAAAAATAAGTAGATATTCCTGTGGTGACACGTGTATAAGTGTTAGACCATACAAAATCATGATTACATCCTAATTAATGCACCTGATTTCGGCCGATATAAATCCCATTTCAACACATTTCTCAGTTTCTCAAGCTCTCCTCTCTATTTCTTTATTTTCAAAACCCTTACTCTCTCATTCCAGTGATGGCTACCTCCTCATCCTCTGTCTCATCAACCTTTCAGTAAGATGATTTATACGTACATAAGACGGCCTTTCCAAAAATTTCACTAATGAGATCATCTTCAAATCGTCGATCGAAGATCATTACTGCCTTGGCCTAGCTTTCTTTCTTGAAATCGAAGCTGATGAGATCCGTCCAATGGACTATTTCTTTCCAAACTGCCTGGCGAGAACATGCTAAATCAATCTTAATTGATTTCATATCCTTCCAATTCCCTAAAAACTTCATGATCCTGGTCGAAACCCTTGTTAAGATGGTGCAATTGGTTTGATCACATCGCTACACAGCATGAGGTTTCTTTGAGAAAGATCGACATCTACGAATGCATTAAATTGTCACTATTTGATTACGCACCACATTCCCCCTTTCTTACTACAACATCAACATTTTGCAATCCTTCTACAAACACTTTCTTCTTCGAATGTATCCCCATAAGTCCTATAATTTTGGATGTCTATGATCTTACCCAACAATTTCTTCCTTTTAGCAGAGCAATTTTTTCAAGCTTCGCTCAAGATGAAGAAAGACATTTCAGCAACAAGGCTGGCCAGGCCTATTCTCATTTTATACTTGCTTACCGTAAACATGAAAGCCAAGTCGAGTATGAAAAACACACAACCTTCTTACTGCTATGGATCTGCCGCCGCCTATTGTGTGTGAATGTTATCCAGATCACCAACGAATATGTTCAACTAGCCGAGACACTTGCACAAGGTGGAAAATTAGCACTCGTGCCCATTGTACTTGGCCACCTACACAGAAGCATGTATGAGCTAATCACTGAGGGTCTATTTCACAGCGAAGGACCATTATAGCTTCTCCAAATGTGGTTGTATGAATACTTTCATTCTTTTCTTGTACATTCTCCTACTCCTACTGATATCATCTATACCTCTTATGGTCATCTTAACATTCATTTTCTTTAAGAGGTCCATATGTTTTCTATATACATAGACTATCTTTTCTTTCATCTTAACACTGGTAAGCATTATCACACATTTACCCCTTTTTACTTGAAAGAGTTTGGTCTAGCCTGGTTCACAGGTGATTTTAAAGAAAATGTTGAACAATCAACCTCACTGATGCTCTAGGCTTGGGAAGGTTACCTCATCTGCAGGGACCTCCCTTATGGCGGCATGGTAGAAACATGCAAAATATGCCAAGGATGGGATTAAGTAAAATTATCCAAATTTACTTACTCGACAATTTAGCCTCGTCCAACGTTATCCCTTGTTCCTTCACCAAAAAGACTTGCAACCAACCCCCTTACTCTCGGTTGATCATCAATCAGGTTGAACTTTATTGTTCTCTCTGTTTCATTTCTTATTCGGCTAGCATATCTTTTGAAATCAAGTACTTCTTTGGCCAATGTTGTATTTTCTTTTGAAAAATATTTCAAAATTAAGTACTAGCCAGGGCTCCCCATTGAAGATTATGCCACAAAAATTGAGGAACGCCTCAAATGTCATAGAGACACTCATCATAACCGATGTTGGACCAGATAGTGGCAAGATAGGGAGAATTAAATAACCCGAATCTTCCTTTCAATGATAAATATCTTACCCCTATAAACCCAATCTGCCACTATTCCCAACTTATACTTGATCAGGGTCGAATACTGCATATTAGACCCCAGTTATTACCTGATCTTAAGTACATGATAGCGCCTAATGTCGGTAGTTAACTGTGTTTTGTTGCAGGATGAAATAAAGAGCGTTGATTGAAAAAAAAACATATTAAAAGAGTGGATTTGACGCTCCGAAGTGACCAGAGCAAGGAACGGACTTCAGAGGACCAATAGTGACGGATTTACATGCCAGGGATCCGAGGAAATCAAGCCGTTCGCATCAAACGGGCCCGAAAACCATCTAGAATGCAAGATCACAGGGTTCCCACCATCCGATCAGCCCGAAACTTCATACATGGGCTAAGGGATAGAAAGTAACCGTACACGTCAAATTTTATCTCCCAGATCTTTGTAGAAGTGGTCCAATAGACAAATCAGCCCCTGAATCGTCAATTTGCGGCCCGCCTGAGCTCTGGATATGCCTAAAATTTGGTTTCAACACGTTTTATGAGGTGGGAAAACAGATGGTCGGATTAGATTTTCCATAACTATCAAGGTGGACCCCACATGAGTTGAGAGTGCACAATGCACAAGTGCACTCGGTGTGCACTGGACTGAACCAAAGGTCAAAGTCGGCTTTGACCGACTTCTTCCGCAAAGTGTGTTGCAACGCTGTTTGGAAACAGCGTTCGCACGCCGTTTGATTTCGAACGTGTTGTGGACCCCACCTATTATCCATATCTACAATCTGGACCGTCCATTGGCTCTCTAAGGCCCATGTTACCAAGGTGTAGGTGGCCATTTTTCGAATAAAAACAGAGATCAGATCTAAACCGTCCAAACGTAAGACGGACGGTGGAGCAGAAATTCAGGAGGGTCTCGTCAACAGGAGGTGGAAACCACACTTTCCTGACCGAAATTTTCCCCTCCATCCAATGGACGGAGTGGATTTTCCAAAACATCATCACAGTGGGCCCCACCATTTTCGCAGTGGACGCCAACCGCGTCCCTGTTTCCGCGTCAGCGACGAACGGCGCTGGCCATTTTTGCGAACGGCTGTGGGCCCCACACGTCGCCCGTACGACTGATCCGACCCGTCCATCTTGTAGAGGGCCGCGAGCACTACAAACCCATGGTGATATTCTACTCCCATGCGTACACATGTGCATGATACAGAGGCCACAAAAGGGCTGCCCTGCAACGTTCAAAACTGATCTCTTCGTGTTTTCTTCTCTGGGCCGCGTTAACGGACGTTCAAAATCATCCATTCTTGACTGAAATTTTGTCCTGAATCCAATGGACGGGATGGATTTTCCAAAAAACACTTCGGTGGGGCTCACCGATCATGGTTACAAAAAATTTCACTCCATGTCCTGCTACAACTCTGCCACTATCCAGCTTTTCAACAGCTATAAAAGAGGAGTTTTTATACATGGAAAAGCATTCAGAACCAGGGAGGAGTTCCAGATCTACAGCAAGGGAGAGAAGAAAGAGAAGAGAGAGAAGAAAGAAGAGAGAGAGAAATTGGTTTGAAATTCCTTTTATGATTTTTTATCTTATTTATCCATTTGTTTAATGGAGTTTATGGGTAACTAATCTCTCAGCTAGGGCTGAGATGAAACCCCTAATTTGAATACCCTTTGTTCTATGTTGATTTACTTTAATTAGATTGATTTGTTTCTTTCCTTAGTGTGCTTGATTGTTTTAAATTCTATGCTTCTCCATCTATGAACTTGATCAGAGTCTGCATATTCCATATGCCCGATTTGGACATGGGATATGTTATTCATGGCATTGCTTAAAGGAATTAGACAATCTGTATGCCCAATTAAGGACACAGATTGTGCTTTCTCTAGATAAGTTGGATCAATCTAATTTAAGGTGAATTAACAGACAAAACAAAGGTTAGGATAATTAGTGGTGGATTCGAAAGTCCTAGTGCTCTCTCTGATTGAATTTTCTTCCTTATTCTCAATAGTTATTTTCCATAGAATTGTGTTAGTAAATTGCTTCATTTTTTGTTGAATTAGTTAAGGAGAATTGTGAATTTGAATTGTGACGACCAGTCCCTGTGGATTCGACCTCGGTCTTACCGAGTTTATTACTACATCACAACCCTATACTTGGGGAGTGAACAAGTTTTTGGCGCCGTTGCCGGGGACTGTTTCGGTCCAAATTGAATTTAGGATTCTCTCTTATCATAATTCATAGCCTAGGATTTTACTAACTTGGAATTCTTTTTTTTCTTTATTTTAGAAATTAACCTATTTCCTGTTTTGTAGGGTCCTGAGATAAACTTCTAATCTGGAATTGAGGAAGGAAGCTACTAAGTGAGGAGGAGCTTCTTAAATCTTCTGACATCAATCATCTCCTTTTCTGGGTTCTTTCTTCCCATTCTTACTTACATAGTTTTGACTTGTTTCTAGTTCTAGTTTTTCTTTCTCTTAGGTTGTTACTTAGTTTATGCTAGGACGTAGATCTCTAGATATAGAACTAGAATCTTGTGATCCTGAAATAGAAAGAACATTCCATAGAAGATTGAAAGACATCCCAGTTAAAATGGCAGAAGAGAATGGAACTAAAACTCTTAGAGATTATTCAGCTCCTGTCCAACTCAATGCACCTTCATGCATAGTGTTGCCCACGACCACAGCAGCACACTTTGAACTCAAGACTGGGGTCATACAGTTGTTACCTTCCTTTTATGGGTTAGACAAGGAGGACCCATATCATCATGTGAAAGAATTCCTAGACATTTGCTCCACCTTTAAATACCAAAACTTCTCAGACGATTCGATCCGCCTACGCCTATTTCCTTTTTCTTTGAAGGATAAGGCGAAAGCATGGTTGAATTCTCTAGAAGTTGGGTCTATCACTACATGGGACCAATTGTCTAGGAAGTTCTTAAACAAGTTCTTCCCTGTTCACAAAACTAATGCTCTCCGTAGAGAAATCACTAATTTCACACAAAAAGAGGGAGAGCACTTTCATGAATGTTGGAAAAGATGGAAGGACTTGCTTCTTAAATGTCCACACCACAGTTTTGAGAAGTGGCAACAAGTGCAATACTTTTATGACGGTCTGACACCCCAGAACCGTCGCATGGTTGATGCCACCAGTGGAGGGTCCTTCATGACCAAGAGCGATACCGAAGCATAGAAATTCTTTGAAACCTTGTGTGAAAACTCCCAGCAATGGGACTATTCAGATAGAGGTGAAAGAAGTTCCCAACCATAAAAGAGAGGTGGCATATATGAGATAGGAGTCACACCAGATCTCCATGCCAAGATTGATGGCCTGACAAAAAAGGTTGATGCTCTGATGTTGCATAATGGACCCCCACAAACAACTCAAGCCGAGGCTTGTGCCATATGTTCTAGTCCTTCCCATCCTACGCAATCTTGCCCATCTGGTACAACATTCCCAGAATTCCTCTCTGAACAAGTTCATGCTTTGAACACCTTTCAGAAACCTGGGAATGATCCTTACTCGAACACGTACAACCCAGGGTGGGCTAGGCATCCAAATTTCTCTTGGGCAAAAGGACCGCAACAAGGAGGACCATCTGGAAATCCTCCTATGCAACCTCAGCAGTTTCCGCAATATCAACAACTGCCTGCACAATCAAGGAAACCATCTCTTGAGGATACACTCCATCTTTTTATGCAGAGTTCTCTCCAATTCTAAAAAGACACCCAACAAACCTTACTAGCCAACTAGCAAGGCTTACATGCAAATGCACAATCCATTGCCAAGCTGGAAGTACAAATGGGTCAACTGGCTGCCACATTGAGTGAGAGAGAGAAGGGTAAGTTCCCTGGCCAACCTGTGGCTAATCCAAAGGGACAATATGAGATTGGCTCTAATTCCAACCAAGGGCAATATCACGAGCAAGCCAAATCAATCACTACCCTTAGGTCAGGCAAACAAATTGACAACAAAATAGAGATACCTAGGGATGAATCAAATCAAAGTGAAGCAGAGAGACACACCAATGCATCCAAAGTCCAAAAACTCTCTGACTCTCTAAAAGCCGCTGACGTGCCACCTTACGTGCCCAAGGCACCTTTTCCTCAACGTCTGGCACCAATGAAGAAAAGAAACAACTTTGATGAAATCCTGGACGTGTTTCAAAAAGTGCAAGTCAACATCCCGTTGCTTGACGCTATCAAGCAAGTTCCTGCTTATGCTAAGTTTCTTAAAGATTTATGCACTCAAAAGCGTAAGCAGAATGTTCATAAGAAAGTCTTCCTTGCAGAGCAGCTCAGCTCCATGATTCAACATAACACCCCTCCTAAATTTAGGGATCCAGGAGCTCCCACCATCTCTTGTGGTATAGGAGATCATAAAATCGGGAAGGCATTACTTGATTTAGGGGCGAGCGTCAATTTGTTACCATATTCGGTTTATGAGCAGCTAGGACTTGGTGAGTTGAAACCGACTAAAATAACATTACAACTAGCTGATAGATCTGTCAAGGTGCCCCGGGGTGTTATTGAAGATGTGCTAATCCAGGTTGACAAATTTTATTTTCCAGTGGATTTCATAGTTATAGATACTCAGCCTATCCAGAATCCTCATAGTCAGATCCCAGTCATTTTGGGTCGTCCATTTTTGGCCACATCTAATGCTATTATAAATTACAGGAATGGAGTTATGAAGTTGTCATTTGGTAACATGAATATTAAACTCAATGTTTTTAATGCAGGACAACAACCCGCGGATTTGGACGACATATTTGAAGTGGACATGATCGAGAGTCTAGTGCAGGACTCCTTCCGTAAATCTTTTGAAGATCCACTTGAGACCTGCTTAGCACAACATGGCACGGATTTTGACATAGATAGTCCCATCCACGAAGTCAATGCACTGCTCGACTCTACTCCGATATTGGAGACTGAAAAATGGAGAGCGAAAGTGGAACCTCTTCATCCCTCTGAGACTCTTCCTGACAGCACAGTTTCTAACTCTGAGAAGGCAAAAGAGAACAGGTTGCTTAATGTTCTTCGAACATATAAGGCAGCAATTGAATGGAAGATAGCAGAAATACAAGGAGTGTGCCCCACTGTATGTAAGGATCATGCTGTGGAAATGTCACGTAAAATACAAAGGAAGCATGATCCTAACATGGAAGAAGTCGTTCGAGCAGAAGTCCTTAAATTATTTGACGACAGTGTCAGTTACCTCATTGCAGATAGCACAGCTCATGGGAACTCACATCACTTGTCTGGGATTGGTTAACCACGTGTTGAGGTAAGTTCTTTGGCGGACCCTGGTCTTAAAGATTAATGAATTCATGGTCCGTTCTTGTCTGGCTGAAGACGTTAAACTTAGCGCTCCTGGGAGGCAACCCAGCATTTCATTTGATTTCTTTTTCCTTGTTAGTTAGTTCAATGTTTGTGGGTAACATTACTGCAAACCCTCACGAGACTACAACTCGTCCACTAGGGGTAACCTAGGGGTTTAAAGGCTTGTTGCATGTGCTAAATGCAATCGAGAGCACCTGCCAAAGTGTTATAGGAAGGATCTTTTATTTTACTGATTTCTCTCTTGTGCTGACTCGCTTTTACGCTGATATTTTTGAGAGCTTCTTGATTCTTCATCCAGGTACTATCTTTCCCTACTCCTCTCTTCTTTTTCGTTGTCTCATGCTTATTTCTTTTACATTGAGGACAATGTAGATTTTAGGTTGGGGGTGGGAGATTAGGTTACCTAATCAGTATTTTCTTGGTCTTGAGCGAAAAATTGTGAAAATTTTTAAATTTTTCTGGAATTTCTATTAAATTCAAAGTGAGTTTGAAGGATAGTTGTGATTTTGAAATCACAAAGATTCAGAATGTGAGAAATTTATGACTCTTGATTCGGTTGTCTGGTAGATTTCACACTTAAGTTTGAATTGCTAATCCACGATTAGAAGTTGTAAACATTGATTGAGCCATGATTTCACATATCAGATCTCGTTTACACATAAAGTTTTCAGTTCGATATTAATTGATAACATGGTAATCACTAAGCATGAAAGGAACCAGCCTGAAAAACAAAATTTTTAGCATCAGTCTATAAAGAAGAATTGAAAGAATAAGTCGCATAATCATCATTATAGGTTTGCTCCCTATAAGTGAAGATTCGATTCCTCATAGTTGACATGAGAAAAGATTTAGGCGACAAGTTTTCACCATAGGTTTGCTCCCTATAGGTGCAGATTTGATTCTCCTCCTTGGCGTACTATTCATAAAGAAAATAAAAAAAAATGGTAGAATGAAAGGGTAATCTGTAAGACAAGTGTTGGTTCCAGGTTTAGTCGTCATGCACTCCGTTGATAATTACCAATGATATCATGAAATTAACAATCGGATCTCTTAATGATCGTAAGCCGAGAATACACTATACACTAATGGAACTCAATGTTTAGGATATTCTAATGCATGGCTTAATATTTTGAACTTGATTATGAAATTTACTGTGAACTTCATTCCAGGAGAAAATTCCACTCACCATGCATGAATCGTAGAATGATCACATCTCGACTATCAGTTCGCAAGTCACTTGAATTTACAGGAATCGTCTTTTATTTCTGAAATTATTTTTCGCATGTTTTGCTCGGGACTAGCAAAATGCTGGTTGGGGGTTGTGATCAGGGTCGAATACTGCATATTAGACCCCAGTTATTACCTGATCTTAAGTACATGATAGCGCCTAATGTCGGTAGTTAACTGTGTTTTGTTGCAGGATGAAATAAAGAGCGTTGATTGAAAAAAAACATATTAAAAGAGTGGATTTGACGCTCCGAAGTCACCAGAGCAAGGAACGGACTTCAGAGGACCAATAGTGACGGATTTACACGCCAGGGATCCGAGGAAATCAAGCCGTTCGCATCAAACGGGCCCGAAAACCATCTAGAATGCAAGATCACAGGGTTCCCACCATCCGATCAGCCCGAAACTTCATACATGGGCTAAGGGACAGAAAGTAACCGTACACGCCAAATTTTATCTCCCAGATCTTTGTAGAAGTGGTCCAACAGACAAATCAGCCCCTGAATCGTCAATTTGCGGCCCGCCTGAGCTCTGGATATGCCTAAAATTTGGTTTCAACACGTTTTATGAGGTGGGAAAACAGATGGTCGGATTAGATTTCGATAACTATCAAGGTGGACCCCACATGAGTTGAGAGTGCACAATGCACAAGTGCACTCGGTGTGCACTGGACCGAACCAAAGGTCAAAGTCGGCTTTGACTGACTTCTTCCGCAAAGCGTGTTGCAACGCTGTTTGGAAACAGCGTTCGCACGCCGTTTGATTTCGAACGTGTTGTGGACCCCACCTATTATCCATATCTACAATCCGGACCGTCCATTGGCTCTCTAAGGCCCATGTTACCAAGGTGTAGGTGGCCGTTTTTCGAATAAAAACAGAGATCAGATCTAAACCGTCCAAACGTAAGACGGACGGTGGAGCAGAAATTCAGGAGGGTCTCGTCAACAGGAGGTGGAAACCACACTTTCCTGACCGAAATTTTCCCCTCCATCCAATGGACGGAGTGGATTTTCCAAAACATCATCACAGTGGGCCCCACCATTTTCGCAGCGGACGCCAACCGTGTCCCTGTTTCCGCGTCAGCGACGAACGACGCTGGCCATTTTTGCGAACGGCTGTGGGCCCCACTCGTCGCCCGTACGACTGATCCGACCCATCCATCTTTTAGAGGGCCGCGAGCACTACAAACCCATGCTGATATTCCACTCCCATGCGTACACATGTGCATGATACAGAGGCCACAAAACGGCTGCCCTGCAACGTTCAAAACTGATCTCTTCGTGTTTTCTTCTCTGGGCCGCGTTAATGGACGTTCAAAACCATCCATTCTTGACTGAAATTTCGTCCTGAATCCAATGGACGGGGTGGATTTTCCAGAAAACACTTCGGTGGGGCCCACCGATCATGGTTGCAAAAAATTCCACTCCATGTCCTGCTACAACTCTGCCACTGATCCAGCTTTCCAACAGCTATAAAAGAGGAGTTTTTATACATGGAAAAGCATTCAGAACCAGGGAGGAGTTCCAGATCTACAGCAAGGGAGAGAAGAAAGAGAAGAGAGAGAAGAAAGAAGAGAGAGAGAGAAATTAGTTTGAAATTCCTTTTATGATTTTTTATCTTATTTATCCATTTGTTTAATGGAGTTTATGGGTAACTAATCTCTCAGCTAGGGCTGAGATGAAACCCCTAATTTGAATACCCTTTGTTCTATGTTGATTTACTTTAATTAGATTGATTTGTTTCTTTCCTTAGTGTGCTTGATTGTTTTAAATTCTATGCTTCTCCATCTATGAACTTGATCAGAGTCTGTGGATGGATGTGGTCTGGATGCTTATTCTAGGTGCTTGTATCTGATCATGAACAGGTTCCTGTAGAGGAAGAAATAGGGTGCTTTACTGAACTGCATATTCCATATGCCCGATTTGGACATGGGATATGTTATTCATGGCATTGCTTAAAGGAATTAGACAATCTGTATGCCCGATTAAGGACACAGATTGTGCTTTCTCTAGATAAGTGGATCATCTTGGTGAAATTAGGATGATTCGACCAGTGCTCCTCTGTGAATTTTCTTCCTTATTCTCAATAGATTGAATTGTGTTAGTAAATTGCTCCTTATTCGACCAGTCCCTGTGGATTCGACCTCGTTTACCGAGTTTATTACTACACCTCACAACCCTATACTTGGGGAGTGAACAATACTTGATTGGTGGCAATGTTCATTAGAAATCCTCGATCAGTAAACAATCGATTCACCACCGTCGATGTCTGTTCCGACTTAGGTGGATGTTACTTTCATACCTTCCTCTTCATGTTCTTTTTTCATCATTTTTCTTTCTAACTTTGCTTCCTTTACTTGTAGTCACTCGGGAGTTGCCGGCCACAGAAAAGCAAGTTGTTCAAGAACCAACACTTCAACTAATCAAACAACTTACTAAGGCCGTCAAAGTAACAGAGTAATAAACCACTGATTTTGAAGGAACCTGGAGCAATGAACTTCTTCATCTTCCTCCCATCCAAGAAACAATGGTCGATGAGACAGAACCCATTCATTCGGTTGATTAACTTCAGTGACCCATAATTGTTCTTGACCAAGGGGATGGAGAGGACGAAGCTAAAGTAGATACGCCCCTCTTGTTGCCACTCCCTAGAACTCTCAGAGAGCGTCATCCTCATGATCCACTCAACAATCATCTCCAATTTTGGGATCCTCACATGATGAAGAAGAACCACTTCAGTCTTGTATAATATCCGAAGTTATCGTCTCTAACCAAGTAACAACAGAAGTTTAAGCAGCCAATGTTTTTGTTTCTCGTCAAGTGTCAATACCCCATCCAGCGTCGATGTCAGTTGATGGTGCTTCGGTATCTCCTATGACGATCGAAGACATGCTTCCAATTGAAGGCATTCTCCCATCCCTATAATAAGCTCTTAGTGGTGATATTTCTGTGACCAAGTCTCCCGTGCCCTTTACCGAGCTACAACAACTTAAAGAGGAAATTCATGCTCTTGTATGCTTGGGGGTATAGGAGGCTACGTTGAACGAATTGATTGAGAAGCTTACTAAACTCATCAATCGCTTCCAAGTATTCTCTCTCTCGGACAATGTTGAGACTCAAATATTGCATATTTAACCCTTTAATTACATTAATTTTCCTGGCATTTAATTGATAATTTAATTTAATTATATATGTTCTTGTCATGCGAAGTGATTTGGAAGTTTATGATGAATATGCACTTAAAAGGATGGATTTAGAGCTCAAAAGAAGACAATGAAGAATTGGAGATTTGGAAGTAGGGGTGTACATTGATTCGAACCGAGTCAAGCTGGCCTCTACTCAACTCAGCACGGCCACTAGCTGACATCAGCTCGAACTTGGCTCGGCTCGGTCCTCAAGCTTAACTGGCTAGCTCGGCTCGGTTCGCTCGGCAGCTCAGGCCAGTTTGAGCCGAGTTCGAGCCAAGATCGAGCCGAGTTCTCCATTGCTGCATTTTCACAAACACCTAGACTGCACCTTCAAAATCTCACTGTATTTGAGACAACAGCAATGGTTTTACAGGTATTTTATCAAACACCTTTTAAGCAACATAAAAATCAAGAAACAAAGGGTGTTGGTTTCATATACATACCTTCCTTGCCACTAGCCACACTTCTTTAAGTCATTTCATCAAACACTTAGTGAGCAACATCAATATCAAAGTAACCGAGTCACAGAATTGGTTCGATCAGAGTTTGATTCGAGCTGGGGCCAGCTCGAACTCGGCTCGAACTCATTTTCGAGCTAAAAAAATCAGCTCGACTCGGCTCGAACTCAGCTTCGAACCAAGTCAAATCGAGCTTTTTCGAGTCGAGTCGAGCGAGCTAACCGAGCTAGCTCAATTCATGTACACCTCTGCTTAGAAGTCATTAATGAAGAATTTACATGTCAAAGATCCAAGGAAACCAAGTGAGAAATGAAGAGAATCGAATATTTGAAGTGAAAATTCGGCTAGCCCAAGTTTTGGTTCGGCTAGCCCAAGCTTGAAATTCGGCCAGCTAAAGAAAGTTCGGGTGAAATTCCAGCAACATTTTCTTTTAGAATTTGTGAAAATTCGGCCAGTCGAATGACAAATTTGGCTAGCCCAAGTTTTGGTTTGGCTAGCCGAAGATTACACATATTTTGCGCGGACTACATAAATTTGATGCGGTTTCCGGATTCTTCCAATTTAGTGCGAAAGTTGGAGTTTCCCAACATAAATAGGAGTTCCTAAGATGCTCCAAAGCATCTTCTAGGGTTTGAAAAGGGATAGGTATCCTAGGTGGAGCGTCGACAACATTTTTCTACTTCGATTTCTTCATGGGTTCTAGTAGATTTTTCTAGTTTTTCTTTTATTTTTCTTCTAAGATGTTAGCTAAGGCTAATGGATGAAACCTATAGTTTATTTTGATGCTTAGTTTGGTTTGATTCAAGTATATGTTGAACTTCCATTAAGTTTTGGTTTGAATTAAGATATATTTCCAGTTTTCTATGATTTATTGTGACTAAAATTACAGTAGATGCTGTGAAGGCTCTTGATATGATCTTATAGACTTTGGAATTGTGTGGTGTGTAGAAGTCGTTATTCATCATCGTCTCTTGGTCATGGTAGGATGATTGAATTCCCCTACCATCATTATAATTAGATGGATATTTGGGAACCAAATTAATGGAAGGTTCAGATTCTGTTTTAACCGCTCCATCATCCGATTGGATAGGATAGGACTTCGATTCCAATTGAGTTATCATTGAATCAAGTAGATTGAATATTGAGATTGCTATAAGTGAATTCATAGATCCTTAGTCTTTTATCTTTATTATTCAAAACTCTTTTTATCTCGTTGGATTAAAAACCCAGACAAACCAAGTTAGACTTAGATTAGTTCTAGACCGTGTTCCCCATTCCCTGTGGATTCGACCTCGTTCTTACCGAGTATTACTATATCACGACCCTATACTTGGGGTTGTGAACAAGTTTTTGGTGCCGTTGTCGGGGAGTGGCGTTGAACACGATTAGGTTTAGGTTTTTCTAGGTTTGATTTTTATTTTAGGTTAAATTTTCTTGTTTTCTGAATTTTTCTAATATAGGGTTTTTAAGATTTTTAAGATTTTGATTTTAGGATTCATCTTATTATTTTTTTCCTTCTAACATCACTAACATAGTTTGATTGTTTTGATTTAGTTGGATCTTCGATTCTAGTTCTTCTCTTTTGGTAACTTCTTCCCTCTACTTACTTTCCATATTACTATAGGAATTTTTTTTATTTTTTTTTAGGAATTTATTTAGAATTAAGGTTTCACCATGTACATGCAAGAGTGGACACGTAAGTATGCTAATCTACTTTTAGAAGATGAGAGATAACGTAAAGGGCTATCAAATGATTATGTTAGGAAGCAACCTATGTCTCAAATTTTTTCTTAAACCATTATCGAGAACTGACTGGAATATAATGCTCCACCGGTTAAGAAGTCTATGCGTGATCATATGCGTGAGAATAATTACACTCCACATATTAGGAAATCATTACATGATTATTGGAGTGAGAACGATTATCACCCATCTGGCAAGAAGAAAATAATGAGTGATTACATTATGGGTGATAATACATACCAACAACCATTAAACCCTCCTATATATGACCTGTATGACTATGATCAGTGGAAACATCAACATTGGAGAGATGAACCAATGATCGATTATAGTGACTATCCTCTCGGATCTCCTACCTTTGAGATCCAACCAGAAATAATCTAAGAGGAGTTAATTTAGAAATTCATGGATGCTCAAGAGAAAATTAACCAACACATCGTGCAATCAGTCATAGAAAGTAGAACATCATGTGAATTGCTCGACTCCTCAATTCAAAGAATTCAGTTGCACCTCAATAAGGAGGAAGAGGATAGGTTATCCCAACCTCAACCCAATCTAGAAACACAATGCGAGGAAAGTGATCCTACCTCACTTGTAGAGAATACTAAAATTGAGAATGAGGAGTTAGATTATGTTAATGAGTATACAGTTCAATCTCTTGAAGAGTCGATCTTGATGTCTGTCCAAAGGAATGATTAAGAGACATGGGTATCTTTCAAATATAATGATGTTGACCCACTCCACCTAAATGACACGCTTGATTTTAAAGTGGAGGATGAGCTCCTTTTAACTTAACCTCACGACTCTTTTGAGGCGTGCTCGGCCCACTCCCCTGATTTAGATTATGGTATGATTAGGGAGATGAACGACTTGCTTAATATGACTCAGATGTTTAAAACTACTCAGTGGAGGCCACTATTTGAGCAACCAACCCTTGACGATACAATGCCTCTACTGACTAGTATCAAGAAACCGAGTCTTCACATTAAATCTTCACCTACTGATCCACTCCGTTTATGCAGGGCAAGGTGAGATGTATCCATTGATGATTGACTTTCACTAAGATGAAGAGCAAGAGAGCTTGCTTCCCTCTATTCTCAAAGAAGACGAAGGAGTCCTTGGGCATATCATCATAAACCTCAACATAGAAAATGAGCTCCTCTCAACTGAATGTCTCGACTCTTTAGAAGTTTGCTTGACACACTCTATAGATTCAAACTATTTTATGTTACAAGACATAGTGGACACCTTGCAAGACAATACCTCGGTAGTTGATACTGACCGAGGGAATCATTCTTCTGAAGCACCTCCTTTCACAGATATTGAATGCTTACCATCAATGGAGGAGAACCTAAAAATTGAACCGAAGTCTGAAACTTCAGAATGTGTTGAGACTATACTGCCTGATGAGAATTTTTATGAATTTCACCTACTTGTAGTCTCTGATTCACCGTGGTATACTAACATTGAAAACTTTTCTATCACAAGTGAATATTATCCACTTTGGACACCTCAGGAGATTAAAAGAAGGTTTTTACTGAGGTTCATAAATTTCTCTGGATATTCATGCTCCAGGGCGTCCAAGTGTCACACCTCAAACTCGAAAACCGGGCTTAAAGAATTCCCGATCACCGAATCCGGTGTCGACAACCTCCGTAGTACCCCATTCTCTGTTCCCAGCACCCGTATGCCAGGTTCCGATTCTGGGAGCCTACAAGGAGGATTTTAGTCTGATTTTTTTTTTTTGTAAAGGAGCATAACCAAGTCACAAAACGACATCACAATATATCTACTACAATAAATCATTTGAGTACAATGCGGAAAGGGAAATACAAGAATAACCTAAAAATGCCAAGAAGATCTGCCGTAACTCCTGCCTCAATGCTGCTGCGACCTAACGTCACCTGCATGCAACGGTCATGCATAAGCTTACAACGAAGCTTAGAGGTTGTGTGCGTCTGTACGCAATGCATGTACTAAGCATATAATATCAGAGTAAACAGAAATACTAGCAAGTCCATGAATGCTATCAGCCATACTAAGGCTATACGATGCAAGGCCTACGTAGCCAAATGTCATATGCAAGATGCAAAGCATGCATGCCAGTCCTCATCAAATCCACATATCAATACGGTTCATCTCTGGAATATCAATAGGGTCTAGTACACTCTACACCAGATTGTCGCTCAAACTGGACGCGCAACCATGCAAATGGAAAAGACCTCACTACCCGCCTGACCAGTAGTCTGCCAATATCTACCTGGTTCGTCGATAGCAGACCCATTTATGAGCTGGTCAAACTTAGCCTAACCTTACCCCCTACCCTCGGGCAGATAAGGTCACACCCCCTTCTAACCGACCAAGACACAGTTGGAGAAGTGGCTTACTGGTATTTGACACCCGGGTGCTCATGTATCCACTCGGTCTAGACGTTGGAGCAACCTCTTGGTACCATAAGGGATTAGGGGCTTTCACACATGGACATTCAAAGTGCCCATATACTAGAACCAAACATTTTCGGTATCCAATCTAACCATCCACAATGTGTCTGTGGAGGTTATAGCCCTGATATCGCTAGGGCACCAAGATATCATGTCACACAAATGTGAGATGCATGAGTCATACCATCCAGTCATACATCAAACCTACGCGTATTGCGCGATCATGTGGGGCAACTCCATCTCATAGGGAGTCCTATCAACATCTCAGCTCAATGGTATATGTTATGATCAATCACTCCTCATAACATGCATACGAATGATGCGTATGGGCATGAACCATGATGTTATACTAAGCATGTTCTCAGTGTGTCCTACTAGGCTAAATATACTATCATGATTATCAGATATAGTAGGCGATGATCGGCCTTAACCGGTGTGTCACTTGCAAGAATAGGGGCTGAACGATACACCCCATATAGAAGTCTATATGAAATGGTCCATGTTAGACTACCATAAACTATCCAAGGTACTAGCATATCATATACCTTAAGGCGGGTCCCTTGCAAGGACGGTGGATCTAACCCACAAATAGAGATAAGCTTCAACAGTGGATGTACCAAATCTGATAGCATATATTCTTCCATCTACAGCAAGAGGTGATTCTCATGACTACACAACAAGGTAAGTTAAGAGGGTGAACTACGTACAACAAGTGGCGGGCTTCCTCGCCCTCTCTTATTATGAAATAAATTGGGCCTTCCTATGGGGCCCGATATGAATGTAAGGTGGGCTCCAAGGTTTGGATAATTCCTACAAGGCATGGTGGAAGCACCATCATCAATGGGGGCCCAATGATTTGGTTAGCCTAATGGGTATTATTAACATCGGTGGGGACCCAACGGTTTGGGTTAGCCCACTAGGTTAAGGGTGGAAATGGGCTTAACAATGGGCCCTAGGGAGGTTTACAACAGTGGACATTTAACCACCATTGTCCTAAGGTGCGGTCCATTTGGTATTGGAATTGGGATCACAACGGGGCCGTCGGCTTTTAAGATTTCTAAAAGGACGGATGGATAGTGCGTGTACTGTACACACATCATGCTGGGCCTCACACATCACAATTGGGCCTCACATGTACAATGGGCCTCACACATATAATGGGTCTCACACAAGGGCCTCATACATCACAATGGGCCTCATCACGTGGGCCTCATATACATCACATGGGCCTCATCTCATGGGCCTCATATACATCACAATGGGCCTCATCACATAGGCCTCATATACATCACAATGGGCCTCATCACATGGGCCTCATATACATCATAATGGGTCTCACCACATAGGCCTCATATACAACAGGTGGGCCCTACACAAACAGCAAGTGAGCCCTACAAGTGGCAGATGGGCCCCATCGAGTGGACAGGGTGGATATGAAACACATACATCATAGTGTATCCCACCGTCCCTGCTTGGACGGTGTAGATGAAACACGTATAGCAAGGTGGGTCCCATTGTCCCAATTGGACGGTGTGGACACCACACCAACATCACGTGGCCCCACCATCCTCAGATGGATGGTGAGGATAAAACCCATACGTCAGTAGGGTCCATGTCCTCAGATGGACAGTGGGGATAAAACCCATACATCAGTGGAGTTCACATCCAGGTTCTGGACGGCGTGGATAAAACACTTACATCACGATGGATCCCACCGTCCCTTGCTGGACGGTGTGGATGCCACACGTGCAGAGGGTGGGTCCCACACCCCAGGACAGTGGACGGTGTGGATATAATACATGCAGGTGGGTCCACCGTCCCAGTTGGACGGTTTGGACACCACACGCATCTGGTGGTCCCACATGCTGAATACAGCACCTACATCAGGGTGGATCCCTGCAGCTGCTGGACACATGGTCCAACAGCGTCCCTCCCACTTTGACGGTGAGGATACAACACATTCACCAAGGTGAGTCCACATGGTGGCCCACCAGCTACCCGATCAAGCCGATATTGGTGTGTACCCGATCAAGCCGATATTTGTGTTTTCCCTTCGTCCATACCGGCCTAAAAATGGACAGCAAGGTGGGTCGGCTAGACATGGCAGCGAGGTGGGCCTGGCTTTGGACAACAGTGTGGTCCACTAAATGTACGATGTGGATCAATTCACACATCATCAAGGTGGGCCATCAATAGGGAGAGTGAGTGAGAGAGAGAGAGAGAGAGAGAGAGAGAGAGAGAGAGAGAGAGAGAGAGGGACGTGTGGTGGGGGAGCTCCACCACTATGAGCTCCCCTAGGGGTGAAAATATACAATGCATACAACATGTTGGGTCCCATGTCATGTGGGCCTTCAATCAAAAGAAAAAATTAGGGTGGGAATCTCATTCCCACCACAAAATCATGGTCTAAATGACCATTAACAAGTTGGGTATCAAATAAACATCATGGTGGGGTCCATGAAGAATGGCCCCATCATGGATTAAACATATGAATCATGGTGGGCCATTGGCCACTCCTTGGGTCCAAAATAGGATCCATACCATCAATCGATAGGCCCCCACTTGGTCCAACACTAAAATCACAATCTAATCCTATAAAATACCCACCGATGGTCTTCTTTTTTAGCTCCTTGGAATCCTTGGTTCCTAAGCTCTCTCTTTGATGGAGGATGATGAAGATTGAAGGGTTGGATGGTGAGATTTGGAGGTAGGAAGATGGGCCCTGATCTTCGGTTCTTTTTCTCTCCTTAGAATTTTTCTCTCTTGGTTATGGGAAATGGTAGAGAATAAGATGGGATGGAGTGAAATGAGAGAGGAGTGGTGGTATGTATAAGAGGGATGGGATGAGAGGAATGGGTGTGTAAGAGGAGAGTGACATGAGAGAGGTATCGGTTTGGTTACTTTTGGGTGGGTGAGAGAGGGATAAGTGTCATGCCTTGTTGGTAAGAGAGGAATGGGCTAGGTATGGGTTGAAATGATGTTGTACTTGATTGATGATTGATGTGATAGGTTGGGTAAAGATTTCTCTGAAATCTCTCAGAATTCGCAACATACGGCATTTTCTCAAGATATATGCGGGGCCCACTACTCCTAACCTGGGCATCGCATTGGTGCGCAAGACGTGGCGTTGGAACCGCGGCGACGGAGCGGTCGCTAGAGTATAGGTTTTGAGTCGAGTTGACTCAGATCTTCGAGATGCGACTTAAAGTCATGCGCAAATGCTGTCTACAGGTCGAGGGTCGTCAGAATTCGATGGGGAGGATCACGGAAGTTGGTGGAATGGTACGGTACAAGGATATGGGCCTTACACCAAGCCTATTACAAAAAGAGATTTTGGATGATCTTATTGAGAAATCTACTGAGAAATTTATTAAGATATTGGCCGGAGGAGGAAGGAGGATGCATGTGCTGATGATTGAATAGTTTTCCTTTGCTTTCCCAGTTTAGGAATAAATTTATTTGTTTTTTTAGGATTAGTTTGCTTTTCGCAGTTTAGTTAGTCATTAGAACCATATTTTATTTGAAGATCCTATTTACTTCATAGGTACTTTCATCTACTTCCCTTTTTTCATTGCTTTCAATTTTCTCTTATTGCATATGCTTATACATTGAGGATAATGTAGATTTCAGGTTGGGGAGTAGGTTTCATTTCAAAAATTCTTCGGATTTGAGTAAAATTGTTAAATTTTTGAGCTAAAATTCTTCAAAATTCTTGAAATTTCTGTGAATTTAAGTGATTTTAAAATTAATCTATAAATTAGAATTATAAGATACTTAATGTTGATGATTTATGACTCTTAGATTTTAGTTATTTGATAGATTTCAAAATTAAGTTGAGTTATTAATTCTTAATTATAAGTTTTAAACATTGATTGAGTCATGATTTCACATGTCACATCTAGTTTACACATTAAAGTTTTAGTTTGATATTGAATTGTTAACTTAACGATTATTAAGAATGATAGCAACTAAAACCTAGGGAATTTGTCCATCATATTCAATAAAAAAAATGAGAAAAAAAATACCCAGCAAAAAAATTATTTGTTGTCGAAAATGACTATATATTAAAGTTCATTGAGGACTGTTGAAAATAAGAAAAAAGTGAAATAGTGTGAAAGCCATCGATGAAAAAAATCAAAAGCTGGAAGAATAAAGTGTCGAATTGTAAGACAAGTTTTGATTATCTTGAACTCTTTTGATTATCAATGTCATCATAAAAATAAAGAATTGAACCTTTGGTTGTGATAAGTCTAGACTTCACTATGCACCCATGGAACTCAACGTTTAGAATTGTTCTAATTAGAGGATTAATCCTTTGAACCTGTTTAGAAAATTTACAAAGTACTAGAGTTTAGGAGAAAGTAATTCTCAGCATTAATGTATTTTCGATATTTATAATATGGATTGTTTTTAGAACCGCTTGAGCTTATAGAAATTATACCTTGGTTTTCGAAATATCTCACGTATGTTTTGCTCAGGACTAGCAAAATGCTGGTTGAGGGGGTGTGTTGAGACTCAAATATTGCATATTTAAACTTTCAATTACATTAGTTTTCCTAGTATTTAATTTAATTCTATATGTTCTTGTCATTCGAGGTGATTCGGAAGCTTATGATGAATATGCACTTAAAATGATGGATTTATAGCTCAAACGAAGACAATGAAGAATTAGAGATTTGAAAGTCATTAATGAAGAATTGACATACCAAAGATCCAAGGAAACCAAGTGAGAAATGAAGAGAATCGAAGATTTAAAGTGAAAATTCGGCTAGCCCGAGTTTTGGTTTGACTATTCCAAGCTTGAAATTCGGCTAACCCGAGAAAGTTTAGGTGAAATTCCAACAATATTTTCTTTTGGAATTTGTAGAAATTCGGCCAGCCGAAGGACAAATTCAGTTAGCCTGAGTGTCGATTCGGCTAACCGAAGGTTACGCAAATTTTGCATGGACTGCGTAATTTGAGGCAGTTTCCGGATTCTTCTAATTCGATGCGAAAGTTAGAGTTCCCCAACTATAAATAGGAGTTCTTAGGATGCTCTAAAGCATCTTCTAGGGTTTAGAAAGGGATAGGAGGCCTAGGTGGAGCACTGACAATATTGTTCTTCTATTTCGATTTCTTCACGGGTTCTAGTAGATCTTTCTAGTTTTTCTTTTGTTTTTCTTCTAAGATGTTAGTTTTCTTAGGCCAATCTCTTAGCTAAGACTAAGGGATGAAACCTATAGTTGATTTTGATGTTTAGTTTTCTTTAATTCAAGTATATGTTGAACTTCCATTAAGTTTTGGTTTGAATTAAGATATATATATTTCTAGTTTTCTATGATTTATTGTGACTGAAATTACAGTAGATGTTGTGAAGGCTCTTGATATGATCTTATAAACTTTGGAATTGCGTGATGTGTAGAAGTCGTTGTTCACCATCGTATCCTAGGCATGGTAGGATGATTGAATTCTCTTACCATCATTTCAATTAGATGGATAATTGGGAACCAAATTAATGGAAGGTTCATATTCTGTTTTAACTGTTCCATCATCCGATTAGATATGATAGGACTTCGATTCCAATTAAGTTATCATTGAATCAAGTAGATTGAATATTGAGATTGCTATAGATGGATTCCTGGATCCTTAGTCTTTTATCTTCATTATTCAAAACTCCTTTTTATCTCACTGGATTAAAAAACCCATACCAACAAAGTTAGACTTATATTAGTTCTAGACCGTGTTCCCCATTCCCTGTGGATTCGACCTCATTTTTACCGAGTATTATTACATTGCGACCCTACACTTGGGGTTGTGAACAGACGACAACCTTATGGTCAAACTACTATCAGTTAGAGAATTTTTTTTTTATATGATAAAAGAGTATCGAAAGCTCCATACCATGATTGAACATCTTGAATCTAAGTAAGCAAACATTACTTCTCAAGTGACTATGGTTAGCAATGTTGTAAAGAAGCTCTCTGCCAAACATGAAGATTTAAAGAAATCTGATGTCGAGTTAGAGGGTATGATCGTACAAAATGTTGCTTTGAAAGTGCAATTGGAGGTGCTGAAGAGGTGTTTCGAGGAGAAGAAAGTGGAGCATGGTCAGAGGAAGAAGGCAATTAAAGACCTAGCCATGTTTTCCAAAGCAAAAACAGAGGCGATTGGCCAGGTTAGACGAAGATCCTTGAGACATCAGACTATTTTAGCCAGGAAGAAGGATAAACAGGAGAAAGTGAAGAACGCGATTGCTAGATTTTCTTCTTTTGAGTTCTAACTTTCCTCCTATACATTGAACAATTAATAAAATTAACCTCCAACCCACCTTTATTTTGTTTCCTTGGTCATCTTTTACTAAGCATTTTCTTTTACTTTTATAATCCATAACTGACTTGGTGATGTGGCACATAAAAAATGAGGAGTCGTGCTCTACCTCAACTAAAATAAATGACATGACGACTTCATGTTCTAACTTCCTAAGAATACGAGGCGTTACTACATGTCATTACTTCTTATGATGCATTGAACATGGGGGAGGCATAATCGCCTATATAAATTGCACTCAATTCCATATTGCAGCTCACTAAAAACCCACACACTTCCAAAACTCCTATATTTGATTTATGAATATGGCTTCCAACCAATCCTCTTCTTCTTCCTTAATCAGGTCAAGGCTTACATGAAACAGATTCTCAATCTCAGCCTTACTGATTATGACCAGTCTTCCCTCTTGTTTGACATTACTTTCTTCTTCATCACACTGCCTCTGAAGCTGCTAACTTTCTTCATTAGCGATGCTAACTTTCTTCATCAGTGCTGCCTCTAAAACTGCCACTATTGACATACCTTCGAGGGGAGAACTTCTGGAGGTACTGAGGAAACTCCATCACTTGTGTAGAGAGATTCTTCTAGCTCGAGTTCGAGGTATAGAGGGTTGCTAAATATTTGAGACATCAAGCCTCTATGTAGGAGAAAGAGTGTCTTATCTTACTACAAAGGATCATGTCATTCCAGAGCATCTCCTTTCCTTCTTGGACTTGCAGATTGCCAACTACTAGGCTTGGTCGGATGTGAACCTTGTTGGCAAGAGAGAAGCAAAAGGCAGAGTTTTCTCGATCGACGGCCATATCGATCAACTCCAGCACTTCCTGAAACATCTTTATGGTTGAGGGATCTCACTAGAAGCACCAGAAGGATACTCTAGAGGTCGATAGATGTGTGTGGTCCATGATTTTGAGAAAATTAAGGCAACAAATGCCTATAAGATTTTCTTGGCTGGTGGCCCACCTCTTCATCAATAAAATTGCTCTTTTTTTCTTCTTCTTTTTTTTTTTTTCATATTTCGTGTATCACATACGTATACTACTCACTTGGTCATATTGTTCCCAACTTAGAACAATATATACTATTGCAAGATTGGCATTCAACATTCAAAAAAAAAAAAAAAAAAAACAAATAATGGTATTGTTGTTGTGACGACTGCACTCATTTTAGGATACTTGGTCGATGAGATCTTTTAGCTGTGTGCACCCTTAAATGAATGTGAAAATGGATTAAGATCACTACTTTTACTGTAATTTACCTTATCGGCCAATTCCATGTAGAGGAAGTGTTGTCATTGATTAGGTTGCTGGCGATTTTCTGCTCAATAAAATTAACCGACGCAATGTCACATTTCGAGCTCGGCCGCCATCAACAGTAGTTTCCTCTTTCTTTTTCTCATAACTACCTAGCTGATGGGGCACATGAAAATGGATAGATGTGCGTGCCATTTTTCAAGGAGTCTGCATTTGTTGTGGTTGCGTGTTCTAACTTCTTAGGAATATGATTTGGTGTCGTAAACTTTAATTCAGTTATTCCAACCACCACGTCTATTGAATGGCTCTGATGACGCTTATAAAAGCATCATTCCTTTCTATCCTGCATCCTACACCTCCCTTCTTCTTCCGCTATCTTTGAACTATCTACAAACTCAGCCTCATGTCTTCCTCCATCTTATATGCATAATCCCTAGCCTTTTTAAAAGAGAATCTCACTGCGGGGACCAAGTATTTCTCCTAATCTGCTTTCCTCCACGATGTTTATCCTTTCCTCAAGGATGTTATAGAGGCCTCTCAAACATCGGTTGAGTAAAATCAATAGGAAAACAACACGCGGATTAACAGTCAGTTGCATTTATGGTATCGGACAATGGAACAATGTCACTGTCACCTTTTCACTAAAGAC
>JAJHSJ010000002.1:51829232-51859232 GCA_021015155.1 Magnolia officinalis | reverse complement strand
ACACAAACCCGAATGAAGGGTGTTGATGCAGTTTCGGGCTCACCCCTTATACTACTCGAACACCTGCACAGGAAGAAGACAAAGGAGACCCTGTTTTGTACAGGGGACCCTCCGATGTCAAAGTCAGGCCTAGACTCCGGGTCTAATAACTTAATGATGGGTTAGGGGTGAGAATGTGTGTGTACCTTTCACCATTAGGCGTTTCTTACTTATAAAGGAGGTGCAATCCCGTGGATTTTGGATATTTCTCTTATTTGCAGGAGACCTGTATTCCTTATCCAAGCCGATCCCGAGATCTTCCATCTCCTAGATTTCTAAGATCAGATGTTATCTTCCAAGGATCTCGGGAAGGAAATCTTTCATCTATAGACGTCTCCTTGGTTCAGCTCTAAAGGAGATAATGTCGAATGGTGATGATTGAATTGTGCACCGATCAAATTGCGGTCGGCTGTGAACGGCCGATTCATGGTCGACCTAGCGGGTAGACCAAACTAGGGTTGGGCCATGATTCGATCGACCTATGTTTTGGCCGACCTATGCATTGAGTCGGCATTATATGCCTCCAAAAGCCTCAGCTCTTGGCTTGGGGCTTATTGGCTCTTGGCTCGGGGCTTATTGGCTCTTGGCTTGGCGCTTATTGGCTCTTGACATGTAGGCCTCGGTCAGGCTCAACACCTAGGGAGCCCGGGCCATGTCTGTAGAGTTGGTCCATTCCATAAGTCGACTTACCGACTTGTCATATTTTTCTTCAACAGTAAGCCCCTTTACTCCTTGTGCCGACCTGTGGAGGCCGAGGAGTAGATCGGAATTGGGTCGGATTGTATTTAGACCGAGCTTATGATGGAGCATTTATTGCCTGTACAGCGGCCAGCACGAATACCAAGACATGTTACCTTGTTTTAACACGCATCGATTCGATTTCTGAGGTCGCATGAGCTGTAGGGTCGTCGTTTCGATGGCAGGACGAATAGGAGGGAGACGCGTGGCAGGGCACTTGATGGCGGACCCAAACGTCGCGTGGTGTGGTGCCACGTGTCAGGCTAGGGCGTCCGAGGAGACGCCGATTCGGCTTCCCATTTAATGTTGGAGCCATATGGCATGGCTATAAAAGGGGCACCTTAGCGTCCTCATCTTCGCATTTTCGCGCCCATCTCTATTTTCTCCTATACTCTCTCTGCTCCTTCCCTTTCTTCGCTTTCTGCCTTTTGCTTTTCTGCATTTTTCGGTATCTCCACAATCTCCAGTGAGCTTTCTCTCCCTCTCTTTTCTTTAATTTCACAAACGTCAGGCTCCGTAAGCCCTCGGGAGGGAGTCTATGGTGACGAAGGTGAAGCGAGCGGCTTCTAGGCTACCTCGGAATCACCCTCGTTGCTGGCTGAGATGGTGGTGAGTGCGGATATCGCATTTCGATATTCGTAGAGAGCATTGGAATCTCCGGCGCAAAGGCCGGCGGCGTCTGCTAGAACATCGAATTTGCCTCCCGGGCAGGATGCAGTAGTGGAAGATTTCCTGGCTGGTTTGACCCTCCGTCCGAGGATGAATCCGAGGAGGCTGAGGTAAAGGAAGGGTCTAAGGGGCCGGTACCCTCAATTTTGACTGAGGATGATCTGTTTCGGATCCGAATTGGGTATCATATTCCCGAGTCGATCATCCTACGTCTCCCTCTGCCGGATGAGCTGCCCGACCAACTCCCTTGGGGCGGTCACAATCTTCCAGGTCGCGCTGCAGTGCGGCCTCGCTTACCACTTCAGGAGGTCGCTCGGCGTCCCTTGGGTAGCCTCGGTATGGCTCCAGGGCAAGTTACCCCGAACTGGTGAAGGGACTTGTTCAGTTGTGCAGTTCTGTGGGCCGAGATGGAGTAGCCCGAGCTAAGTGTGGAGGAGTTCCTCCATTTGTACCAAGTACGACCGAACCCTCAGCAGCCTGGCTGGTACTATTTCTGATCCTAGCGGAATACTGGCGGGGCTCTGATAACCGACCCTCTATCCTCCAATAAAAATTGGAGGGATCGGTGGTTTTGGACCTTTGGTCGATGGGTGACGGCCGAGTCAGGACCCTTCATACCCTGTGTTCCCCGAGCCTTCTCCGAGGCAGGTAATTCAAGTAATACTGTGCGTCGCTTTAATCGGTTAAGTATTCATTTCACGTTTTTTGACTGTCAGCTCCTTACTTTTTAGTCATCCCCAAGCGGCAGCTGAAGCTCGGCCTTAGTTCTGTAGCGCGAATCCGGGATCTACGAGCTCTGAGCTCGGAGAGGAGATCTTGTAGAAGGCTTCTCTCAGTCGGCTCTAGACGCGGCTTTGACAGGTAGTTGATGATCTGAACTTTGTTTGTTTTATTTTGCAATGATTTTGTTGCTGACGATGTTGTGTTCTCATTTGTGGTGCAGAGATGTCTGAAGCTCGGCCTCCTCTCCGCCCTCCCTTCAAAGTCAGAGCTCCTCCTCGGAGCGATCCTCGAGCTTCAAAGAAGCAGAAGACATCCTCCAAGGACAAAGGGAAGGCCGCCCCTCCTCATCCAACCATAATCGAAGTCGTGGACGAGGGTTCAAAGTTGGAGGAGACGGCCCCTCTTGAGCCTTGGGAGGTTCTCGAGCCAGGACCTATCGCAGAGTAGGTCCCCTTGAGGAGGGAGGAGGAGGATGAGCCTCCCAGAGGGGAGGTAGTTGAGGAAGAGAGAGGAAGCTTCCATTGTCATGTTGAGGGGATTATCACCTAGATGAGTCGCCAAGGGATCGAGGAGGAGTTCGTCGGCCTCTTCGGGCCACCTTCCATGGAGCGGATGCTCGCCAGGATGACGACGGCGCTCCTTAAGGTATGGACATAACCGTTGTTGCTTGTTCGTTCGTCTTGTCTCTTACTTCAATATTGATTCATTCATTTTCTTATTTGTAGTTTACGCCGTGCGCACTGAAGGCCTGTCTCGAGCTGGCCAAGGCCAATAGGCGGGCCGCGAAAATGGAGGCTCAGCCATCGGACGCAGAGGCTCAAGCGGCCTCTGCAGTAACCGAGCTAGGGGTGACGAAGGCCGCTCTAGAGGAGTCTGCGGCGGAGAGGGCCTACTTGGCATCGCGATTGGGAGAGGTCAGAGCGGCGTATGATAAGAGCCGCAAGGAGTGCATTGAGGCTTGTGTTGACCAAGCCGCTCTCGTCATTGCTTGGAGAGAGGCCATGGAGGAGTATCTGTCGTCCCAGGCCTTTGAAGATGAGAGGAACACTCTCTTCCGTCAGGGTTACGCAAGTGTGTGCGGGGATGAATAAGAGCTTTCCCGAGCTCGACCTCTCTGGCTTTGATGAGAGTGAGTCAAGATCCGACGGTCCGAGCGAGGGAGTCACGGTTGACCCCGTGTAAGACCCGTATCCTAGTTCGTACTATTCCGATGAATCCTGCGATCCTTTCGGTCGAAGTCCGGCAATCCGCGACTGATAATCAACGTTGCACACGACCGTAAGTCATATCCTTTAGATTCGAGTCGGTTTAATCCGAGACCCGTACCATTGCGACCGCGCCTTCGCCACAATTCCAACGCCACATCTCATGCGCCAATCCGAGGCTTAGATCATAAGATGTGGACCATACATTATAATAACCGTGGACCGCACATTGCGGGACCCACCCATCCCATGTGGCACAAATCCCTAGGTAATTATGAGAGTGATGGATGACATCACCCTAGCTATAGCCACCCTAGCCTAGCTATAGCCGCCCTAACCAAGCTACAGCCACCCTACCCCCTAGCCTTCTTACAAGCACTTATGACTAGCCACCCTGCCCTTAGCCCTCTTACAACCATTTATTGCAAGCCACCCTCTCTTACAAGTAATCATGGCCTACCTAAGTTACTCTCTCCCTCTCTTTACTACACTCTTCTCTTTCATTTTTCAAACTCACATTCCCAAGCAAGGAGAAAAAAAAATCCCACGTCCATGGCATCCCAAGTGTGAGAAAAGTGAGTGTATTGAGAGTGACCCATTCCCATTCCAAAACCCATCATCCTATCCATCCATTTCCCATCTCCACCATCAAAGAGGAGCACAAGGAGATAGGCATTCCAACGGACCAAAGAGATCAACCAGTGGGTGCTTTGATAGGGTAGTTTTCATGCTTTCTTAGATGGGCCAAGTGAGGCCTACCGATCAATGGTATGGATCTCACTTTGGACCCTAAGATATGGTCAATGGCCCACTTTGATTATCTTTTGATGTATGATGGAATGCAAGGGAGGGCCCATAGTGTCGGGGTCCCTCCATCACACGTGTGTCCCACTTTTCTCTCTCTCTCTCTCTCTCTCTCTATCTCTCTTTCTCCCTCTCTTTTATTTATTTATTTATTTACCTTTGTGTGTGATAAGGTGGCCATGTGACCCACTTGGATGGGCCCCACCTTAATGTATGTTTTACCCTTACCATTCATCCATTTGCTGGCCCACAGGAGCAAGGCCCACCTTGTGAATGCATTATGCATAGGCCGTCCATGTCCAGGGACGTCCCTGGACTGAAATGAAAACACAAATATGAGCTTGTTTCACAAGCTTATTGGGTGGGTCACTCTTACAGGCTCCACCTTGATGAATGGATTCAATCCACGCCGTCCATCCTATTTACCAGCTCATTTTAGGCATTGAGCCGAAAAATGAAGCTGATCCAGCTTTCTGGTGGGTCATGCCTTAGCAAACACTGATTCTCATCGTTTAAAGTCACCTGAATTTTTCTACACGCCAAAAGATGCCCAATATTGGGCTTGATGGATGGACTATGGACTATGGAATCCATTGGTTGGGTCGGATTCACTTGATGCGGGACCTACCACCGAAAAACCACAAAAAAATACGATTTAAAAAATAAATAAATAAAATAAAACCAAGGCAGCAGCTTCTGCTGCTGTCGCTGACAGCGCCAGGGGCGCAGGCAGCGCCTGTACGTAGGTGGGTGGACAGGTTCCACGACCCTCAGCCGTGGGCCCCACCATGATGTATTTATTATATCCACACCGTCCATTTGGTGGGCCACATCCTGAAGTGGGTCCCCTCCAAATTTCAGGCCCATCCATGACTCAGGTGGCCCACATTATAGGAAACAGTGTGAATTGAACTCTATCGTTGAAACCCATTTCTGGGTCCACAGAAGTTTCGGATTAAGCTGAAATTCGTTTTTCCTCTTCTTCCAGGCCCGTGCGACCTTATGAACGGGTTGGATGGAAGATAAACGTTATGGTGGGCCCCACATGGGACCCACAGTGATGTATGTCTTGCATGCCCACCGTCCAGATGGACGGTGGGGCCTACCTTGATGTATGTGTTCGTCCGCACCGTCCACCCTGGACAGTGGGACCCCCTACTGTGCGGGTGTGTGTGTGAGTGTGTGCTGTGTGCGTGCGTGTGTGCGTATGTGTGTATGTGTGCACGTGTGTGTGCATGCGTGTGTGAGTGTGCATGTGTGTGTGAATGTGTGTTGTGTGCGTGCGTGTGTGTGGTGTGTGTGTGTGTGTGTGTGTGTATATATATATAATATTATATTGTATGTATTATATATTATATTATATAATATATATTTGTTGGTGGGCCTTAGGGATTTTAATGGTGGAAATCATCATCACCACTTGTATTTTTGTGTGGCCCACCTTGGTATACATGTAAGGCCCATGTGATTAGGCCCATCTGGATGTATTTGTGGCCCGTTTGTTGGGGCCCACTTTGTATATATACGAGGCCCATATGATTAGGCCGTCTTAATGTGTTGAAGGCCCATGGGTTATGGCCCATTGCAATGTACATAAGGCCCATTAATGTGGCTCACTTGATTTATAAAAGGTCCATATGAGGCGGCCCATTTGATGTATCTAAGGCCCATGGGTCGAGGCCCAACGGGTTGTTCTTAGGGTCCATTGCAATGTGTGATTCGTCATGGTTTGTGTAATAATATTTTATGGCAAGCCATGCCTTGGGAGCAATGTTGGTTTGACGTCCATATTGTAAGAATAATGTTGGTTTAATGTCCGCATTATAAATATCCCTAGGACCCATTGATAGGCCCATACTGGTTATGTGTAGGCTGTCTAGGCCCATCTTCAGTGTAAGGATAGTTCATTACTTTATAACATGCTTACTACACTTCCATGATTCATGCGCATACGCATCATATGTATGCTTAATATGAGAAATGTTTAATCATAGCATAAGCCGTTGGGCTGAGACATTTATGCGACTCCTTATGAGATGGAGTGCCCCACATGATTGCGTGGTACGCGTGAGATTGCTGTATGATTATACGGTGTGACTCATGCATCTCGCATATGTGTGACTTGATCACTGCACACCCTAGCGACATCAGGGCCGTGGCTCCACAGGCACATCGTGGATGGTCGTATCGGATACCGGAAATACTTTGTTCTAGCACTGTGGGCACTTAGGATGTCCTTGGGTGAAAGTCCCAGAACCTTTTTGCTACCAGGAGATGCTCCAACATCTAGACCGAGTGGATACATGAGCGCCCAAGTGCCGAATACTAGTAGGCCGTGTCTCCCACTGTGTCGTGGTCGATTGGAGGGGGTGTGGCCTTATCCGCCTGAGTGAGGGGGCTATAAGCTAGGCTGAGTTTGACCAGCTCGCAAATGTGTCCGCTATCGACGAGCCAGGTAGGTATTGGCAGACTACTGGTCAGGCGGATAGTGTGGTCTCTTCCACTTGCTTGACTGTGCAGCTAGCGAGGAGGCAGTTAGCGTGAGGTGTATTGGACCCCGGTGATATCCAGAGAGGAACTGTATTGATATGTGTACTTGACGAGTACTGACATGCTTGTTTTACATCTCACATATAACGTTTGGCTACATAGGCCTCGCATCGCCTGGCCTTGGTATGACCGATATCATTCATGCCTTACATTACATAGCTCTGGTACAGTTGACAGAATTCATGGACTTACCGTATATTTCCGCATTACTCTGATGTTGTATACTTGACACTTGCCTTGCGCACACACTTACACCACCCTCTAAGCTTTTGTAAGCTTATGCACGACCGTTGCGTGTAGGTAGCATTGGACAGCAGCAGCGCTGAGGCAGGAGCGCGTATCAGATCTCATTTTGGAGTTTTTTGATCACCCTGTATTTTCCTTTCCGCATTGTACTTAAAAGTTTTTGATATAGTGGATATGTGGTGATGTTCTTTTGTGACTTAGTTATGCTTTTGGTTATGCTCCATTACATTATAAAAAAAAAAAAAAAATTTTTTTTACTGAAAATCCTTCTTGTAGGATCCCAGGATCGGAATCTGGCATATGGGCGTTGGAAGCCGAGAATGGGATACTACGGAGGCTGTCTGCACCGGATTCGGCGATCGGGAATTTTGTGAGCTCGGTTTCCGAGTTTGGGGCGTGACACCTCCAGGCATATATTAAGGCGACTCCCGATGCTGCTCCTGAGGCAGGTCCTTCAGTGGCCCCTGAGTTAGCTGCTGATGAGGCGGCCAAGCCTAGAAGTTAGCTTTGTAGAGTAAAATTCCTTTCTGCTCCCCACATCTGTTTTAGGCACTTCAAGCACGCCGAGCGCCGAGCTCGAGAGTATCTGCAGAAGCGAGCATCGTCCACCCTCGACATTATGTACTTTTGTTGTTTTTTTGCCAATGTAATACTGATGTAAATGTTAAGTCAATATCAATGTGACATTTATGATCTGATCAATGAATACATTTTTCCTTACAATCCATTGTTCGATTTACACTGTTTGTCATGGATTCTTGCATGTTTGCCGATGAAGGTTGAACAATGATTGTCCGTCGGCCGACTTAGGGATAGTAGATCTTAAGATGCTCGGCATTCCAAGGATGAGACAATAGCTGGGCAGTCATATCTTCCAATCGATATGTACCAAGTCGGACGGTGCTTGCAATCAAGTAGGGTCCTTCCCAGTTGGGCCCCAACGTACATGCACCGACCTCGTTGGTGTTTTGGAATGTCTTCTGAAGGACTAAGTGAAATGGTCAAGCTATATGTCCTAGAGGGGGGGTGAATAGGACTATGCCAAATTTAAGATAATTATAGCAGAATTTAAATAACAAGATAGCCAAATAAAGTAAATCAATCCACAATGCTGAAATGAATAGAAATCTCAATAAACAAGTATTGAGAGATTGATACAAAAGTTTTTCTAAGGACAACCTTACACCAAAAACCAAAGTTTATGGTAGGACAACCTGATTTCTAGAAAGGTCTTTGTATCAAGAACTCAAACTTTATAGGAATAAACAAATTGATACTAAACAGAGGAACAGAATGTAATCTCAAATATTGATTGTTCTAGGGACAACCATACACCATAGAAATGGCAGGGCAACCTTACTAGAACAATTTAGAGAATCTAAAGCTCAAACAAATAAAGGAATAACTTGAAAAAAATTGTTGAAATTTAAATCTAAACTATTACAACATTCCCCACTGAGCTTGAAATTAAAATGATTACAACATTCACATCCACATACATTCCACAAAAGAAGAATCAAAGATGGGAAAATAAAGCACACTTCCACACAACACAAGGAGTTATATTGGTTCGCCTGTGTGTACACCAACTGTTCAACAATAGCCACACAGAATGCTACTCCACTCCTAATATCCTCACAAAGGGGATATTAGCGTTCACTATCAAATAGGTTTTCACAGGTTCACCAAAAACCTTTACAATTGTGTCTTTTTCAAAGGGCTTACACAATTCAAAAAACCCTCACTTCTGAGTTTTCTGGCTCTCCTCAGATAACCAACAGCTTTGAGATTTTTCTGGCTTAACCTCAAATAAAACCAAAATAAATGAATTTACAATAAATGAAAAATACCTGAGTTTCTCCTTCGATGTAGCAGCCCAAAAAGAACCGAGTTGGAGTAGAGATTTGAATGTTCAACATCAATGTCCAATATTCACTTTATAATGGTTCTAATTTCTAACAGATTTTAAATTAAAACAAATGGGCTAGCTTGAATTGATTTTGATTCCAGTAAAAGGAAAATAAAACTTCCTCTTTACAGATTAGATTAGAATGTAAGAAACAAAATCAATTAACAAAGCTAAAGAAAGAGAATATTAAATAAGCACACTTAGCTTTAAACGGAGTACAAATTTATCTCTCAGAAAGCCGAATTAAATTAGCTTGAATGGTCTATTTTATTATGAGATTCGTGCTCTATTTATAGTGTGAATAAATCATGTCTTCGACTGGTCTTAAGACTCTATGACTGGTCGAAGATCCAATAGATATTTGAAAATTCAGGCGCGATAAGATAAGACGGTTTCACGACTGGTCGTAGGGCACCTTCGACTGGTCGTAAGGCACCTTCGACTGGTCGAAGGTCACACACGACTGGTCGAAGCTACATGCAAATCATCGCTGTAGTTTGAGTCAAAGGTATACGACTGATCGAAGAACCAGTCGACATTGTTCTTACGACTAGTCGAACAGTCCCCAAGACTAGTCGAAGCCTAACAGAAAATTTCCAAATTTTTCAACAAACTTACGACCGATCCAGGAAATCCTTAGACAGGTCGAAGCAGTGCTAGGACTATTCGACCAAAGTCTAGGACTAGTCTTAGAACAGGCCAGACTCACTTATATAAAATATATGAATTATGTATCAAAAGTGGCCTACTCTAAAGGTCAACCTACGGTCAGTCAAACCTCAATAGTGAAGTAAGGACATTGAAACTTAAGGACTAGTGACCTTGAAAGTAGTGAAGCTTGAAGTCTTGATGTAGTTCAAACTTAAAAGCTTCTTGAGATCTTGAGATTGAACTTGAAAGCTTCTTGAGATCTTGACTTTGAACTTGAAAGCTTCTTGAGATCTTGACTTATGAGCTGTGCTTGTCCATCAAAGTTGATCTTGAGTAGCGCTTTGTGAAATAGCGGTGAAGACCGCTTGAGTAGAAGTTGGAATATGCTAATATGTCCTAGAGGGGGGTGAATGGGACTTTTTAAAGATTTATGCGTTGTTTAAAAATCCTATTACACTAATCCTATCATGTATGCAATGTTTCAGGATTACTCAAATGTAACTCTACTGGCTTCCAAGCCAAGTAGAGGATCCAATCACAAACTAATCAAGATATAGCAATATACAACTTAGTCTATGTTGGATATGACTGTGTATGTGTGTGAGATGTGATCAGATATATGAATATGAATGCATTGACATGAATCACACATATAGAAAAGCAATCACAGACACAATCATTTTTATAGTGGTACGACTACTTGTCTACTCCACTCCCGGCTGTCGTACTCAATCCTTGAGTGTACCGAATTTCACTAAGGAGGTTTCCCAGGGTTCACCCCAAACCTAAGGTTTTAAAACAGGTTCACCTTCAACCTTTACAGAGGTTTTACACGGTTCACCTCTAACCCAGAGTTTTACTGGTTCACTCCTAACCAGATGTTTATGCTCTCCATAGAGTAAGGGTCCACATAACGCACCCGGATTTTAAACCACACAAGTCAAGGACCTACACAAGGACCTAACAGTTTATGCCCTACACAAGAGCAAGGGTCCACCCTGTGCACCCACTACGTACACTCCCGCCGGAGGCCTCCTTGAGGACTTCAAAGGGTGAGAACCACTTAGGACCAAGACCTAGGAAGGAATGATCACAAGTGTCCTCTGGACTCTGAATACTTACAGATAAGTTGATGAGTCTCGTTAAGCACAACGCCAAAGATCTTCTCCTCCTTGTTGACGAAGAGTCTTCAGCTCCCTTGATCCGCAACACAAGATGATATACCAATGCTTGGCTTCGGGTTGGGTCAAGGGTGAGATGGAATCCTACTCTCTAAAGATTTTCCTATAAGGAAGATAGAGTGGTTCCTCTCTTATGCATTCAAGGTATCCCAGCATAATGATTTGCCATTAAGGTAGTAGCTGAAGGATCCTTGAATGCGGAAGTTCATTCCCCAATCCACTCTATTTGATATCAATGGTAAGGGTGGATTGGAGGATGAACTCCCTAGAGAGAAAGGCTTTAGATATAAGATGCAAGTTGAAACACACAAAAGCTCTCTCTTTTCTCTCTTGCAGAAACAAAGAACAAGCCCTCTATATATAGACAAGAAGTTCCAACGGATATAAAATGGTCACATTTATGACAGAGTTCGATATCATCGAGCAGGTTCGATATCATCGAGCGTATGCTCTCGATAGCATCGATGGTCTGCTCGATGACTCGGACTCGATGTCATACACTTTTGAAACTCCTTGCCAATAGGTCGATGAATCGAGACAGTTGTCGATGTCATCGAATTTCGAACTCTGATTCCATCGATGACTGGGTCGATCCCTCGACACATGAAAAATGAGAGAGACTTGATTTCGAAAATATTTCAGGTTTTCATGAATGATTGGGGGAACCGTCAAGGTCATCGAAATTTGAATATCGATGATATCGAGATCTGATTCGAGGAATCAATAATTCCAGCAGATTTATCTTTGAACTTGCTGGACAGATTATGACTTAGTTCGATGCAATCGATCAGGTGTCGATATCATCGATATTTGAATATCGATTAAATCGAATGGACCCCGATCATAGTTAAAAAAACATCCTGAAATACCTGCTGTAAGAAATGCGCGCCCACCATCGATATCATCGATGGACCTCCGATCTTATCGATATTTGATTTCAGATCATATCGGACGATCATCGGTATATCGAAGAATTTTGATATTTTCATTAAAAAACAGGGGCGCCGGAAATCTGTCTGTCGATCTTATCAAGCCACTCTCGATGGTCTCGAGTTTTGAATATTGATGATATCGATATGTGTATCGATACATCGATAATTCGTCCAGGTATATTGTGAAGTTGCTGGACATATTTGTGCTTCTATCGATGATATCGATAGATTTATCGATACATCGATAAATCCGTCCAGATGAATATTTAGTTGCTGGACACTTTTGGTCCTCTTATCGATAATATCATTAAGGTATCAAGGACATTGACAGTGCAGGTCGATCATATCGAGGGTGCTTCGATAGAATCGATAGGGAGAGAAAAACTTAGAGATTTTCTTATTTTGAAAAAGTTTTCTCACCACAAAAATCCTAAGATGTCTATCTTATTTTAAGGGTTTTAATCACCTGGTGCTTTGGGACATGGGATGTGAGGCTATGATTTACCTATTGCGAGCTTCCACACATCCGGTTGAGGCACACGCTTGAAATAATCTTCCTATCGAGTTCTGCAGCCAGTCTGACTCACCATACACGTAACTTGACAAACCAGGGTACTAGCATGTGCACTTTCACTTTGATCTTCACATATGTAAGCTTCGTAACAGTGTCTTTGGCACCATAAATTTGACAACAAAAGGGGCTATCAACAATAGCACTTACACTAAGTCCCCCACTCAGAATCGTCTGATCTTGACTCGTGCGTTGTAGAATCGAAAAACTTGTTGTTGACGGACGATCGTCCAAAGCCGCACTTGTTCTCTTTGTTCTTCTAGAAGGTCAAGGTTAAGCGCTAGTAGTTCCTCATTGTCATGTTCATCGAACACACTTACTCAGGCGGTCGGCAGTCCGACCTCCATAGGGGTGACCACTTCCGACTCATAGGCCAGGGAAAAGGGAGTTTCTCCTGTCGTGGTCCGAGCTTAGTTCGGTAAGCCCACAAACCCTTAGGGAGTTCCTCGGCCTAAGCCCCCTTAGCCCTGTCGAGTTTTGTTGTGAGGTGTTACTTGATGATCTTATTGATTGCCTCGACTTGTCCGTTGCCCTGGGGATGTCGTGGAGACAAGTACATGTATCTGATCTTGAGATTCTTGCACATCTCTTGGTAGTGCCTGTTGTCGAACTGCTTCCCATTGTCTGAGACAATAGTCCGAGGCAATTCGAAACGGCAGATAATGTTCTTCTAAACAAAGTCTGTAATTTTTTGCTCGGTTATCTTGGACAATGGCTCGGGCTCGGCGCATTTGGTGAAGTAGTCTACAACGACGATGACAAACTTGGTCTGACCTTTCCCTATGGGAAGGTCAGATGATGTCGATCCCCCACTGAACGAAGGGCCATGGCCCGGCCATGAGAGTGAGTTCCTCTAGCGGCTGCCGAGAAATGGTTGCGAACCTCTGACATTATTCACAACTCTGGACGAGCTTCAGTGCGTCATGCTAGATAGTCGGCCAGTAATAGCTTTGTCGTATTACCTTATGAGCTAGGGATCGCCCTCTGGAGTGGTTTCCACAAATGCCTTGGTGAATCTCCCTTAGGACATATTCAGCTTTGTCGGGTCGCAAACATCTCAAAAGGGGTGCAAAGAATCCTTTCTTGTATAATATCTCGTTGATCATAATGTATCGAGCGGCTTGGATTTTTAGTCGTCAGGCTTCGGCCTGATCCGCAGGTAGCTCGCCGGTCTCGAGATACTGAATGATAGAATCGACCCAAGTAGGTCCCGAGTTAATGGGGAGTACGACCGTGGAGTCGGCCTCATCAACGTTCGGCTTGACAACATACTCGATCGGGACGGACCTAGGGATATTATCTTCATCGGTCGAGGCGAGTCTTACCAGAAGGTTGGCTTTGACATTCTCAGCCTGCGGGATTCGGACATACATGGTGAACATACAAACATTAGAACGATATGAACATACAAACATTAGAACGATATGAAGATACAACATACAAACATGGTGAACATACAAACATTAGAACATACAAACATTAGAACGATACAAACATTAGAACGATATGAAGCATAGGCGTCCAAACATGGTGAACATACATTAGACAGATCGGGTTTATTTGGCGAGCTCGGCTAGCTCGAGCGCACAACAAGTTGAACGATATGAAGCGCATAAGCACTTCGTGTGGCCAAGCACTATCGCCAACCGAAGTACGACTCGGGTTCGTCGAACACATCTCACGTGGCAAATGAATCTCAGCCATGCATTCATTTTCGTTACCGATTGTCTGGACTATAAACATAACCCCAAACACAATCAATTGCAGATAGATAAAGCAGTAATGGATCAAGATTCAAATCATACAATCAAGTCTAGTATTATCCGTTTAGGGCTGCCAGGGCTGTTGCACGGAATCGTTATACCACTCCCCCATCAC
This sequence comes from Magnolia officinalis, assembly GCA_021015155.1. NCBI lineage: Eukaryota > Viridiplantae > Streptophyta > Magnoliopsida > Magnoliales > Magnoliaceae > Magnolia > Magnolia officinalis. The sequence goes on along the minus strand of JAJHSJ010000002.1, from coordinate 51,845,136 downwards.
CCATGACGGATCATACAGCGTAAACATGAATTTAAACATATGCATTACATAGATAAAATCATACAATCAGTTGAGCATGTTATAAAGCACAACACAAGCATGAGTTTGTACATATTCAATTCCTAATCACATAGCTATCCAAGGAAATCATACACATAGTTAAAGGAGTTGAGAATCATATCTCGACACCCTTATACATTACAATTTACTAACTACTACTCATTTAGACATTTCAACAAACACTTTAGAATACATACATCAACATACATGACATATGTTGATCACATAGGCATTAGGCCAAATCCTTTCACTAGGGAGTTGCCCCAATCATAACACACCTACACCCACGACGGATAGTCATGGAGAGTAGGAATCCAAGTTCCATATTCATTTGAACATTTTCACAAACACTTGGGCTACACATTTCAACATATATAGCGTATAGTGGCCGTGGTGTGATTCAGGGCAAATCCTTTCGTCAAAGGGGTATCGCCAATACAACAATCATATATCCATAACAATTAGTCATGGCAAGCATGAATGAGAATTCTATACTCATTCAGTCATATTCACAAACACTTAGAACTACACCATTACAACATACATAGTGTATGTTAGCAAAACATGTATTAGGGCTATCCCTTCGCCAAGCAAGTATTTTATCCATGTATAATATATTCATACAGCAAATAATCATGACAAACACATTCCTAAAATTTATACGTATACAGTACTTTCTAGAATACACTATTTCTACATACATAGTGTATATTAGCAAAACATGTATTAGGGCGAGTCCTTTCGCCGAAAAAGTATTTTATCCATGTATAATATATTCATACAACAAATAATCATGTCAAACATATTTCCAAAATTTATACGTATACGGTACTTTCTACAAATACCTAGAGTATGTAGAATTCCATATTTTCCATCTTTAATCAAAACGAAAAACAGACAGCACTTTGTACATGTGCAATTGCATGCAGATCATGAATCTATCATTATCTGACATTGAAAGCGTTGAAAACCATAACCTATACACCTAAAGTCCGCACCTTTTGTCGTAGAATTGTAACGAAGTCGATAGGTTTGCTAAGCTTTCGTATACAGCAGTTTGGTAACCTATAGAATGAAATAGGTTAGTTATTTCAACCTACAACCTATACAATCCCAAAACAGATTAGGGTTAGGGTTTCTTACTTAGAAATGGAGCTGGAATCGCCGAGAAAGTGATTAGAATGGAGTGGTGAAGCTCGTATAGTATAGCGGGGAAGAGTGACAGGGAGAATCTCTCACTTCTCTCTCACTTTCTCTCTCTTTCTCTCTTCTCTCTCTAGGGTTTCTCTTAAATTCGTATGGCTGCAATGAGAGAGGGTTTAAGGTCCTTATATAGGTCTAAAAACTCACCGAAATAGACTCCAGGTCAAAGTATACTTAGGTTATAACCAAAGTGAGCTGATTTCAGCTCAACGGAGGACTTCTGGCGGGCCTCCTTGAGCTAAAGGTCGGACTTAAGCTCACAAACTATGGATCTAGGTTCTATTAAGTTTTCATTCCAGTAGGGTTCTCAGATCACGCGTGGCGGACCAGTTCAGTTCAACGGTCAGCGGAATCTCGATCGGAGATTCCGAGTACATGGATATGTGTATGAAATTTCTCCTGATCCGAGGGTGTAATTTGTCTGATTCTGACAGTCTGGTTGCTTAAAAACTGATCCGCAAGCAAGAGCTGCCAGATTACTATTTGAGATATTTTATTTTTAAAGAAAATCAAGTGTTTTCACAATCCTCGCTCCGGACTCAAGCGAATTACACTGAGACACTATCTGGATTTGATTTCTGATATGGTTGTCAAGCCTAGCAAGGCGGTCCTAATTCTTAACTTTGTGTTAATCGGACTTCCGACGTGCGGTCCAGATCTGATACAGAGTTTCGAGAGGCTCCTGAGAGCAGCCGGGTAATGAGATTGATCCTAGATTTTAGGTTAACCTAGCATCAATGATTCTACAAGTTTTGGGTCTTGCAGATCGTATTTAAAGTGATTGGTGCTAATTTCACAGGTACTCTAGTTTAACACTGGCTAATTCTCGCCTAATTTCTAAAGGATTTAGTCCCGGGTGATTTTGGTCTGAGGTGGTACTTAGTCCTTTGTAGCAATGTATATAATGTGATCCAAGTTATACTACTTAGCTAGTTTAAGATAGTTTCTAGGGTGAAAGTACTTAGAAAATTTAAAGAACAAGGTGGTGAAGGGTGGGATTTGTTAAGAAAATGGGTTCAGAAGCGATTCTAGACTGTGGGATTCAGTTTTGACAAGTTAATAAGGTGTTAGGAGTGACCCATTGCCTAAGGACGTCTAATCCCAGGTTGGAAAAAATCCGGGCTGTTACAATGGGACACCGTGGTCGAGCTGTCGGCCTACGCTGGGGCCACATGCCTCCCCGTAGTGACCAGTGAGCAAACAGACTCGTGAGCTGATTATGGTGGTATGGGACACTATATTCGAGCTGTCGGCCTACACTGCTTGATGGGTGATGGGGGAGTGGTGCAACGATTCCGTGTAACAGCCCTAGCAGCCCTAACCGTACCCGGTGTAGTGACCTCGAGCATACTCTAAATCTGCGGTGAGGCGATGAGCCTTCCCGTAGTAACAGAGTATAAACTAGGCCTGTATTGATAAGGTGATGGGCGAGTGGTGCAACGATTCCGTGTAACAGCCCTGCAGCCTTGCAGTGACCTAGAAATACACTATCGTATGAGATTGTCTAGGACTGACGACCCTAGAAAGGATCATGTTTGGGAATGATACAAGGGAGGTACCTTAGTTTCTCAATCCTGCTGTTTGAAATGGACTAATAAGAACTCGGTAATCATGCTCATCATGTATTGCATGTGCCTGGAAGATGTGGAGCACGAGGAAAGCAAGCATGCCGCGAACGTAAGATAGTGTCGCATGAGGGAGTATGTCGGTGAGGGCATCCATCATGACTGCATTCATACTTGCATTAATAAGAGTAGTTAGGAGTGTTTGATTATATGCTTTATCATTACTGCTTGACTGAGTCGATAACATGTTAACCTATGCTTTATTGTTCCATTGAGTTAGCTACTCACTCCCACGTTACGGGACGGTGTTCCGAACACCCACCAGACTTTGTCTGATTGCAGATGGCGACGCTACTCTTGCGGCGGAGCCGGACCTTTATGACGACAATGATGCTTGTTCGTGTATGCTGTGTACTGACGACTTCATATGAGCCGTGTCTTGATCGACAGGATTACAGGGATGTTGACTAGATGACACTATACATTTGGTATAATTTGAACTGTACTTGTAATTCATTAACCTGGTAACCTTATCACACTCTGGAGACTCACAACAGTTTTTATATTTTATATATCTATCACAGTCTTCCGCTTGCAATTTAACTGTCTCTGGAGTATAATATGTTGTTTTGGCTTAATCTCACTCATGTTCAATGTACTAATGCAGATAACATTCAATCATCATTCATTTTGTTGCATAAGTGATGCGTTGGAAGTCGGGAGTTAAGTTTATGCTCGACCCCCGATTTTCAGGGCGTTACAAAAGACCTATGCATGCCCAAAAAATGACAAAGTATTCAAAAGAAGATCTTCTTGACTGAGAAAGTGAGTGTCATCCTAAAGCAAGACGTACCACAGAAATACAAGGATCCTGGTAGCCCAACCATATCATGTATGATCGGTAACTACTGCATTGAGCATGCACTTCTTGACTTAGGAGCGAGCATCAATCTGATTCCTTACTCGGTATACAAACAACTAGGGTTGGGTGAATTGAAAACCACCTTAACCACGTTACAACTCACTGATCGTTCTATTCGTATACCAAGAGGAAAAATTGAGGATGTGTTAGTTCAGGTTGACAGATTCTACTACCCTGTAGATTTGTAACGCCCTGAAAATTGGGGGTCGAGCATAAACTCAACTCCCGAGTTCCAGACCATCACTTATGCAACAAAATGAATGATGATTGAATGTTGACTGTATTCGTGCATTGAACATGAGTGAGATTAAGCCAAAACAGCATATCATACTCCAGAGACAGTTAAATTTGCAAGCGGAAGACTGTGATAGATAGATAAAATATATAAACTATGATGAGTCTCCAGAGTGTGATAACATTACCAGGTTAAATAATTACAAGTGCAGTTCTAAAATATACCAAATGTGAGGAAGTGTAATGTCTCTTATCCCACGTACCATAGCCCCGTCAATACAATATCAGGTCTTCATTGACCTGCCAGAGAGATACAGATAGGAGAAATCCTCCTATCATCATAGAAGTAGTCCGGCTCTGCTTCACAAGCATCGCCATCACCTGAAACTCAACAAATCTGGTTGGTGTGTACAACACCGTCCCGTAACGTGGGAGTGAGTGATCAACTCAGTGGAACAGTAAAGCATAGGTTAACATGTTATCAATTCAATCAAGCAGTAATGATAAAGCAGTACAATCAAACAATTCTAACTACTCTTATTAAATGCAAGAATGAAATGACATGATGTTGTATGCCCTTGCCAAACCACCCTCAAGCGACATCATCTTACGTTCACGAATGCTTAACTCCCTCAGTGCGCCACATCTACAAAGCACATGCGGTGCGATGATGCTCATGATTACCAAGTTTATTATTAGTCCATTTCAAACAGCCAGTATTGGGAAACAAGGTACCTCCCTTGTATCATTCCCAAACATGATCCATTCTAGGGTCGTCAATCCTAGTTAATCTCATACGATATTATGGTTTGAGAGGCTTAGCGAAGGCATCACAAAGGGCTCGTCACCCGTCAGCACGGATACAGATCTCACCATATGCGGCTCAATTGCTGACCGTCAGCTCGAGTACAGGTCTCACCGTACTCGGCTCAATCACTAGCCGTCAGCTCGAGTACAGGTCTCACCGTACTCGGCTCCACTCATACTCTAGTCGCTGTGAAAGACTCGTCGCCAATCACAACCCTTGGAGTATACTCGAAGATACTACAGAGGACTCGTCGCCCGTCAGCACGAGTACAGGTCTCATCGTACTCGGCTCTCGCCGTAGGTATCGACAGCTCGAATACATTGTCCCATACCACCGTATTCGGCTCACGAGTTTGGTTGCGCAATGGTCACTACGGGGAGGCACATGGCCCCAGCGTAGGCCGACAGCTCGACCACGGTGTCCCATACCACCATGCCCGGCTCATGCGTCTTAGCGGATCGAGGTACCATGGTTAAAAGGGGGTTTCACTGGTAAGTTGGTACCCTAGATTCAAAGAGAGCAGTCAGTCAGTAGCAGTAGGCGTCCAAACAGGTGAACATGCATAAGGCAGATCGGGTTACTTGACGAGCTCGACTAGCACGATCGCCCGTTGAGCTGCACGACATGAAGTGCATAAACAACTTCGGTGTGGCCTAGCCACTGCCGACAGCAACGCACGACTCGAGTTCGTCGAACACATCCCACGTGGCAAATGAATCTCAGCCACGAGTTCAATCCCGTTACGATTGCCTGGGCCATAATCATAGCCCCAAACATAATCAATTGCAGATAGGTAAAGCAGTAAGTAATGAGTATCAAGACTCAACTCATACAATCAAGGTCTTGTATTATCCGTTTAGGGCTGCCAGGGCTGTTGCACGCACTCGTTGCTCCGCTCCCCCATCACCCATGACGGATCATACAACGTAAATATAAATTTAAACATATGCATTACATAGTTAAAATCATAAAGCAATTGAGCATGTTATGAATCACAACACAAGCATGAGTTTGTACATGTTCAATTCCTAATCACACAACTATCAAAGGAGATCATACACATAGTTAAAAGAGGTTGAGAATCATATCTCAACACCCTTATACTTTACAATTTGCTAACTACTACTCATTCAGACATTTCAAGAAACACTAAACAAAAACATACATCAACATACACGACATATGTCGATCACATAGGCATTAGGCAAAATCCTTTCACTAGGGAGTTGCCCCAATCATAACACGCGTACGCCCACGACGGATAGTCATGGCAAGCAGGAATCCAAGTTCCATATTCATTCAGTCATTTCCACAAACACTTGGGCCACAAATTTTAGCATATATAGTGTATATGGCCGTGGCGTGACTTAGGGCAAATCCTTTCGTCAAAGGGGGTATGCCAATACATCAATCATGAATCCATGACAATTAGTCATGGCGAGCACGAATGAGAATTCTATACTCATTCAGCCATTTCCACAAACACTTAGAATACACTATCACAACATACATGGTGTATGTTAGTAAACATGTATTAGGGTTATCTTAGCCAAACGAGTATTTTATCCATGTATACCATAATCATACTACAAATAATCATGAGAATTACATTTCCAAAACTTACACATACGGTATTTCTAGAATACACAATTTCAACATACGTAGCATTTACAAGTGAACATGTATTACGGCGATTCCTTTCGCCAAACTAGTATTTTATCCATATATAGTATAATCCTATATTAAATAAACATGTCAAACATTCTCCAAAAAAATACGTTACGGTATTTCTACGTATACCAGAGTATGGAAAATCCCATATTCTACAACGGTAATCGAAACAGGAAACGGAAAGCACTTTGTACATGTGCAAACAGGAAACGGAAAGCACTTTGTACATGTGCAATTACATGCAGATCATGAATCTATCATTATCTGACATTGAAAGCGTTGAAAACCCTAACCTATACACCTAAAGTCCGCACCTTTTGTCGTAGAATCGTAACGGAGTTGATAGGTTTGCTGCGCTTCCGTATTCGGCAGTTTGGCAACCTAGAGAACGAAATAGGTTAGCTATTTCACAACCTACAACAGTCTAAACCCCAAAATAGATTAGGGTTAGGGTTTCTTACCTAGAAACGACGCCGGAAACGCCGGAAAAACGTCAAGAAAGGGATGGTGTAGCCCGTGTGGTGGCAGGGAACGACGGTAGGGAGATTCTCCCACTTCTCCCTCACTTCCTCTCTCTTTTCCCTCTCTCAAAACCCAAATTCGTATGGCTGCCATGAGAGAGGTTTTAAGGTCCTTATATAGTCTCAAAACTCATCGAAATAGACTCCTGTTCAAGGGTTACTGCTAATATAGGTATTTCGTCACTTTTCTAGCTCAAAAGAGAGGTTCTGATGGCCCTCCTTGAGCCAAACGTCAGACTTAAGCTCTCCACACATGGATCTACGTGAGATTACATTTTCAACTCGATCGGATTCCCAGATCACATGTGGCGGACCACTTTCAGTTCAACGGTCAGTGGGCCACGATCCGAAATTCCAAGTACATGTAAATGTTCCTGAAATTTTTCCTGATCCGAGGGTGTAATTTGGTCTGATTCTGACGGTCTGGTTGCTTAATACTGATGCGCAAGCGAATGGTGCCAGATCACTATTCCTGATATTTATTTTGGAATGGGAATAGTATTTTTCACACTCCCTCGCTCCGGATCCAAACGAATGGCCGTGGGACATCGGCTGGACCTGATTTTTGAGATGGTTGTCAAGCCCAGCGAGGCGGTCCTAGTTCCTTAACTTCGTGTTAATCAGACTTCCGATGTGCGGTCTAGACCTAATACGAAGTTTCAAGTCATTCCCGAGAGTAGCCGGGAAAAGAGTTTGGTTCTAAACTTTAGGGTAACCTAGCGTCAATGATGCTGCAAGTTTTGGGTCTTGCAGATCGTACTTAAAGCGATCCCAACGGATTTCATGGCTAATCGAGTTTTGCACTTAGTTAACTTTTGTTAATTTGTAAAGGATTTAATCCTAATTGTTTTCTGGTTGAGATGGTACTTAGGCCTTTGTAGTTTGTATATAAAGTGATCCAAGTTTTACTACTTAGCTAGTTTAAGTTAGTGTCTAGAGTGAAAGTGCTTTGAAAAATTGAAAGCACAAGGTAGTGAGGGTGGGATTTGTGAAGGAAATGGGTTCCGAAGCGATTTTAGACTGTGGGGTTCAGTTCTGACGAAATAATAAGGTGTTAGGAGCAACCCATTGCCTAAGGACATCTAATCCCAGGTTGGCAAAAATCCGGGATGTTACAAGATTTCATCATCATAGATACTGAACTCGTTAATAATGGAAGCACTCAGATTCCCGTCATCCTCGGACGCCCATTCCTTGCCACTTCAAACGTAATTATCAATTACAAGAATGGAGTCATGAGCATGTCTTTTGGAAATATGACATTAGAGTCAAATATCTTTTTCAATAACAACAGAAATTCTGAGGATGATGACGATTTCCATGACATTAACATGATTGATTCTTTCATAGAAGATAGAACGCCTCTGACCTTATCCTCTGACCCCCTAGAGACGTACATGGCTCACTCCCATGACTTGGATGATGACATAATTAGGGAGATGTGTGTCTTACTTGATACTGTGCTGATACTTGAAGTTAATTGGTGGAGGCCACAATTTGAAGAATTACCCCAAACTGATGTAGCGCTTCTACCATCTACCTCAAGCCACCAAAGCTTTACCTAAAACCTTTGCCCTCTGATGTGAAATATGTCTATTTAGGTCAAGATGAGACATACCCAGTGGTGATCTCTACCCGCACCCGGAAAAAGAACAAGAGAGTATGCTTATATCTACTCTCATTGAGCATTAGGGAGCCCTTGGATGGACAATAGCGGACTTAAAAGGAATCGACCCCTTAATTTGTACTCACCACATATATCTTGAGGATAATGCAAAGACTTCAAGACAACCACAACGTAGACTAAATCCAAACATGAAAGAAGTGGTTAAGGCCAAGGTTCTGAAACTATTGGATGTGGGTATCATATACCTTATATCTGATAGTCAATGGGTGAGTCCAACTCAGGTGGTTCCTAAGAAGTCTGGAATCACCATCGTAGCCAATGCTAATAATGAACTCGTACCAACCAGAGTTACTACTAGGTGGAGAATGTGCATTGACTACAGGAAGCTGAATACCGTCACGAGGAAGGACCACTTTCATTTGCTCTTCATTGATCAACTCTTGGAAAGGCTAGCTGGTATTCCTATTACTGCTTCCTTGACGGTATTACGGGCTATGATCAATTGAAATCGCCCTGAGGACCGGAAAAGACCACATTACATGTCCATACGACACCTTTGCCTACAGAAGGATGTCATTCTGGTTATGTACCGCTGCTCCTTGATATCGATTTATCATGTTGAATCAATATCTACTGAACAGCCTATCCTTTCTTCAGTTCATCTCCCATCTCCAGAGAGTCATATGTTGCATGGTAAATGAGATAAGTAAGCATCTAGACAGAATATTTCTGTTCATATCAGTTTCATGGTTTCTAGAGGTCTTCATGGCGATTTCATTCATCTTTCACGAGTGCTTAGAGAGTCTTAAATGTGTCTGAAAAGATGTGAAGAAAGAATCTAGTACTTAATTGGGAGAAGTGCCATTTCATGGTTAAAGGGAATTGTCCTTAGTCATATCATCTCGTCCAAGGGAACGAGGTAGATAAGGCAAAATCGATCTTATCTCTAACCTACCTCCACCCAAGAACATCAAAGACGTGCGATCCTTCTTAGGACACGCAGGGTTTTACAGACGATTCATAAAGGACTTTAGTCTCCTCTCTCGTCCTTTATGTAATCTTCTTCAAAAGGATGCACCATACGAGTGGATTGAGCAATGTCAGGAAGCTTTCACCAAGCTTAAGGGCATGTTAACCACTGCACCTATCATGCAGCCACCCGACTGGAGCCTTCCTTTTGAGCTTATGTGCGACGCTTCTGATTATACTCTTGGAGCGGTTCTAGGTCAGAGAAAAGATAAGAGGCTTTACGTCATTCATTATGCGAGTAGGACTCTAAATCCTGCCCAAGTGAACTACTCGACTACGAAAAAGGAACGCTTAGCCGTAGTGTTCGCCTTGGACAAATTTAGGTCCTACCTGATCGGATCCAAGATCATTATCTACACAGATCATGCGGCACTCAAGTATCTTCTTGGTAAGAATTATTTTAAGCCCCGCCTGATAAGATGGATCCTTCTACTCTAAGAATTTGATTTGAAAATTAAAGATAAAAAGGGAGTAGAGAACGTAGTGGCTGATCACCTTTCTCGCCTTAATATCTCTGATTCCCTTGAGGCAGCCCATATCAATGACATGTTCCTTGATGAACAACTATACAGAGTCTCCCATTCACCTTGGTTCGCTGATATTGCTAATTATCTTACCACAGGTTCCATACCAACACATTGGTCTGCACAAGATAAAAAGAAATTCTTTACCGAGGTGCGTAACTTTTTCTGGGACGATCCATATTTGTTTAAATATTGCCTAGACTAAATCCTAAGGAGATGTATGTCCAACGATGAGCATCAGAGTGTGATCTCCTTCTGTCACTCACAAGCCTGTGGTGGTCATTTTTCTGCTAAAAAGACCACGGCCAAGATTCTGTAGTGTGGCTTTTATTGGCCCACTATATTCAGGGACACTCATGAGTTTTGCAAGACTTGTGAGCATTGTCAGAAATTGGGAGCATTGTCCCATCAAAATATGATGTCTTTAAATCCCATCCTTATCATAGAGGCATTTGATTGTTGGGGCATTGATTTCATGGGACCTTTCCCCCAATCCTTTAGAAAATTGTATATTTTGTTTGCTGTAGACTATGTCACTAAATGGGTCGTAGTGATTCTGTACCGAAACAATGACCATCGCACAGTCATTAAATTCTTAAAAGAGAACATTCTTTCTCGGTTCGGAATGCCTCGAGCCATCATTAGTGATGGGGGCTCACACTTTTGTAATAGACCATTCGAGAGTTTAATGAAGAAATACGGTATCTCTCATAAAGTGAGCACCCCATACCATCCATAGACAAGTGGACAAGCTGATATTTCCAATAGGGAGATCAAACATATCCTAGAGAAAACGGTTAACCCTGATCGTAAGGATTGGTCAACCCGATTGACCGATGCCTTATGGGCATACCGTACTGCTTTTAAGACACCTATTGGAACATCTCCCTTAGACTTGTCTACGGGAAGGCTTGTCACTTGCCTGTGGAGTTAAAACATAAAGCGTACTAGGCGATCAAAAATCTGAATTTTAATCTAGACAATCCTAGCTCGCTATGCAAACTTCAGTTGAATGAACTTGAAGAAATCCGTACTGACGCATACGAGAACTCAAAAATTTACAAGGATAGGATGAAGGCGTTTCATGATCAACATATTCTGAGGAAATTATTCACACCAAGTCAGAAAGTCCTTTTGTATGACTCTTGACTAGATCTCTTTTCGGGTAAGCTTCGATCTCGTTGAACCGGCCCTAACATTGTTGTTACTGCTTATCCTCATGAGGCCATCGAGATAAAAGATCCTGACAATAACAAGGAGTTTAAAAAGTAAATGGATATCGATTAAAGTCATTTGTCGAGAAATTTGATTCAGAGGACATGTCAATGCCTCTGATTGATCCTGTTTACCAGGCTTGATCTCCTAGTCTGATGGAGGTATAGGTAGGTTTATCGCTTTCTTAGGACTAAGGTAGTTTGCTTTATGTTGTTCTAGAATAGACGGTTTTATGCCGTTAGGTTAGTTTGCTTAGTTTGCTTGATACGTTGTTTTAAGATCGTTTTTTTTCGTGTCTTCACTTTCGTGCTGACCGACTTTCATGCTGCAATCTCTTGGAAAGTCTCTCTCTTTCGATTCGTTATCCAGGTACTATCTTCCCCTCACTTTTCCTTTACTTTCGTTGTCCCATGTGCATTGCATGCTCATATCTTTTACATTGAGGACAATGTAGATTTTAGGTTGGGGGTAGGAGATTAGGTTTCCTAATCAGTGTTTTCTTTTTTTCTTGAGACAAAAATTGTGAAATTCTTTTAAAATTTTTCTGAAATTTTTTGTGAATTCGAAGTGATTTTGACGGTCATCTTTGATTTAGAATTATAAGATAAGTGATGTTGGTAATTTATGACTCTTGGATTCAGTTGTCTGTTAGATTTCACAGTTAAGTTTAAATTGTTAATCCATGATTAGAAGTTGTAAACATTAATTGAGTCATGATTTCACATGTCACATCTCACTTTCACATTAAGGTGTCAGTTTGATATTGAAGGGTTAACTTGGCAATCACTAAGCATGTAAGGAACCAGCCTGGAAAATTTGCTTGTCATGATCAATTGAAGAAAAAGAAAATACCTAGCTTTAAAAAAAAAAAAAAAAAAAAAAACAGATACCTTTGGAAAGGGTTGGGCGAATAATCTTCACCATAGTTTGCTCCCTATAGGTGTAGATTTAATTCCCCATGGATGATATGTGTAACGACCCATAAATTTTCGTACAAGGGCTCGAGTATCACCTCGACCAGAAATCACTTATAATTAAATCCTTTAGAAATTTAACAAAGTTAACTAAGTGCTAAACTAGATTAGCCATGAAATCCGATGGAATCGCTTTAAATATGATCTGCAAGACCTAAAACTTGCAAAATCATTGACTCTAGGTTACCCTAAAGTCTAGGATCAAACTCATTACCCGACTGCTCTCGGGAATGAATTGAAACTCTGTATCAGGTCTAGACCGCACATCGGGAGTCCGAATAATACGAAGTTAAGGAATTAGGACCGCCTCGCTGGGCTTGACAATCATCTCGGAAATCAAGTCCAGACAGTGTTCCACGGCCGTTCGCACGAGTCCGGAGCGAGGGAGTGTGAAAACCTTTGTTTTCTTTACAAAATAAATATCTTGAATAGTAATCTGGCACACTTGCTTGCGGATCAGTATTAAGCAACCAGACCATCAGAATCAGACCAATTACAACACCTCGGATCAGGAAAAATTTCAAGAACATTTACATGTACTTGAATTTCGGATCGAGGCCCACCGACCGTTGAACTGAAAATGGTCCGCCACGCGTGATCTGGGAATTTGACCGAGACAAAAACATAACCCCACGTAGATCCATGGTTGTGAGCTTAAGTCCGACGTTTGGTTCAAGGAGGGCCGCCAGAAACCCTCTTTTGAACTGGAACAAACGCCGATTTGCTTACAATATAAGTATACCTTGAACATAAGTCTATTCCGGAGAGTTTTTAGGCTATATAAGGACCTTAGGGCAGCCTCTCTCACAGCCACGAATTTGGGATAAAACCCTAAGGAGAGAGGAAAAAGAGAGAGAAAGCTTAAGAGTTGTGGGAGAATCTTCCTCCTACTGCTTTTGACCACCACACGGGCTGCACCACCCCTTCCTTGACGCTTTCCCGGCGATACCGACTCCGTTTTAAGGTGAGAAACCCTAACCCTAGATCTGTTTGGGAGCATAAAGGTTATAGGTTATGAAATAGCTAACCGATTTCACTCTTTAGGCTATAAAACTGCCGAATACGGAAGCCCATCAAACCTTGCTGATTTGTTGTGATTCCAAGGTGCAAGGTGAGGACTTTAGGTATATAGGTTACGGTTTTCAACGCTTTCAATGTCAGATAATGATAGATTCATGATCTGCATGTATTTGCACATGTACAAAGTGCTTTCCGTTTCCTGTTTCGATTAAAGATGCAAAATATGGAATTTTACATACTCTAGGTATACGTAGAAATACCATATACGTACACATTTTGGAAATGTGTTTGCCATGATTAATTGTTGTATGATTATATAGTATATGGATAAAATACCTATTTGTCGAAAGGAATCGCCGTAATACATGTTTGCTTGTACACACTATGTATGTTGAAATTGTGTATTCTAGAAAATACCGCATGTGTATAAATTTTGGAGATGTAATTGTCATGATTAATTGCTGTGTGAATGTGATATATACGGAAAAAATACTAGTTTGGTGAAAGGACAGCCCTAATACATACTTCACTAACATATGTCATGTATGTTGAAATAGTGCACTCTAAGTGTTTGTGAAATTGCTTGTTGGTGTAAGTGCTTAGATGTTAGTGCCTTAGGTAGGTGCTGAGATGAGGTTCTCAACTACCTTAGAGTCACGTATGATTCCCTCCATGTGGTTGTTTACTCTAACCACTCACTTATGACATATATGTATTTGTATCCCTATTTGTGTAGTGCTCTATAACATGCTTTTTAACATGCTTTGTAACTTGTTTCATAACATGCTTTATAATATGCTTTATGACATGCTTGCTAGTGTGCTTGAATTACTTTGTTTATCATGCTTTACTCCACATGTTATGGTTGAGAATTGATTAAGCTTGGGACTATGTCCATAGTCCAGACATCCGGTACCAGACTTGAGATGGTGGTTGAGATTCATCTTGCCACACATGATATGTTTGGCGAACCCGTGTCGTACTTCGGTTGGCGATAGTGGTTGGCCACACGAAGTACTTCTGCGCTTCATATCGCTCAACTTGTGTGCGCTCAAGCTAGCCGAGCACGTTAAATAACCCGTGTGTCTTATGTATGTTCACCATGTTTGGTCGCTAATGCTTGAACCTAGGGTACCAAACTTACCAGTGAGAATCCCGTTAACTATGGTACCTCGATCCGCTAAGACTCATGAGCCGGGCATGGTGGTATGGGACACCATGGTCAAGCTGTCGGCCTACGCTGGGGCCACGTGCCTCCCCGTAGTGACCAGTGAGCAACCAAACTCGTGAGCCGATTATGGTGGTATGGGACACTATATTCGCGCTGTCGGCCTACATTGATAAGGTGATGGGGGAGCGGTGCAACCTTTGTGCGTAACAGCCCTGACAGCCCTTTGTAGTGACCTCGAGCATACTCTGAAATCGTAGTGCGCCTTAGGGTTTGCCGCGGTATATAGAGTATGAACCAGGCCTGTTTTTGTATTGTGATGAATCGTTTAAGGGTGATGGGGGAGTGGTGTAACCTTTGTGCGTAACAGCCCTAGTAGCCTCTGCAGTGACCTAGAAAACACATCATCGTCTGATATTAACTAGGACTGACAACCCTAAAAATGGATCATGTTTGGGAATGATACAAGGGAGGTACCTTAGTTCCCAATCATGCTGTTTGAAATGGACTAATTAAAAACTCGGTAATCATGCTCTTCATGCATTGCATGTGCCTGGAAGATGTGGAGCACTGAGGGATGAAAGCATGCCTCGAGCGTGAGATGGTGTCACATGAGGGAGTATGTCAGTGAGGGCATCCATTATACCTGCATCCATACTTGCATTAATAGAGTAGCTAGGAGTGATTTTATTTTACTTACTGCTTTATCATTACTGCTTGACTGTGTTGATAACATGTTAACCTATGCTTTATTGTTCCACTGAGTTAGCTACTCACTCCCACGTTACGGGACGGTGTTGCGCACACCAACCAGACTCTGTCTCAGGTTTAGATGAACCGACGATTCAGGAGGCGGAGCTTGATTATGACGAGGACCAGGAGGAGTTCTCGTATATGCAGTACTATGGCGGCTTCGACTAGGCTGCCGGACTGACGGGATTTGCAGGGATCACTCCTTAGATCATTTTTGACATTTTGTTCACAAAATAAACTTATGTATATGGTAACTCAGATAGATTCATACTCTGGAGAACGAATATGATTTTTGTTTCATTACATACATGTATATGTAGTTCAGTCTTCCGCTTGCCTTTATACTAATGATCTGGAGTATGAATTACTATTTTTGGTCTAATCTCACTTATGTTTATTGTTCTAACACAGACAACATTTAATCAGCATTATTTATGTTGCATAAGTGATGCATTGGAACTCGGGAGTTGAGTTATACTCGACTCCCGATTTTCAGGGTGTTACAATATGTGAAAAGGGTTGGGTGTACAGTCTTCACCATACGTTTGCTCCCTATAGGTGAGGATTTGATTCCCCTTCTTGGCGTTACTATTCATGGAAAAATTAAAAG
>JAJHSJ010000002.1:51729132-51829132 GCA_021015155.1 Magnolia officinalis | reverse complement strand
TGATGGGATTGATTTGATTAGAGATTCTCTTGGGTTTTGCAAAGCACAGCGTTTTTCTCGAACTGAACATGGGCCCACATCTCCTGGCTTGGGTATCGCCTCGGCACGCGGGATGAGGCGTCGGAACTGCGGCGACGGTGCGGTCGCTAGGGTACAAGTCTTAGGTTGAGCCAACTCTGGTATACAGGACACGACTCAGGATCGCACCCAAACACCGATTATAGATCGCAGGTTACCGAAATTCGACCGGGAGGACCGCAGAAGCCTACGGAATGGTACAGCTAGGATACGGGCCTCACAAATCTCGAATCTGATTCCACGACGACCCTGGAGAGCCCCAGACTCCTGCACATGGAGAGGCCATGCCATATGGATCATAAGTCTGCTCTGTTGCTGAAGCCCACCCCGAACCCCACCGAGAAGCCAAAGATGAGGTCTTCGCCTGAGTTCTTGCAAATCACACCACCACCGGATGGTCCCGGGTTGCCTCTCGCCGACCCATCAATATTCAGCTTGGCCCGACCAACCTGTAGCTTAATTCACCTCACCACCTCAAAACATGTTCTCAGCGAATGCTTGGCCTTGTCTGAGCAAAGGGAGTCCAGCCACCATTTCACCCTGGCGATGGTGGCAGTACTGGAGGCAGCCTTCCCCCATCCGCATGGAGTTTCTAGCCCTCCAAATCTCCCAAATTATGAGGTTGGGCACAAACTTTCTATACTTTACATTGTTGTTTCCACCCAACACTACAAGCCACCATTGTTTAAGCCTAACTTTAATCGAGTGGGCCAGAAGGGCCGGGATCCCAAACAAGTCACCGAAAAATTTCCAAATCTTAGAGGCGAGCACTTCGTGGAGGAATAGGTGGTCTAGATCTTCAACGGAAGGGCAGCGGCCAGGCTCCTCAGCGCAGCAAACGCACATGGAGGCCAGTTTCACACCTTTGGATTAGATACGCTCATCCACCGCGACAACTCCATGAAGCAATCTCTAGAGGAAAGTGGCTATCTTAGGGGGAAGCTTGCCTTGCTAAAGTCCATTCACTCAGCTCCTCCTTTGAGAACCAGCTCTACAAAGATCCCACGCAGATTTTACTGAGAAGCAGTCGGACAGATCTCGCGGCTCGAAGCAACAGTCCTGATCGCCCGTGGTTGCAAAACCCCCAACAAAGAAGGAGGCGGGGGACCGTCTTTACCGAGAAAGTTTCTGACCTTTAGATTCCATAGGAGATCAGGAATCTGCACCTTGGCCTGATGGGAGGGCGGCCCCAGGCCTATCCAGTTATCTTCCTAAACATTACTATCCCCACAACCTACCAAACATTGAGTATTTTCCTGAAGCAGGGGGAAGAGCGCTCTGATGCTAGTCCACATAGGTGAGGCAGACTTTTGCACGCTGGTATTCCCTGGAGGGAGAAAATTTGTCGGATGCTTCGCTTTCATTAGACCAGCCCACTAGGAAGGCAGCCTCTCGAATTTAACTATCCACACCTGCTTAAGCCTGAAAACTCTCATGATCTCCCTTAAAGATCTAATCCCTAGTTCGCCTTCGCTAGTTGGCTTGCTAACCTTCTTCCACTTGATCCAGTGTAATTTCTGCTTCCCATCAGCCCAGCCCCATAGGAAGTTGGAGAACTTCCTCTCCATTTCATCCAGGACCCCAACTAGGACCGAGGAAGCTGCCAGAACATGGACAAGAATGTTGTTCAAGACGTGCTTGATAAGGGTCACTCTGCCAGCTTGCGAGAGGAAACATGTCATCCACTCACTGATCCTGCATTGGATTTTGGTATGAAGGAATAGGAAATCAGGTTTTTTGAGTCTCCCCATCCTAATAGGAACTCCAGATATTTCATACCTTAGCTCACTTAAGGAAACCCTAGCAGCTGTTCTAGATTTCTGATCCTACTCTTCGGGATTTTATCTGAGCAAATAAAAGAGCTTTGTTGAGATTAATTTTCTAGCTTGAAGCTTGCTGAAAGGCGGAGAGGAAGGATAGGGCCCCTAGACTGATGTGCGCCTCCCATTGAAGAATAGGAGGGTATCATCAGCAAAGAGGAGGTGAGAGATTAATGGGCACTGTTTGAGTTTAAACGGATGGCAGACCCCTCTTTCCATTAGGAACCTGAACCCTCTACTCAGGGCTTCAACAGCAATAATAAACAAGGCCGAAGATAGTGGGTCTCCCTTAGAAGACCCCTGGACGAGTTGAAGTAACCAACAGTCACCTCATTCAGCAGGACCAAAAACCAGTTATTACTCCAACAACATTCCAACAA
Organism: Magnolia officinalis; assembly: GCA_021015155.1. Taxonomy (NCBI): domain Eukaryota; kingdom Viridiplantae; phylum Streptophyta; class Magnoliopsida; order Magnoliales; family Magnoliaceae; genus Magnolia; species Magnolia officinalis. The sequence continues at coordinate 51,826,854 of JAJHSJ010000002.1, read as the reverse complement.
ACTGGTACACCTATTGCTCAACCCAAATTTACTCAGCACTGACTTCAAGAACCCCGAGTCAACCTGATCATAAGCCTTCTCCATGTCAAGCTTCAACACAATGTTCCCTCCCCTAACCTTCCTATTAATATCCCTTAGCAGTTCCTGAGCCAGAATGACATTATCTGCAATGGAACGACCCGGAGTAAATGCCCCTCGCTCGACTGAAATGATTTTGGGGGGACCCTGCTTAGTCTGGATGCAAGGATCTTAGCAAAGATCTTATACATACAGTTGCACAGGCTGATGGGCCTGTAGTTGGTGAAAGACAACGCAAAGTCGGATTTGGGAATAAGGCAAATAAGGGATGAAGAGAATGCCTTAGGGAGCGCACCACCTTTGAAGAAGCTCACTGCTGCTCGAAAAATATCTTGACCGATAATTGGCTAGCAGGAAGTGAAGAAACCTCTGAGAATCCATCAGGGCTCGAGGCCCCATCCTTTAGCATGCCATTGACTGCTACAAGGACCTCTTGAAAGAAGGGAGGGGCAACCAACTCGACATTATCCTGGGCTGAAATCAGGAGTGGAATATACGACAGGAGATTAGAGTCCATTGAGAGATTATCTCCCCTAAAGTTGGTTTCAAAGAATCTAACCACTTCTTCTTGGATTGATAGTTGGTCCGTTAAAGCCACGCCAACAACAGATGTTATGGAGGAAATTTCCATTCTTCTGATCCTGTTTTGGGCTGACGCATGGAATAACTTCGTGTTCCTAAACCCTTCCATGAGCTAGGAATTCCTGGCTTTTGTTTTCAGAAGACTTCTTCCATGAGCTCAACCTTAACCAATTGCTGCCTAGCTGACGCAAGCTCATTAGAGAGGTCCAATCCTTGCTGATTTTGCATCCTGCTTTCAATATCTTTCACCTTTTGTTCTCCTAGTTTTACTAGCTGAAATACATTCCCAAAGACCTCCTGTAACATCTCAGAAAAATTCGTACAAAGACCCGAGTACCACTTCTGGCAGAAATTCCTAGTTTTACTAGCTGAAGACTTCAGACCGTCAAATTCTGACCTAACTACACCATGGATCAGGGAAAATTCCCTGCACATATTCGTATACTTGTGGCCCTGATCGAGTGACAACGACCATTGATCTGATACGGTCCGTCACGGTTGATCGGCCTATCCAAACGTGCTGAAATCGCATCCTGGCCTAGATCCATGGTCAGGGAACTTGCTCCATGACGTATCCGAACAATGGACCGCCAGATGGGCCCCGTTCATCAGAAACAGGCACCCTTTGGCTATAACCCAAGTATAGCATGGCCCTGGGGCCATTTACATCACTTCTGAGCCTATATAAGGCCCTTAAATCACCCCATTCCTATCCCATACGAATTTTCTCTAACCCTAGGAGAGAGAAGAGAGAAAGAAAGAGAAAAGAGTAGGGAGTGAAGGGAGATCTTTGGAGTTTGCTGCAGTGACTCTTTCCTGCTACTCCACACGTTGAATCGCCTTTACATCTAGCTACACGAACCATTTCAACTTCGATTTAGGTAAGGAATCCTAACCCTAATCTCAATTTTGAAATCTAAATAGAGGAATCTACGAAATAGAAAACCTATTTCATTGCTTAGGTGACCAACGTTCGGTTTATGGGAATATAGTGTTTGAACCGAGTTCGAAACGAACAATCCGACGAAAGGTGTGGACTATAAATGTTTAGGTTATGGTTTTCAAGGCTTTCAATGTCACTAATGATTTATGTCTGACTTGATTGCTGCCATATGATCTTAGCTACGATATATTCGATAAATTATACATGTGTGCGAACTATGTGAATATATAATGCATTCCATGTGTTTGTTGAAATGTTTGAAAGAAATTGAAATTATGATTTGTGCTTGCCATGACTATTAATTGAGCATACATGTTTGTTGTATGTATGACAACCCCTTTGTGAAAGGATTTTCCATAATATATGCTGTAACTAATTTAGTCTATGTATGTAGTAATGTGTAGTCTAAGTGTTTGACAAAATGTTTGAATGAGAAATTGTTTGATGAATTATATTTAATAAGAGTGTTGAGATAGGATTCTCAACTACCTTATCCATATTTATAGTTTCTTTCATGTAATCTAAATTGCTACTACGCGATTTGTGGATGAAATGCATATGTATAACAATATGTTCAATGTGTTTGATAAAATGCTCAAATGGGATTTATATTTAAATTATTTGTTAAATGATGTTATGAATATCACATGTGACTACCTATTGCATTTGAGTATGATTGGGACTACTACGTAGTCCAGGCAAACGGTAACGGTTCCCGATTGAGTGGCCGAACTGGTCTCGCCACATTGGATACAATTGATGAATCTGAGCCGTACGGTGATTGTCAACAGTGGTTAGGCCACGTGGAGTGCTTATGTGCTCCATGTTGATTAATTCAACGTCCACTCGTACCAATCGAACTTCTCAAATAACCCGATTGGCCTATTGTGTGTTTACCATGTTGTAACGCCCTGAAATTCGAGGGTCGAGTAGCAACTCAATTCTCGAGTTCCAAAACATCACTTATGCAACATAGAGAATGATGATTGAATGTTGTCTGTGTTAGTGCAATAAACATGAGTGAGATTATACCAAAACAGTAATCCATACTCCAGTTCGATGTACAAAACGCAAGTGGAAGACTGAAAGACATATATAGATGTGTATAAAAACAAAACGATTTCGATCTGTCTTCAAAGTATGATTACTTCATTGAGTCATCGTATACATGTACCGAATCAAAAACAAAATGTCAAAAGAATAGTCCAATTGTCGTGATAGCCCAGTAGCCTCGTAAATTCGGATTGCCTAAGCAAAGCCACCGGAGAACTGCATGAAGGAAAACTCATCCTGATCATCATAATAATCAGGCTCAGCCTCCTATGAATCATCGGTACCTACATCTAAGACAGAGTCTGGTGGGTGTCCAGAACACCGTCCCGTAACGTGGGAGTGAGTAGCTAACTCAGTGAAACAATAAAGCATAGGTTAACATGTCATCAAATCAGTCACGCAGTAATGATAAAGCAGTACAATCAACAGCTTAAGTACTCTTCTTAATGCAAGTATGAAATGCAGTCGTGATGCATGCCTCTCGCCTAACCACCCTCATACGGCACCATCTTACGTCCGCGGCATGCGTTCATCTCTCAGTGCTCCACATCTTCTAGGCACATGCAATGCGATGATGAGCATGATTACCGAGTTGTTATTAGTCCATTTCAAACAGCAGTATTGGGAAACTAGGGTACCTCCCTTATATCATTCCCAAACATGATCCATTGTAGGGTCGTCAGTCCTAGATAATCTCATACGATGGTGTGTTTCTAGGTCACTGCAAGGGCTGTCAGGGGCTGTTACATGGAATCGTTACACCACTCCCCCATCACCTTATCATTATAGGCCTAGTTTGTACTCTTATTTCTACGGAAGGGTCGTCGCCTCCACGTAGACTCAGAGTACTCTCGAGGTCACTACAAAGGGCTGCCAGGGCGGTTACACGGAATCGTTGCACCACTCCCCCATCACCTCATCAGTGTAGGCCGACAGCTCGAATATAATGTCCCATACCACCATAATCGACTCACGAGTCTAGTTACTCAATGGTCACTATGGGGAGGCTCGTGGCCCCAGCGTAGGCCGAAAGCTCGACCACGGTGTCCCATACCACCATGCCTGACTCATGAGTCTTAGCGGATCGAGGTACCACGATTAATGGGATTCCATTGGTAAGCTTGGTACCTTAGGTTCAAACAGAGGCGTCCAAACATGGTGGACATACATAAGACAGATCGGGTTACTTGACGAGCTCGGCCTGCTCGAGCGTACGACCAATTGAACGACATGAAGTGCAATCACTTCGTGTGGCCTAACCACTGCCGCCAACCGAAGTACGACTCGGGTTCGTTGAACATATCTCGCATGGCGAATGAATCTCAGCCATGCATTCATCTCCGTTTCGATTGCTTGGACTACTTCATAGTCCCAAACTCAATCCATTTCATCATGTAATCATATGAGGCAATCCACCGTAATGGATTCCATAGGTTCAAGAATTTCAATCACATAAGCATATTATGAAACAGAATTTACAATCAAAGCATATTACAATACAAACACGATTTCACACACAATCATTGCATAAGTAAAACAGAATTTACAATAAAGCGTACATGTTGGGAATCATTCACACAATTAAAGTAACCAAGATTTGTATCTCGATCCACATACAAGGTGTACTAGACGAACGCTAGCACATTCAGGCATTTTCACAAACACATAAACTACAAACATCATCATACATGACGTATGATGATTGCACATGTGCTAGGCCAAATCCTTTCACTAGGGAGTTGCCCTGTATATCACTCGTGTATACCCATGACGAAAATCATGGCATGCATGAATCCGGGATACATGTTTACTTAAACATTTCCACAAACACTTGGGCTACACACTTCTCACATATATGGTATATGGACTGTGATGTGAGTTAGGGCAAGTCCTTTCGCTAAGGAGTTGTCACACATGTATTAAGCCTATATTCACGACAAATAAACATGTTAGTACAAATCCAAAATCCAAACAAAATCAAACATTTCAACATATGCATAGAATAGCCTAAATCCTACATATCTCATATAACCTCGTATAACGAAACAAACGACGCATTTTGCATGTGTAATAACACCCTTGTCAGTTATAAATCATTAACCGACATTGAAAGCCTTGAAAACCATAACCTATACACCTAAAGTCCGCACCTTACGCCGTAGAAGCGTAATAAATTTGGTAGGAATACAAAGTCTTCTTCCACGACAGTATAACAACCTGAAGCACAAGTAGTGTTAGCTATTTCGCTAATTGAATCAATTGAAACCCTAAATCAGATTAGGGTTAGGGTTTTCTTACCTAGAAATGAAGTCGGAATCACCGGAAAAGCGATTAGAAAGAGGTGGTTAAGCTTGTATAGTGGCAGGGTAGAGTATCAGGGAGATCCTCCCACTTCTCTCACACTTTCTCTCTCTTTTCTCTCTTCTCTCTCCTAGGGTTTTCTCAAATTCGTATGGGCTAAATGAGAGAGGGTTTAAGGTCCTTATATAGGCTAAAACATAACCAAAATAGACCCAGGGTCAAGGTATACTTAGGTTATATCCAAAGTGAGCTTGTTCCGTCTTAACGGAGCACTTCTGGAGCCCCCCCTTGAGCCAAAGGTCGGACTTAAGCTCACGGACTATGGATCTAGGTTGAGTTAAGTTTTCATTCCAATCGGGTTTCCAGATCACACGTGGCGGACCAGTCTCAGTTCAACGGTCACCAAGGCTCGATCAAGGTTACAAGTACACAGACATGTATGGGAAATGTTTCCTGATCCGAGGGTGTATTTAGATCAGATTCCGACGGTCTGATTGCTTATATTTGGCCCGCAAACGTCAAGTCTCAGATTACTTAAATTTAATTTAATTTTTAAAGAAAATCAGGTTTTCTCACACTCTTCACTCTAGGCTCAAGCGAATAGTTTTGGGACACAATCTGGATTTGATCTCCAAGATGATTATCAAGCCCAGCAAGGTGGTCCTAAGTCTATAACTTCGTATTATTCGGATTTTCGATGTGCTGTCCAGAACCGATACGGAGTTTCAATGTGCTCCCGAGAGCAGTCGGGTAATGAGTTTGATCCTAGATTTTAGGGTAACCTAGCGTCAATGATTCTACAAGTTTTGGATCTTGCAGATCGTATTTAAAGTGATTCAAACGGATTTCATGGCTAATCTAGTTTAACACTCAGTTAACTTTGTCTAATTTCTAAAGGATTTGATCCTAAGTGATTTCTGCCTGAGGTGATATGATTTCTGCCTGAGGTAATACTCGGGCCATTGTACAAAATTTTCCGAGTCGTTACACATGTATGGACGCTACTGCTTGAATCTAAGGTACCGCTTACCAATGTAACAGCCTGTTTCAACCATGGTACCAAAATTCGCTAAGACTCATGAGCCGGGCATGGTGGTGTATGAGACATCGTGGTCGAGCTGTCTGCCTACGCTGGGGTGACGAGCCTCCCCGTAGTGACCAATGAACAACGTAAACTCATGAGCCGAATATGGTGGTGTATGGGACACTGTATTCGAGTTGTCGGCCTACGTTCAGGTGACGAGCCTCCCATAGTGACCTCAAGTATAATCAATTGAACTTGCCTATTCACTGCTTTCATTAGGGGTGATGCCCTACAACTTGCCTAACGTATGTGATTAACTAGGATTGACGACCCTAGATGGATCTCCGCTTGGGTTAATGATATAAAGGGAGGTACCTTAGCTTCCCGAACCTGCTGTATGAATAAGCCTAATCAATTACTTGGCTAACATGATCATGCACTGCATTGCATGTGCTTTGACGAGGAAGCGCACATTTAGGGAGTTTGCCATGCGCGATCGTTAGATGAAGTCGCTGAGGGAGTGTAGGCGAGGGCATGCATCATTACCGCATATCATCCTTACATTAACCAGAGTAGTTAGAAAATGCTTGTTGTACTGCTTTATCATTACTGCTTGACTGAATTGATAGCATGTTAACCTTTGCCTTATAGTACCACTGAGTTGATCACTCACTCCCACTCTGGGATGGTGTTTTAAAACACTAACTAGACTCTGTTTTAGTTGTAAATAACGATGAGGCTTACGTGATGGAGTCGAATTTCCTAGACAAGGAGGAAGAGTTCTCCTATGTGTAGCTCTCAGGCGGGTCTGTGTAGACCTAGAGCTGCGTCGTCGGGATCACAGGATTATAAGGATTAATTGGACCTTTACATTTTAATATTTTGTAATTTTGAAACAATACTTGTATATATTCAGCCTGGTAACATATTCATACTCTGGAGGTTATGAAATATGTATATACTTTACATATCCATCTACGTCTTCTGCTTGCTAAATTACATTAACTCTGGAGTATGATATGCTGATTTAGTGTAATCCCACTCATGTTTAATACACTAATATGGACAACATTTAAACATCATTATCTATGTTGCATAAGTGATGCGTTGGATCTCGGGAGTTGAGCTTTGCTCGACCCTCAAAATTCGAGACGTTACAAGTTGGTATCAGAGCATGATTTGGATTAAAATGGACCTGGGTTATGGCAACACGACGCACATTGACGCACTTTGACTTAGGTGGGGACGATAAAATGAAGAAATGATTGTAGGATCCCGAATTTTCACCGACGGTCGAGATTGACCGTTGAAATGAAACCCATACGCATCCAAGATCATGTGAAATGATCTTAATCCCTTTTTAGGTCATCAATCGACGGGTTTAAGTTGTAAGTCGGCGAATCCAAAACTTGAAACATGCTAAAAGGTGTGAATATGTGCGAAATGGGCCGAGAAAATACATTACATGGACGTAGGGGCCCAAAGCCCAATTTTCGGTGGGACCCAGGGGGTCCCCCGCACATTTTTGGAGTGCCAGGATGGGGTGGTCACCGGCCCCAGTCGGCGGCGCGCCGCCCGGACCTCCAGCGGGCCGTGGCGGGCCCGCGATTCCGGTGGTCCACTACCCTCACCCACATGTGTGGGGCCCTGTTTCACATGTGGGGTCCTCCACTTAAACCCCTTTTGGCCATTTTCACTCCATTCTCACCTCCAAAACCCTCCAAAGTCTCTTTTCCCTCTCAAACCTCCATTCCATGCACACAAGCTTCTTCTTCTTCTACATTACATACCCATCCTCCACCATTTTCCTTAAGACCCTCTCTTACAACTCTCCATCTTCCCATTTCCCACCTATTTGAGCACAAAAGCTCTCTTTTGTGTCTCATAATCTCCAAAACCCACAAACCCATCTCACCCTTCAAGTTTCTTCACTTCCATGGCTCTTTTTGAGCTAGTCACCACTATTTTCTCCCTCTCCACACTCTTTTCCCTTATGGGGAAGAAGAGGGCGCCCTCGGATAAAGCCGAGCCTAGTCGCCCAACCCGTTCAAGGAAGAAAATGGGCGCTAAAGCAAGCACAAGTGTCGAGCGAGAACGAAGATCAAAACGGGATCTTGACCCGTGGATCCCCATCGAAAGATCTCTACCACCGGACATTGAACTTGGTAAGTTCCGTGACCGCAATGTTGTATTCGAGGCTCATGTTGATGAAAGGCTTTTCGAGTTGTACCCTGTGATGGACATGCTCCTGAAAAATGGATGGGGTCCTGTATTTGAGGGAAATACTCATGCAAGTCAAGGCACCGTACGAGCCTTTTACGCTCCTATACGGAACCCATTATTGGAGCCTCTTCAGTTTACTATCCCTTTGGGGAGAGAGGAGGCCATAGTCAATATAGATGTGGTGGCTCGTATCATGGGTATGGAGCATGGACTTGTATATGTTAGCGAGTTAAACCTTACTAGTGAACGAGAAAGAAATCACCGCACACGCTTCCTTTACGGCTAGCTTGAGCGGTGGAGGCAAGTAAATAACCTTGCAATGACCAAAATGATAAACGATTTTCACCTACTCTACCACATATTTACGTATAACGTATATCCCAGGTGGAGTAATCGCACAGAATGCACTCGACTCATGGTGGATTTCTTATATAGAGCTGGTTAGGGAGATAATCTATGCCTGCTTACATTTATCTTGTCTCAGATTGTGAGTACTGCACGATCTACACGGGCGATGCGTCACTTCCTTTCGGTCGACTTATTTGTAAGATCGCTCGAAATTTCGAGTTCCGACTCCATATGGATAACCATGCCCCGATCCATATCATCAGTGACACGACGCTCAACAACATGGGCATAGGCCCCAGGCAACGGCAAGCAAGGCTTGATGAGTCTGGGGATGAAATTGAAGAAGAGAGTGAAGAGGAAGAAGGCAGTGAAGAGGAAAGTTATGAGCAAGAAACCGATGAGGAAAGCAGTGAGGAAGAAGATGAGGCCCATGATTCAGATGAGGGACCTCCTACTGCTACTTGTGAGGACCGCCGTGATCGGGCCGCCTTAGAAGCCTGCATGGCTCAGATTGAAGAGAACCAGGCCGCCTTGAGACAGGAGGTCAAGGAGAGTCAGGCCTATTTGAAACAAAAATTTAAGAAGATGTCGCGCACCTTGAAGATTCTCCTATGTTGTATGCAGGACAAGGGTGCGCCTCCACCTTCGCCAGAATTAGAGGACTAGTTATGTTGTAGTCGTTTTCTTTGGGTTTTCCTTGTTTTCTTGCTTGTCTTTGTAATAGACTTGGTAGGCTTAATTATATGTTAGAGTAGTGGGTGTTAAAACTTATACTAGATTAGCTCATATGCATCTTCTGTCATGATTCATGTAATACTACATCTCATATATTGTGACAATTTTTGGGTAAATGAAATGCATGAAGCTTCTTTTGAATTGGAATGTGTAGAATATTTGGAGAAGTATGTGCGGCATTATCCTAAAATCTTACACGTATTGCACCCTATGTGGTATATAGGGAATGCCTCCGAAGACCACTCAGAATATGACACGTCTTGCACTTGGCGGATTGATTGACGGGGCACTTCCCCTAAGCAATAGCCATACGGACCCCAGTTTGGGCTCGGATAGTGACACCATGCCGGATTCACAGCCGGCCACTGGCCCTACCAATGGGCCAACACCTAGTGCACCACCGGTTCCAGAACAGAACCGTGCGTCTACATCGATGCCACACATACCTTAGGCGGCTCCTCCCCCTGATAGGTTGGAGCAGATGATACTCCTAATGCAGCAGTAGCAGCAAGTTTGGGCCATTATTGCGGGGGTCATTGCCCAAAACATGAGTATGGTCCCGCCTGCACCATCTGTGCACCCTGCTGGAAATATGAATACCAGCGGTCTATTTGAACGCTTCCAGCTCTTCTGACCTCCCACCTTTGTGGGCACTCATAGGCTCGAGGAAGCCCAATACTAGCTAGATCGCATCTCTAAGATGTTAAAGCCGCTGCACTGCACTGAGGTAGATCAAGTTGAGTTGGTTACGTATATGCTTGAGAAGGATGCTAGTCTATAGTGGGACAGCATCCTACGAACAGTTCCTGCAGGACACATGTGGACGTGGAACGCATTTGAAACTCTATTCCATGGAAAGTACTTCCCCTCACTTACCGTAATGAAAAGGAGGGTGAGTTCCTTCACCTCCGACAGGGAGGAATGACCGTGTCAGAATAGGAGAACAAATTTATGGAGCTAGCCAGATACGCTCCTTCGATCCTAACAGATGAGCCAATGAAAATGCGACATTTTTCAGATGGTCTACGACCCGAAATCCGCATTAAGATGTATTGCGCTAACATTCCCAACTATGCTGAGCTAGTGAACATGTCCCTGCGAGCTGAGCAGGATGGAGACAGACTGTCTTGCACACGTTTACCAATGGGCCCGAGGCCTCAGCCTGAATTGCTGAACCGATCGTTCCTCAGCAAGAGGCCACATGCAGATTCGCCTCCTAGGCTTATGACTCCACCGACCCAACAAAGGCAATCAAATCTGTGGTGCCCCTACTGTAAGAGGATGGGCCATACAGACACCTATTTCTTTACCAAGATGAGGGACAACAGCTTCACACCGCCTTAAAAGATCAACTGTCAGCCGCCACAAGTTATATCAGCTCCACCTCTACAATTGGCACCACTAGTACAACTTTACTGACCACCTGCACCTCGAAATAGGCCGCCTCAATGACCTATGGCAGCTCAACCAAATCATTCTTAACAAGCTTGTGTACATGCACTAGTAGCCGGGGCATCTGAGACAGCAACTGCAGTGCCTTTAGCCTTTGAAGTCACTGTCCACATTCAAGGTACAACTGTATTTTTATTGGTGGACACCGGATCCACTATTTTGATAGTATCATGCTCTATAGTCAAGCGTTTAGGGTTGAACACTACCCCTATGATTGGGGTGAGAGTCCTTACCGCGACAGGGACTTTCTCCAACGCTACCAAGCTTTATAAAGATTGCCCGATAGACTTAGGGAGCAGAACGGTGCACATTGACCTGATTGTCACCCCGCTGCATCATTACGACGTCATCCTCGGCATGGTTTGGCTCACCGAAATGAAGGCAGAGATCGATTGCGATACCAGATTGGTGACAACCCGTGCACCTGAGGGCACGACCATTACTTTCCCAGTTCAGGCCAATTTGCTCTACCGCATAAGTTGTTACACTTCCTTATTGGAAAATGTTCATGGTCCGACACTTGGGAACACGCCAGTAGTCTAAGATTTCACGGACGTGTTCAGAAAGATCCCTGGGCTACCTCCTCAACGCGAGATTGATTTTACCATCGACCTAGTGCTGGGTACTACACCTATCCCTTTCCGACGTACCGCATGCCTCCATGTGAGATGGAGGAACTAAGGAGACAGATTGATGATCTGATGGATGCAGGTTTTATACGACTAAGTGTATCTCCTTGGGGAGCACCGGTGTTGTTTGTAAAGAAGAAGGACGGATCGCTGCGATTGTATATTGATTATCGCAGGTTGAACCAAGTGACAGTGAAGAACAAGTACCCTTTACCCAGGAGAGATGATCTGTTCGACCAGTTGAAAGGGGCACAGTATTTCTCAAAGATCGACTTACAGTCCGGGTATCATCAGTTGCGCGTCAGGGATGTGTTTCGACAAGAAACAAATGTGTTTGATTTGGGAGATTATCTTATTTAAACATAGTAGAGAAAGTATTTAAAACGATCATCATACTTCACTGATACTGAGTTCATTTACATCCTCAGATTCCCTTGATTTTAAGATAGATTATTTAGAATAAAGGAAACATTATAAGTTCAATTGTCATAATCAAATATAAAATCCAGCAGCATTTCGTTAGTAATTTCAGTCATCTCCTAAGACTTAGGAGGAATATACTCTTCTGCTGATTTCTCTCCTTTAAACTTAAACAGAAGGAACTTGAAGACTTCAGCCAATTCAGCAGCATGACGGCCCCTTATCTTCACAGACTGCAGGGCAGTCCGGTTGCGCAGACCCGCGCAAAGAATGTCAGTTGCGCGGACCCGCGTAACCCATCGCTGCCTTCTCTCTCATCTTCAATATTCCTCTTTGCTCCACTTCCTCTCGAAAATCTTTCATCCGTCCAAATGAAGGAGGGGAGGGGGTATTTATAGGCCTTCGTACGTGTGGTGCCTCGATCTTGGTGCCACGGGACTCACCTTTCAGTGTTTTGAGGCTTTTTACAAAGAGCCCATTCTGGAACTCATCACGCAGACCCACGCAATGGATATTTTATTTACGCTTTCCCCGCAACAGATATCGGTTGCGTGGACCCGCGCAAACCATCCTCCACTACTTTGGATCTTTTTCAGAGAACACACCCTGGAAGTCAGTTGAGCGAACCTGCGAAACTGGTATTTTGGTTGCGCGGTCCCGCACAATCAATATCTCTTACACGGTCCCGCGTAATCAATATTGTTGTTGTGCAGTCCGGCGAAATACTAAGCTATTCTTTCTTCTCTTCTCCTCTTCTTCCTTCTGTTCTTTTCTTCTTTCTTCCTTGCCTCTGATATCTTCTCATCTCTTCAAATCAACACATGATGAAAACTTTGCACATTTTTTGGTGCACCAACAGATGCTCCCTCGATCCTTCTTTGATTGATTCCTGAAATCAAATGGAGGATCGATCTTCCTCTGCCCAAAGAACTTGAATGAACTGCAACTGAAGGATGACTGGATGATCATGCTTGCATGAAAGACTGGATGATCATTCTTGACCAGAAGATCGAATGATCATGTTTAAACGAAAGACTTGAATGCTCACGTTCAAACGGAAGACTTGATTGATTGCGCTCGAACGGAAGACTTGATTGATTGTGCTCGGACGAAAGACTTGAATGATTGCGGTCGCACGGAAGACTTTGAACGATCGCGCTCGAACGTAGGACTTGAATGATTGTGCTCGAACGGAGGACTTGAATTATTGTGCTCGAACGGAAGACTTTAAATGCCCCCTGCTAGCAGTATCGAGCGAATGATTCACTAGAGAAGATGAAATTCTCTTTTCATCGAAACTTGCCACTGTAACAGCTGTGACGACTTTGTCTTTGAGCAACTTGATTAGAAAACTTTCTTTCAACACCATTGCTGCTGCAATAGTCCCTTTGATCAACTCTAGCAACTTTTTCCTTCAATTTTGTGTCTAGAGAGTTGTTCTTTAATGTTGTTCCTACCGCAATAACTTTTCAATTGTTTCCTTTATTCATGATCTGCATAATCCAAGCTTTTCGAATGATAATCTTTCCTACCAAATTAATCAGAATTAGTATCTCATTACATTATAATTCTTTCAATTTAGCTTTATGAAGCATTGATAATTTTGAAATATATATTGAAATCTTCTTCTCTCTTTAGGTTGATTGTGATATTCGCTTTGTCGTCGTGCTTCGCATTGCATCCCTTGCATCCTTTGCTTGTTATATTATGCTTTTAGAGATATCATTTTGAATGTTTACACTGAATCATGCTTCATAATTCTCGGTATATGAATTCATCCACCGTGCATAAGAGATTATCAGAAAGACAAAGGCATAAATTACTTTTGAAGACATAGATCCTGCCCCCTTTCCCTGTCATTGTCGCATAAAGATTTCTTCAGAAGATAATATTTTCGAAGTGAAGGTTGTTGATACTCTTGAAGGATGGATAATCTTTGCCGCTCTTTTAACGAACCCAAAGAATATATCTGAATCTTTATATTATCTGAGAGAGAATGATAATTCTTCACTAGTTTATTCTCTGCCCCCCTTTGAGAATCTTGTGCGATAATATTCCTTTATATCAAGAAGGCGAGAGACAAAAAGACCTTACAACTCTTGTCAGTAGAACAAATATATTGTAATTGAAGACTAATAGTTGATCTCGAAGATTTGAACTTTTGAGTAGATAATTGCCAATATCTTAGAGCCATTTTCTGTTGTTGTAATTTGAACCTGATTCAAAGGAAACGCATTTTTGCATGTTGTTTACTCAACATTTAAAATTATCATCAGGCAATTGCATCCATTGAGCATATCTAAAATGAAATATGTATCTGCGGGATTTTGAATGTTGCACATAGTTGATGCTTTTTTAGCAGTGGTGCTGGTGTACTTTTAACTGAACAAGACTGAACTTGACTTGACTAGACTAGACTGACTTGACTTGACACTATTGGACTTAATTGGACTAACACTTACACACACAGTTTAAATTCTTGAGTAGTTGGAGCAATCACGGCCGTGAACTTAATAGGTTTTACGCACAGGAATGACCACAGTAACTCTCTAGAGTTCGCGGGGCTCTACCAGGCTACCTTTGACCAAACCCTAGGCCGTCAGTCCATTAATGAGAGGTCATCTTGCTTCAGAGACCTTTCCTAATGTGTTACTACCAGAAACAAGCCTGGGATCTGGATTTTCAATGGGTACCAAATCCAAGGTCGTCAGTCCATCAATGAGAGGTCATCTTGCTTCAGAGACTTTTCCTCATGAGTTACTACTGAAATCAAACCTAGGATCTGGGGAGTCATCCTGCATTAGAGACTCACTTTTTCTTCACCTGCAAGGTCGGACCCATTCACGGTAGGGCATTTTTCTCCATTCCCCGTGATGCTGTCGGAAGCTATACAGACGACATGGGTCTTACATGACTACTTCATCAAGTGCCCGCATGGGTATACATATGATGGCCATCACGGGCTTTTTGAGGCCACTGGCTTCTCATTGTTGCCCGAATGGCGATAGAGATGGGCCTTACGTGACTGCTTCGTCAACTGCCGGAATGGCGACAGAGATAGGCCTTATGCGTAGTTGGCCGTATAGGCTTTGCTAGGCTGCCTTAAATGATCATTTGCTATCGCTGTCGTAAGATTTGTGTGGTTGACCATGTATGTTTATTCCACTGCTTATTTCACTGTCGTGAATAATGAATCAATAATTGATACATCGCCATTGCTGATATGTTCTGACAATGCTTATGGTTAGGATAGTGTATCAGCTTGGCGATGATAACAATTTCAACAAGGTGAGCAGCGATAGTTACTAATTTTGGCGATAATCATCGACGCTTTTCATTTGGCGATTTTCATTTGACACTTTTCATTTGACGCTTGTTATTGGCGCTCACATTTGGTGATGACTTAATATGCTTGAAAGCCTGCATTTTATTCATGTACACAAAAAATATGTTCTATGGTGAGAAACACATTTCACAATTTCTTACTCACCTTTTTACTCACCTGTCTTGCCCCCTTTTGATTAGGAAGTATTTCTCTGTGAATCTTTGTAATCAAAATCATGATGTTGCGATCCTTAACTAACATACTGACGCCACATTACCTCATACTATTTGTTTAAGATTGGCATTGCCTCCCGTCTTGATCTGATCAGTCCCGTGTACTCTTATTTCTTCTTTTATTTCATACACTTTCCTTATAGAGATTTCATCTTTATTAATCATCATTTGTAACTTGTTCTTCAAACTGAAACAGTTCTCCGTTCAATGTCCGAGGAAACGACGATAGTACCAATAATCACCTTCTCCTATTTTCTTCATTTCCCTTGGACGTTTCGGCCATGACAATTTGATCTTTTCAGCTACTAACAATTTGTTCAACATAGGGAGTATATCATCTTTTTCAAATGAATACTTCTTACAATCCTTAGGCTGTGCAAATTCTTTCTTCATTTTCTTGGTTGTATGCCCAGTCATATTTCTTGTATCTGAACTTCCTTGCTCATTCTGTTGATTCTTCGCTTTTCTTTCTTCCTCAGTCGTATCAATTGAATTTCTTCCAAGGTTCAGAACCAACTGGCTTATATAAAAAAAATCAGACACTTTTGCATTAATCCTTTCTAAACTGCAAGCCTCTTCAATCAAATCTTGAAATGTCTGCATATTCGAATTTGCGAGACTTAACACAATACTTAGCCTCATGCATTCCATGCATAACTTAACTTGTTCTTTTTCTTCTTTCACCAATCGCAAGCGTGATGCTCCCAGAATCCTCCATCGATTAATGAATTCCCCGACCAGTTCATCCTCTCTTTGGCGAATGGAAGCTAATCCATGACTGACTTCTTTAGAGGATAACTCAACAAATTGTGAATTATAACGAGAGTTTCTGAGTGAATTTATTACTGCTGGCCATTCCCTTTTTGCAATAGCCTTCCCTTTATCTTTCCGGTTCTTTATCGGATCTCTTACAGATGTCATGTTCACAGTGACTTTTTTGCTCTGTCCTTCATTTCTGTTCATCACTATCTCACCTTGTTTTATCATCCGCTTTAGTATATTTTTTAATGTAAAACAATCTTTTGTACGATGTCTTAAACAACGATGGTAATTGAAAAGGCCAAGCTATATGTCCTAGAGGGGGGTGAATAGGACTGTGCCAAATTTAAAATAATTACAGCGGAATTTAAATAAAGAGATAGCCAGATAAAGTAGATCAATCCTTAATGCTGAAATGAATAGCAACCTCAATAAACAAGTATTGAGAGATTGATACAAAAGTTGTTCTAAGGACAACCTTACACCAAAAACCAAAGTTTATTGTAGGACAACTTGATTTCTAGAAAAGTCTTTGTATCAAAAACTCAAACTTTCAAGAAATAAACAAATTGAAACCATACAGAGGAATAGAATGTAATCTCAAATATTGATTGTTCTAGGGACAACCATGCACCATAGAAATAGCAGGGAAACCTTACTAGAACAATTTAGAGAATCTAAAGCTCAAACAAATAAAGGAATAACTTGAAATAAATTGCAGAAATATAAATCTAAACTATTACAACATTCTCCACACTTGCTTTGAAATGTAAATATTTACAACATTCACAACCACACATACATTCCACAGCTTTGAATGATAAAAAGTAAAAGATTAAGCAAGCATTCAATCCACAAGACAAAGAATTATAGTGGTTCGCCTGTGTGTTCACCAACTGTTAAACAACTGCCACACAGAATGTTACTCCACTCCTAATATCCTCACACAGGGGATATTAGCGTTCACTATCAAAATAGGTTTCACAGGTTCACCTAAAACCTTCACGATTATATCTTTTTAACTTGGGCTTACACAATCCAAAAACCCTTCTTTCTAAATTTTTTGGCTCTCCTTAGATAACCACACAAATGGAATTTTTCTGGCGAATCCCAAACAAAAACCAAAAGAATGGAAATTTTACAGAATTGTAAAATACCTGGATTTCTCCTCTTGTAGCAGCCCGGAAGAGCCAATCAGAGTAGAAGTTCGAATATGGAAGTTCAATGTCCAATACTCACTTTAAAATGGTTCTAAGTTCTAATTGATTTTAAGTTTAATTAACTTAGGGCTAGCTGTATTTGATTTTGATTCCGTGAAGAAGGAATTAAGAATTTCCCCTTTTTCTAATCAGATTGGAATGAAAATCAAAATCAAATAACAATAAGCTAACAAAAGGAAATAGAATTATGCACAATATAGCTTAAAAACAAACACAGACTTATCTCAGAGTGGAGCCTTGAATTCACTTAATTTTTCAATGAAAAACTCTGAAATTCGTGTGCTATTTATAGCTGCAAAAATTCGTCTTCGACTGGTCCTAGGGTCACCACTACTGGTCGAAGAATAAACTGATATTTGAATTTTTGAGCGCGATCGGATCAAACCGTTGTACGACTGATCGTAAGCAGTCCACGACTGGTCGAAGGCAGTCCACGACCGGTTGAGACCCCTCTACGACTGGTCGTGCGACACTTGATTTAGCCGCTGGAGTTTGAGTCGTAGCTTTACGACTGGTGGGAGGTCGAGTCGAGACCATCTCACGACCGATCGAGCAGACTCCAGGACTGGTCATAGCTGAACCGAAAAATCTGATAAATTGCAACAATTCTAGGACTGGTCTTGGAACTTCTTAGACTGGTCGAAACAGTGCTAGGACTGGTCGAACAAGGTCTAGGACTAGTCTTAGAATAGACCAAATTCATGTATTAATATTCAAATGAATTATGTAGCCAAAGTGACCTACCCTAAGGTCAATTTAAGGTTTATCATACCTGGGACATGAAGTATGGACATTGAAAACTTCCTTTGCTTAGACTTTGATCATTATGAAGCTTGAGTTCTTCTTGATGCAGCTTGACTACTTCATAAGCTTTGAAATCAATGTCATTTTGAGTTGCACTTGAGTCTCAAACTATGCTTGAGTTTTGACCTTGAGTACACGTGAACTTGAGCTTGAGTTCTTACATGTGAGCTTGAGCTTGAGTCTTGAGCTTGAACTCTTCTTTAATATCTTCTATCTTGTAGCTTGAACTAGCTTGAGGAATTCATCTTCTTGACTTGGTATCTCGAACAAATTTATCAAGATATAAACAGAAGACACATATAGAGGTTTTGACACACAAAATTTGACAACCAAAGAAGAATCAAACCATAGCACTTACAATCTCCCCCTTTGTCAAATTTGTGACAAAACATACTTCAACAAGAAAAGCACAACATGTGTATTAATGAATCATGCACCAGTTGTCATGAACTAGCATAAGCATACAACCTCATGCACAACCACTTAACTTCCCTTGCGTAACTGTAACTCCCCCTTAACTCCTCCTTAGTAGTACACTTCAACCATTCCCATCACAGCATCAATCAATCAAGCCATAGAAAATTCTCAAATTTCTCCCCCTTTTTGTCAAAATATGACAAAGGAAGAAACACAAATAGGATTGAAAGACAGGAAAGTAATGATCAAGTCAAAAAGTTAGAAAGATTGAAAGTTAAGAGTACGGAACATAGCATAAGGAGTTATAAAGTTAAGTCAGATAGAGTCTAACATAACCAGAGAAAGTAAAAAGTATTATAGTTATTACAGACCAAAGAGTTAAATCTCAATCCGATCCAGAAGAAGGAGCAGATATGGTAGGATCAATTTGATGAAGGCCTTTTTGTAAGCGCCTAAAATACTTGCGCATATTTTTAAATTGCTGATTGTGGCCAACATTCATATTCTCTACCTTCTCTTCTAATACACTTAGACGAGCATTTAAATCAGATGGCACAAAGTCAGGATCATTCCCACTGTCAAAATCAATTTCATTAAAAATATTATCCATATTGATATCATCTGGAGGAAGATCATCACCTTCTTCATCATTCCCAGCCTCAGCAGCAACTCCACCTTCACCAACATCAACTTGGCCTGGAGCCAATTTCAACTTCATTTTATTTAAGTTGGAGTTGTTGAATATGAAGTGTTGGATAGGAGCCTCTCCGACGGGCATAACGACTAACATGTGAATGGCTAATACATTCAACAAATACCTAAATGGAATATCACCATGACCGGGATGACTACGGATTTGAATGATAGAGGAACAAATCAAAGAAGGCAAACAGACATTAGCACCAGTAATGATTGAGTACAAAATACGAACAATAAGCAGAGTCAACTCAGTCTTGTTTCCAGAGCGGGGATACAAATTAGAAGTGAAGATACGATGTAAAACTCTGTATCTGGGTAACAAGTACCTGGTTTTGAGAGCATTCCCATTTGCAGTCCATGGTGCATTCATGTTACACAATGTCTAGTATAAACATATTTTTCCGATTCTGACACTTTCTCAGCAAGTGTGCTAGGATGAATACCATCATCATTTACTGGTATGTCCATAAGGCCTGAAATTAAATGTCGATCAACAGGAAAAGGCCCTTCTCTAGTAGCAATAGTAAAAGTCAGTTGCTCAGTAGAGAAGTCAGTTATGCATGCAACCATGGCCTGCGCTATGGACTGGTATGCCGGCCCGCCCCAGCGTAAAATGTTTTTCCAACCTACAGATTGAATGAGAGGAAAGAGACCAAAAGGAGTGATATGGTTTAAATTGATAGCTTTTTCAACAATCACATTGCGCATACATAAATCACGTACATGTGGTGGATCATCTTCAGGAGCCCTAAGATGACGTCTAGTGATAACATTTGATCAGAAGAAGAAGCACCTCTAGGATTTTTCTTTTTACCTCTAGGATCCATTTTCTTGAAGAAATACAAGAAATATCAAGAAAATAGATATGAGTTTCTCTAGATTCAACAAATGAGAAGAAAAACCCAAAAACTTGAAGAATGAGTTGAAATAGACAACTACAATCAAGAAATTTAAGAGAAAAGACTAAGATTCTTCAAGAAATCAAGAAAAAACACTCTAACCTCAGCGAATCGAACAGTGGGGTTCGACTAGTCGAAGCTCGGCTCATTGGAGAAGAGGATGAAATGAAGAAGAAGTGGTTTTTCTCCAAATAAAGGCAATCAGCGCGCTACACGACCGGTCGTACCACGACTGGTAGAGCACGTCCTTGACTGGTCGTATACCAGAAAAATAAATAAACATGCATTTTTAAAGAAATTTTGAAATATAAAACATTAAAGTCTTACATTATGATACAGAGATGCATGCTCAATCATTTTAAATTGCACAAACCAAGATCGAATTTCAACTTATTAAATCTGCTTTTGTCGAGCGGTTTAGTGAAAATGTCAGCAAGTTGAGTCTCAGTTGGAATATATTCTAAAGATATTTCTTTTTCTTCCACTAATTCACGGATATAATGAAATCTAATGTCAATGTGCTTAGTACGTGAATGCTGGATTGGGTTTTTCGAAATATTTATCGCACTGGAATTATCACAGTATAAAACCATCGAGTCTTGTGCGATTCGTTAATCACTCAACATATGTTTCATCCAAACTAGCTGAGTATATGCATTTCCAGCTGCAATGTATTCAGCCTCAGTATTGAGAGTGATATGGAACTTTGCTTCTTACTAAACCAAGAAGCCAAGCAGTTTCCAATGTAAAAACAACCACCACTGGTTGATTTTTTGTCATCGATATTACCTACCTAATCAGCATCTGAATACCCAGCTAATTGAACACTAGTATCATAAGGATACCAAAGACCCAAATTAACTGAACTTGTGACATATCGAATAATTCGCTTAATAGCAGTTAAGTGAGATTCTTTAGGATTAGACTGATATCTAGCACAAATTCCAACACTTAAAGCAATATCAGGTCTACTTGCAGTTAAGTAAAGCAAACTGCCTATCATGCTACGATACAATTTAGGATCTACATCTTTACCTGTAGAGTCTTTTGAGAGTCTTAGAGTTGTACTCATAGGAGTATCAAAATTCTTACCATTCTCAAATCCAAACTTCTTAGTAAAGTTCAAAGCATATTTAGATTGTGAAATAAAAATTCCATCAGACTGCTGTTTTACTTGCAATCCTAATAAATAATTTAATTCCCCAACCAAGCTCATTTCAAACTTAGATTTCATCAAATCTGCAAACTCAACAGTCATGTTAGTACAAGTTGATCCACAAATAATATCATCAACGTAGATCTGAACCATTAAGATATCATCGTTATGTTTCTTAACAAAAAGTGTCTTATCGACACTACCCATTTGAAAATTATGACTTAGTAAAAACTTAGTTAATTTTTCGTACCATGCCGTGGGAGCTTGTTTCAAACCATAAAGAGCTGTTTTAAGGCGGTATACATGATTAGTAAACTTAGGGTCTTCAAACCATGTAGGTTGTTCAACATATACTTCTTCATGTAAATCACCATTTAAAAAGGCACTCTTTACATCCATTTAATAAATTTTAAACTTTCTAAAGCATGCAATGGATATAAAAAGTCTAATTGATTCAACGTGAGCAACTGGAGAAAAGGTTTCATCGTAATCAATACATTCTATTTGAGTGTACCCTTGTACAACCAGTCTTGCCTTGTTTCGAATTATATTTTCAAGTTTTTCAGACTTATTTTTGAAAATCCACTTAGTTCCTATAATGTGTTTATCTTTAGGTCTAGGAACAAGATACCAGACATCATTTTGAACAAATTGATTAAGTTCTTCCTGCATTGCTACTATCTAGTTTTCATCAGAAAGTGCTTCTTTTATGTTTACCGGTTCAATCTGGGATATAAAGCATACATAATTACAAATGTCTTCTAGTTGTCTTCTAGTTCGCACACCAGTGAGAGAGTTTCCAAGAATTTGATCAGTTGGATAATCTTTAACAGTCCTTACTTCAAATTAATTTACTTGATGAAGTATTTAGTTTTTCAATTATAAGAACTTCATCATTATTTGAACTAGGTGCAAGTGTATTCAGGTGATCATCAATGACCACATTAATAGATTCTTGAATCACACCGGTCCTGTTGTTCAGTACATGATATGCGCGACTGTTTAAAGAGTATCCTAAAAAGATTCCTTCGTCACTCTTTGTCTCAAACTTTCCCAGATTTTCACGGTCACGCAAAATGTAGCACTTGCTGCCAAAAACTCGAAAGTATTTGACAGTCGGCTTCTTATCGAACCACATTTCATAAGCCGTTTTATTATTGGATTTACAAGTATAGACATGGTTAATAATGTAGCAGGTGGTATTCACGGCTTCAACCCATAAATTTCTAGGGAGCTTCATGCTATTCAACATAACATTTCCCATTTCTTGGAGCACTCTATTTTTCCTTTCCACAATACCATTTTGTTGTGGAGTTTTGGGCGCAGAGAATTCATGTGATATTCCCTGATCGCTACAGAATTTCTCAAAACTGCTATTTTCAAACTCGGATCCATGATAACTTCGGATCTTACTGACTTGAGAACATTTTTCAGTTTGGATCCGTTTGATAATCTTTTTCACTTCATCAAGGGTTTCTGATTTGTCTCTTAAAAATGAAACCCAGGTGAATCTTGTAAAATCATCTACAATAACCAAGATGTATTTTTTGCTACCTCGACTTTTCGTTCTCATTGGTCCTATAAGATCCATGTGGAGAAGCTCGAGTGGTCTTAATGTGGTATTGGAGTTCACCTTTTTGTGAGAACTCCTAGTTTGTTTACCATACTGACATTCACCACATATCTTGTCTACTTTTTGAATCTTAGGTAGACCTCTAATAAGTTCTCCTTTGCTCAATCTATATAAATTCTAGTAGTGTACATGTCTAAGGGGTTTATGCCATAATTCTGTCTCATCGGTATAGACCATGTAACATGTTTGATTAGATGAGCTACCATTGCTTACTATATAGCAGTTTTCAGAAGTTCTGTGTCCAGTTAATATTACAGAACCCTTTTTATCTATAATCTCACAACCTTGATTAGAAAATTTAACACTATGGTTGCTGTCGCATATTTGAGATATGCTTAACAGGTTGTGTTTTAGTCCCTCAACATATAAAACATTCTTAAATAAGGGAAGATTATAAAGTTGAACCGTACCTTGGCCAATAATCTTGCAGTTGCTACCATCACCAAATGTGACTGACCCATCAGTTATATCTTTTAGATCGGTGAATAAAGCTTTGTCACCTGTCATGCGCCTAGAACATCCACTGTCTAGGTACCATTTTGAATGGCTTGTTGCTTTGAAAGCAGTGTGGGCAACCAAGCAGGCAACGTTAGGAACCCATTTCAAAACTGCTTTGGGTTTAGGAACATAATTAGTCTTTTTTTGTTTATAGTTGTGAAAATGACTTACTGAGTTAGATTTTAAGAGCTTCTTGAGTAAATCAACAATTTTTTCAGCCAGTGGGTTTCTGTTCTACTTTTTGAAATTGATATAGCTACGTTTAGGTTTTTGAAAAGTTTTTGTATTTTTAGAAAAACCTTGACTAGTACCTTTTTCTTTTGAGTTTGAGGCTTCTCCTTTCACAAAGTTGGGAGGAGTACTCTTCTATTTATGAGGTATGTTTTTATCATAACCCAACCCGGATTTATCGCCACATTTTCTAGATCCGGATAAAAGTTTTTCTAACTTTGGATCTCCTTGGGCATACCTCCATGTATCCTTCAAACTTAGAAGAGAAGATACTTCATTCTTGAGTTTCTCAATTTCAGATTTCAAATCTTCAATCAAGGAGGTTTTGAATTCCAAATCACATCTTGATTTTTCAAAACTATCTGAAATTTGGGATTTTTCTAAAACAAGTAAGTCGAAGCACTCAAAGAATCATTATGATCTGAAAAAGTGAACTTGGCTAGAGTCATAAGGGCCTTAACTTCATTGTCCGACTCGGTTTCAGAATCTTCTGAATTAGAAGTAGCTTCAAACTCAGATGATTCATCCCAAGTAGCCAACATATTCTTCCTTTTGGGTTTGTCCTTTTTAGGATATTTGTTTGCTAAATGCTCATATTCATGACAGTTGTAACACTGCCTGTCTTTCAAAGATTTTCGAGTTTTGGGTCTAAATTTCTTTTTATCATTTGATTGTTGAAAATCAACCCTTTTCTTACTTTTGAAAAACTTATAAAACTTCTTTACTAAAAGAGCCAAATCATCTTCAGAATCAGAGTTTTCTTTAGAAACATTTTTAGAAGATTTCAAAGCTATAGATTTCCCTTTAGGAGCTTTAAAATTAAATTCATTGGTTTGTAAAGAACCAACTAGTTCTTCTACCCTCATATTATCCGTATCACGAAGTTCTTGGATCGCGGTTACTTTAGAGTTGAATCGTTCAGGAAGTGAGCGTAGTATCTTTACACACACTTTACTTTCTTGGATTTTATTGCCAAGACCCCACATTGAGTTTATAATGTCATTTAATCTAATGTAAAAGTCCATAAACATTTCATTTTCCTCCATATGAATTTCTTCAAATTTGGTTGTGAGGAGTTGGACTTTAGATTTTTTGACAATTGATGTACCCTCGTGTGTCATTTCTAATATATCCCAGGCTTGCTTTGCAGTATCACAGGATATGATTCTTTTGAACTCATCCGGTGATAGTGTGCAAGTGATTGCATTTAGTGCTTTTGCATTGGCATTACTCTCACTTTTCTGAAGTGTGGACCAAGAAGTATAAGGTGTTATTCTCATTGATTTTGATCCATTGATACCAGTTACTTCAATGGTAGGAGGGCTCCATTCAGTCACTGTGGCTTGCCACACACTCTTATCCATTGATTTGAGGAAGATCCTCATTCTGGCTTTCCAATAGGCATAGTTGGAGCCATCAAAGGGTGGAGGCCTAGTGACTGATAGGCTATCAAAATTTGACATCTTATATATATAGCTTAGATCGTTAGCTCAAGAAATAAATCCAAAATAAAAAGCAATAAGAGTGAGCTATTAGGCTCTGATACACTTGAAAAGGCCAAGCTATATGTTCTAGAGGGGGGGTGAATAGGACTATGCCAAATTTAAAATAATTACAGCGGAATTTAAATAAAGAGATAGCCAGATAAAGTAGATCAATCCTTAATGCTGAAATGAATAGCAACCTCAATAAACAAGTATTGAGAGATTGATACAAAAGTTGTTCTAAGGACAACATTACACCAATAACCAAAGTTTATGGTAGGATAACCTGATTTCTAGAAAAGTCTTTGTATCAAGAACTCAAACTTTCAAGAAATAAACAAATTGAAACTATACAGAGGAATAGAATGTAATCTCAAATATTGTTTGTTCTAGGGACAACCATGCACTATAGAAATGGTAGGGCAACCTTACTAGAACAATTTAAAGAATCTAAAGCTCAAACAAATAAAGGAATAGCTTAAAATAAATTGTAGAAATATAAATCTAAACTATTACAACATTCCCCACACTTGCTTTGAAATGTAAATATTTACAACATTCACAACCACACATACATTCCACAGCTTTGTGTAACAACCTGAAAATTTCCGTACATTGGGCCGAGTACCACCTCGACCAGAAATCACATAGGATTAAATCCTTTAGAAATTTAACAAAGTTAACTAAGTACTAAACTCGGTAAATCATGAAATCCGTTGGGATCGCTTTAAATACGATCTGCAAGACCCAAAACTTGCAGAATTGGTGACTCTAGGTTACCCTAAAGTCTAGAGCCAAACTCATTACCCGTCTGCTCTCGGGACTGAAACGAAACTTCGTATGAGGTCTAGATCGCACATCGGGAGTCCGATTAACACGAAGCTAAGGAACCAGGACCGCCCCACTGGGCTTGACAATCATCTCAAAAATCAGGTGATTCCGATGTCCCACGGCCATTATTTTCACTCCGGAGCGAGGGAGTGTGAAAAACACTATTTCCATCCAAGAAAAAAATATCTGGAATAGTGATCTGGCACCTTTCGGTTGCGCGTCAGTATTAAGCAACCTGACCGTCGGAATCAGACCAAATTACACCCTCGGATTAAGAAAAATTTCAGGAACATTTACATGTACTCAGAAATTCCGATCGTGGCCCACGGACCGTTGAACTGAAAGTGGTCCGCCACGTGCGATCTGGGAATCCGATCGAGCCGAAAACGTAATCCCACGTAGATCCGCAGTGGGTGAGCTTAAGTCTGACGTTTGGCTCAAAGAGGGCCACCAGAACACCCCTTTTGAGCTTGGAAAGTGGCGAAATGCCTATGTAAGCAGTCACCCTTGAACCTGAGTCTGTTTTGGGGAGGTTTTGGCTATAAAAGGGGCTTAGAACAGCCCCTCTCACAGCCATACGAATTTGGGTTCAAACCCTAAGAGAGAAAGAGAGAAAAGAGAGAGAAACTTGTGGAGATCGAAGCCGATCTTCCTCCTGCTGCTTCCACCTCTCCCACGGCCTACACCGCTCTATTCCAAGAGATTTCCCGGCGGTTTCCACCCCATTTGAAGGTAAGAAACCCTAACCCTAGGTCTGATTTGAGCCTGATTAGTGATAGGTTAAGGAAAGACTAATCGAATGCGATCTTTAGGCTAAGAAACTCCCGTATACGGAAGCACCAACCTTCTTGCTGATTCGTTGGAATTCCAAGGGCTGAGGTGAGGACTTTAAGCGTATAAGTTACGGTTTTCAACGCTTTCAATGGCAGATAGTGATAGATTCATGATCTGCATGCAAATGCACATGTACAAAGTGCTTTCCGTTTCCTGTTTCGATTAGCGATAAAGATTATGGAATTTTACATACTCTTGATATACGTAGAAATACCGTATACGTATTTTTGTTGAGAAAATGTTTGACATGTTTATTTAATGTTTGATTATATCATGTGTGGATAAAATACTAGTTTGGCGAAAGAGATCGCGAAAATATATGTTCATGTGTAAATGCCGTGTATGTCGAAATTGCGTATTCTAGAAATCCCGCATACGTGCGGATTTTGGATATGTAATTGTAATGATTATTTGCTGTATGAATACGATATACGCGGGAAAAATACTCTCGGGGCTTAGGGACAGCCCAATCACGAACTTGCCTAACATACGTCGTGTATGTTGGAAACGTGTATTCTAAGTGTTTGTGTATGTGCATGTAGGTGTACATGTGCATGTACTAGTACCTTAGATAGGCGCTGATATGGATTCTCCAACTCCCTTAGAGACATGTAGGATCCCCTCCATGCGGTGGTTCACCGCAACCACTTAATTGTAGTGCACACACAATTCTATCCCTATGGGGATAGTGCTTCAGTACATGCATTACAATATGCTTTATAACATGCTTCTCAACATGCTTTGTAACATGCTTTACTTCATGTCTTACTTTATGCTTTATAACATGCCGACTAACATGCTTGTATTGCTTGTTTACCATGCTTTACTTCACATGCTAGCGATGAAAACTGTTTGAGTTTGGGACTATGTTTATAGTCCAAACACTCGGTACCAGACTTGTGATTGTGGCTGAGCTTCATGTCGCCACAAAGGACGGGTCCGGCGAACCCGAGTCGTACTTCGGTTGGCGATAGTGGTTGGCCACGCGGAGTGCTTTTGCGCTCCATATCGCTCAACTTGTGGTGCGCTCGAGCTGGTCAGGCTCGCCACTTGAACCGAAGTGTAGTTGTGTGTTCACCTTGTTTGGTCGCTACTGCTTGAACCTAGGGTACCAAACTTACCAGTGGTGATTCCTGTTTAACCATGGTACCTAGATCCGCTAAGACGCATGAGCCGGGCATGGTGGTATGGGACACCGTGGTCGAGCTGTCGGCCTATGCTGGGGCCATGTGCCTCCCCGTAGTGACCATTGCGCAACTATCTCGTGAGCCGAATACGGTGGTATGGGACACTGTATTCGAGCTGTCGATACTTCGGCGAGAGCCGAGTACGGTGAGATCTGTGCTCGTGCTGACGGGCGACGAGTCCTCCGTGGTATCATCGAGTGTACTTTAAGTATCTGTGATTGGCCACGAGCCTTTCACAGTAACTAGAGTGTGAGTTGAGCCGAGTACGGTGAGACCTGTACTTGAGCTGACGGCTAGTGATTGAGCCGAGTACGGTGAGATCTGTACTCGAGCTGACGGCCAGCAATTGAGCCGCATACGGTGAGATCTGTATCCGCGCTGACGGGTGACGAACCTGTTGCGATGCCATCACTAAGCTTCTCAAAACCATAACATCGTATGAGAATAACTAGGATTGACGACCCTAGAATGGATCATGTTGGGAATGATACAAGGGAGGTACCTTAGTTTCCCAATACTGCTGGTTGAAATGGACTAATAATAACTTGGAAATCATGAACATCATCGCACCGCATATGCTTTGTAGATGTGGCGCACTGAGGGAGTTAAGCATTCGCGAACGTAAGATGATGTCGCTTGAGGGTGGTTTGGCAAGGGCATACAGCATCATGTCATATCATTTTTGCATTTAACAAGAGTAGTTAGAAATGCTTGATTTGTACTGCTTTATCATTACTGCTTGGTTGATTTGATAACATGTTAACTTATGCATTATTGTTCCACTGAGTTAGCTACTCACTCCCACGTTACGGGACGGTGTTGTACACACCAACCAGACTCTGTTGTAGGATTAGAGGGCGCCTTGGTTCAGGAGCCAGAGCCCGACGTTGATGAGGACCAGGAGGAGTTCTCTTTCATGCAGTATTCTGACGGCTACGCCTAGGCCGGCTGCATCGCGGGACTTTCGGGGCCTCTTTTGAGGATGTATTTTGGGTTTTTAATTTACAAACTTTACATGTATATTGGTGCTCAGCTAGTACTCATACTCTGAAGTTCAGAAAATTTTGTTACTATACATACTTGTATATAAAATTTCAGTCTTCCGCTGTTTTTAAATGCAATTGAACTGGAGTATGAATTACTGTTTTGGTTTAATCTCATTCATGTTTATTGCGCTAACTCAGACAACATTTAACCGACATTGTGTATGTTGCATAAGTGATGCGTTGGAACTCGGGAGTTGAGTTCATACTCGACCCCCGAATTTCAGGGCGTTACACTTTGAATGATAAAAAGTAAAAGATTAAGCAAGCATTCAATCCACAAGACAAATAATTATAGTGGTTCGCTTGTGTGTTCACCAACTGTTAAACAACAGCCACACAGAATGCTACTCCACTCCTAATATCCTCACACATGGGATATTAGCGTTCACTATCAAAATAGGTTTCACAGGTTCACCTAAAACCTTCACAATTGTGTTTTTTTAACTTGGGCTTACACAATCCAAAAACCCCTCTTTCTGAGTTTTCTGGCTCTCCTCAGATAACCACACAAATGGAATTTTTCTAGCGAATCCTAAACAAAAACCAAAAGAATGGAAATTTTACAGAATTGTAAAATGCCTGGATTTTGAAATAGTGGTGAAGATCGCTTGAGTTGAAGTCAGAATATATCAATATATCCTAGAGGGGGGTGAATAGGACTTTTTAAAGATTTATGAGTTATTTAAAAATCCTATCACTCTAATCCTATCATGTATGCAATTTTCAGGATTACTCAAATGTAACTCTACTGGCTTCCAAGCACAGTAGAGGATCCAATCACAGAACTATTCAAATGATAAGCATGAGGCAGTTATAGTCTATGATGGATATGACTGCGTAGGTGTGTGTGGTGTGATCAAATATTCGAATGAGGAAATATTAAAGCAAATCACACAATCACAAAAATAACATTCTCAAACACAATCATTTTATAGTGGTTCGACGATAAGTCTACTCCACTCCCGGCTGCGGTACTTAACCCTTGAGTGTACCAGATTTCACTAAGGAGGTTTCCCAGGGTTCACCTCTAACCTAAGGTTTTAAATCAGGTTTACCTTCAACCTTTACACGGAGTTTTCTACTCGGTTCACCTCTAACCCTGGAGTTTTACTGGTTCACTCCTAACCAGATGTTTATGCTCTCCATAGAGCAAGGGTCCACACAATACACCCGGGAGTTTTACTGGTTCACTCATAACCAGATGTTTATGCTCTCCATAGAGCAAGGGTCCACACAATACACCCGGGAGTTTTACTGGTTCACTCATAACCAGATGTTTATGCTCTCCATAGAGCAAGGGTCCACACAACGCACCCACCACGTACACTCCCGCCGGAGGCCTCCTTGAGGACTTCAAAGGGTGAGAACCACTTAAGACCAAGACCTAGAAAGGAATGATCACAAGTGTCCTCCGGACTCTAGATACTTACAGATAAGTTGATGAGTCCCGTTTAACACAATGCCGAAGATCTCCTCCTCCTTGTTGACGAAGAGTCTTCAGCTCCCTTGATCCGTAACACAAGATGATATACCAATGCTCAGCTTCGGGTTGGGTCAAGGGTGCGATGGAATCCTACTCTCTAAAGATTTTCCTATAAGGAAGATAGAGTAGTTCCTCTCTTATGCATTCAAGGCATCCCAGCTTAATGATTTGTCATTAAGGTGGTAGCTGCAGGATCCTTGAATGCGGAAGTTCATTCCCCAATCCACTCTATTGAATATCAATGGTGAGGGTGGATTGGAGGATGAACTCCCTCGAGAGAAAGGGCTTAGGGTATAAGATGTAAGTTGAAACACACAAAAGCTCTCTCTTTTCTCTCTTACAACAATAAAAGACAAGTCCTTTATATATAGGAAAAAAGTTCCAACAGATATAAAATGGTCACATTTATGACAGAGTTCGATATCATCGAGCGTATACTCTCAATAGCATCGATGGTCTGCTCGATGACTCGGACTCGATGTCATGTGCTTTTGAAACTTTTTGCCAATTGGTCGATGAATAGAGACCATGGTCAATGTCATCGGATTTCGAACTCCGATTCCATCGATGACAGGATCGATCCATCGACATTTGAAAAATGAGAGAGACTTGACTTTGAAATATTTCAGGATTTCAAGATTGATCGGGGAATCATCGAGATCATCAAAATTTGAATGTCGATGATATCGAGATCAGAGTCGAGGCATCGATAATTCCATCGGATTTTTCTTTAAGGTGCTGGATATATTGTAGCTTTGATCGATGCAATCGACCTGGTGTCGATATCATCGATATTTGAATATCGATTCTATTGAAGGGCCCCCGATCATAGTTAAGAACAACCTGAAATATCTATTGTAAGATATGCGCGCCCACAATCGATATCATCGATGGACTTCCGATGTTATCGATATTTGAATTCAGATCATATCGGAAGAGCATCGATGCTATCGAAGAATTTTGAGATTTTCTTTAAAAAACAGGGGCGCTGGAAAACTGTCTGTCGATCTTATCGAGCCACTCCCAATGGACTCGAGATTTGAAAATCGATGATATCGATAGGTGTATCGATGCATCGATAATTCGTCCAGATATGTTATGAAGTTGCTGGACATATTTGTGCTTATATCGATGATATCGATATGTGTATCGATACATCGATAAATCTGTCCAGATGAATATTTAGTTGCTGGACATATTTAGTCCTCTCATCGATAATATCATTAAGGTATCGAGGACATCGACAGAGCAGGTCGATCATATCAAGGGTGTTTCGATAAGATCGACAAGGCGAGAAAAACATAGAGATTTTCTTATTTTAAAAAAGTTTTCTCACCTCAAAAACCCTAAGATGTCTATCTTGTTTTATGGGTTTTAATCACCTGGTGTTTTGGGACATGGGATGTGAGGCTATGATTTACCTATTGCGAGCTTCCACACATCCGGTTGAGGCAGCCGCTTGAATTAATCTTCCTATCGAGCTCTGTATCCAGTCTGACTCACCATTCACGTAACTTGATAAACCAGGGCACTAGTAGGTGCACTTTCAGATTTCTCCTCTTGTAGCAGCCCGGAAGAACCAATCAGAGTAGAAGTTTGAATATGGAAGTTCAATGTCCAATACTCACTTTAAAATGGTTCTAAGTTCTAATTGATTTTAAGTTTAATCAACTTAGGGCTAGCTGTATTTGATTTTGATTTCGTGAAGGAATTAAGAATTTTCCCTTTTTTCTAATCAGATTGGAATGCAAATCAAAATCAAATAACAATAAGCTAACAAAAGGAAATAGAATTATGCACAATATAGCTTAAAAACAAACACAGACTTATCTCAGAGTGGAGCCTTGAATTCACTTAATTTTTCAATGAAAAACTCTAAAATTCGTGTGCTATTTATAGCTGCAAAAATTTGTCTTCGACTAGTCCTAGGGTCACCACAACTAGTCGAAGAATAAACTGATATTTGAATTTTTGAGCACGATCGGATCAAACTGTTGTATGACTGGTCGTAGGCAGTCCACAACTGGTCAAAGGCAGTCCATGACCGGTCGAGACCCCTCTACGACTTGTCGTGCGACACTTGATTTAGCCGCTGGATTTTGAGTCGTAGCTTTACGACTAGTCAGAGGTCGAGTCGAGACCATCTCACGACCGGTTGAGCAGACTCCAGGACTGGTTGTAGCCAAACCAGAAAATTTGATAAATTGCAACAATTCTAGGACTGGTCTTGGAACTTTTTAGACTGGTCGAACCAGTGCTAGGACTGGTCGAACAAGGTCTAGGACTAGTCTTAGAATAGACCAAATTCATGTATTAATATTCAAACGAATTATGTAGCCAAAGTGACCTACCCTAAGGTCAATATAAGGTTTATCATACCTGGGACATGAAGTATGGACATTGAAAACTTCATTTTCTTAGACTTTGATCATTATGAAGCATGAGTTCTTCTTGATGCAGCTTGACTACTTCACAAGCTTTGAAATCAATGTCATTTTGAGTTGCACTTGAGTCCCAAACTATGCTTGAGTTTTGACCTTGAGTACACGTGAACTTGAGCTTGAGTTCTTACATGTGAACTTAAGCTTGAGTCTTGAGCTTGAACTCTTCTTTAATATCTTCTATCTTGTAGCTTGAACTAGCTTGAGGAATTCATCTTCTTGACTTGGTGTCTCGAACAAATTTATCAAGATATAAACAGAAGACACATATAGAGGTTTTGACACACAAAATTTGACAACCAAAGAGGAATCAAACCATAGCACTTACAGTAATGACAATATTTTTCCTCTTTAGTCATTTCGACTTCTTCTGGACATTTCGGTGAAGGTAAGCTGATAGTTCCAGCGGCAAGCAATTGTTCCATCATTGGCAACATATCTTCTTTGTCGAATGTATATTCCCTGTAGGAGTCGTATGGTCACGGTCGCTTACCGTTAACTTGATCCTTATATCGATTTGAATCTTCTCTCTTCTTTGTTTCTTGTTTATTGTAAAAAATATTATTTTTCTTTTCTTGATTAACAGTATTTACCATTAGTCTATTCAGTTCTCTTCTTTCTGTCTTGATCCGAAAGGCTGGCATTTTTGTAGCCATCAATTCCAATGCATGCGCTTTTGTTACAAGATCTCGAAAAGTCTTTATATCAGCACTCATGAGCCCGAAAGCAATTCTCGGTTTCATAGAATTCAAACACATGTTCACCTGTTCTTTTTCTTCTGGTAACTATCTACATGAAGCCCCCAAGGTCTTCCACCTATCAATGAATTTCTCCACGGGCTCATTTTCTCTTTGTCTGATAGAGGCCAATTCTGCAATAATACTGACATCATGTTCTGATGAGAAGAAATTGGATATAAATACGTCTTGCATCTGTTCCCAAGTTCTTATTGACTCGGGCGTCAAACCAGAATACCATCGAAATGCTTTGCCTGTTAAAGAAGATCCAAACAACCGCAAACAATATTGAGGAATAGTGGAGAGGTTCCCCATAGTAGTGATAAAATGTACAAGATGTTCTTCTGGAGACCCATCTCCTTTAGATTTCTGAAAAGCTGGTTGTTTGAAGTTGCCTAGGAATGGAACATCTTCTACCTCTCTTAGAAATGGTGTTCTGTATTGGAATCTCCCAGCATGTTCACGCTCTCTGATAATGTCTGCAACCATCTGTACATAGCAACCGGAGCAGACCTGTGAGATCCTACTCTTTGTGGCAATGAAGCTTCAGGTTGTTGCTCTTGCTCGTTCATAGTGGTCATAACTGGTGGGACTGTTGCTTGAGACATGTTATGAACAAGGGTGGTCAAATCTTCTCAGAGATTTCAACATTCCTCCATCAAGATTCTTTAGGCTTCGGCCATCTCAGCCATACGTTCATCAACGTTTGGTGGGGGATCTTGACTAATTCCCGTCATATATACGGTGGCCTCTCTGCTCTATGATGAAGCTGTAGTCGGAGTTAGGCAGGAGTATGTTGACGCAATACGACTTACGAAGAGAGGAGAGGATGGAATTTCATTCGACTTCTTTATGCTTCCATTGTTGTTGATCAATTTGGGCGATATAGATATTGGTGAACTTATTAGTAACGCCTTACTTTTCTGCTCTTTCGTCCATCTGGCCCTTGGGGCGACCAAAGCAGGGAAGTCGCGCGACGTTAACTGTGGAACTACACACTTGGGATATATCGTAGGAAGAACGAGTTCAGGATCTTCCTAGCTGCATTACGCCTTATCGGCCCTCTGACTCTTGGCGAAGGCGGGTGCATTCTAAGCCTTCTTGCATTCTGTGCTCTCATCTTACGAAACATTACGACAGTCCAGCCCTTATCTCCTTCCAGCGTGTAACATCCCAGATTTTTTGCCAACCTGGGATTAGACGTCCTTAGGCAATGGGTTGCTCCTAACACCTTATTAATTCGTCAGAACTGAACCCCACAGTCTAAAATCGCTTCTGAACCCATTTCCTTCACAAATCTCACCCTTCACTACCTTGTTCTTTCAATTTTTCTAAGCACTTTCATCCTAGACACTATCCTAAACTAGCTAAGTAGTATAACTTGGATCACTTTATATACAAACTATAAAGGCCCAGGTACCACCTCAGACAGAAATCATACAGGACTAAATCCTTTAGAAATTAGGCGAGAATTAGCTAGTGCTAAACTAGAGTACCTGTGAAATTAGCACCAATTTTAAATACGATCTGCAAGACCCAAAACTTGCAGAATCATTGACGCTAGGTTACCCTAAAATCTAAGATCAATCTCACTACCCGATTGCTCTCGGGAGCATCTCGAAACTCCATATCGGATCTGGACCGCACGTCAGAAGTCCGATTAACACGAAGTTAAGGAACTAGGACCGCCTCGCTGGGCTTGACAACCATCTCGAAAATTAAATCTAGATAGTGTCCCAGCGCTATTCGCTTGAGCTCGGAGTGAAGAGTGTGAGAAATGTGAAATTAATTCAAAATAAAATATCTTGAATAGTAATCTGGCACCACTCGCTTGCGGATCAGTATTAAGCAACCAGACCGTCAGAATCAGACCAAATTACACCCTCAGATCAGGAGAAATTTCATACACATTTACATGTACTCGGAATCTCCGATCGAGATCCGTTGACCGTTGAACTGAAACTGGTCCACCACGCATGATCTGGAAATCCCACTGAAACGAAAACTTAATAGAACGTAGATCCAGCGTTAGTGAGCTTAAGTCCGACCTTTGGCTCAAGGAGGCCCGCCAGAAACCCTCTTTTGAGCTAAAACAATGCCGATTTAGTTATAATGTAAGTATACTTTGAACATAAGTCTATTTCGATGAATTTTTAGGCTATATAAGGACCTTAAACCCTCTCTCATGGCAGCCATATGAATTTGAGATTGAGAGAGAGAAAAGAGAGAGAAAGTGTGAGAGCAGTGGGAGAATCTCCCTGCCACTCTTCCCTGCCGCTATTCGGGCTCCACCGCCTGATTCTCATCACTTTCCCGGCGTTTCCGGCGTCATTTCTAGGTAAGGAACCCTAACCGTAATCTGTTTTGGGGTTTGGACAGTTGTAGGTTGTGAAATAGCTAACCTATTTCGTTCTGTAGGTTGCCAAACTGCCGAATACGGAAGCTTAGCAAACCTATCGACTCCGTTACGATTCTACGACAAAATGTGCGAACTTTAGGTGTATAGGTTATGGTTTTCAACGCTTTCAGTGTCAGATAATGATATATTCATGATCTGCATGCAATTGCACATGTACAAAGTGCTGTCAGTTTTCCGTTTCGATTAAAGATGAAAAATATGGAATTCTACATACTCTAGGTATTTGTAGAAAGTACGGTATACGTATATTTTTTGGAAATGTGTTTGACATGTTTATTTGTTATATGGATATACGATATATGGATAAAATACTTATTTGGCAAAAGGATTCGCCTAAATACATGTTTTACTTATATACACTATGTATGTTGAAATTACGTATTCTAGAAAATACTGTATACGTATAAATTTTGGAGATGTATTTATCATGATTATTTGTTGTAGTAATATATTATACATGGATAAAATACTCGCTTGGCTAAAGGATAGCCCTAATACATGTTTTGCTAACATACACCATGTATGTTGTAATAATGTATTCTAAGTGTTTGTGAAAATGACTGAATGAGTATAGAATTCTCATTCGTGCTCGCCATGACTAATTGTCATGGATTCATGATTGATGTATTGGCGATACCCCTTTGACGAAAGGATTTGCCCTAAGTCACGCCACGACCAATATACACTATATATGCTAAAATGTGTGGCCCAAGTGTTTGTGGAAATGACTGAATGAATATGGAACTTGGATTCCTGCTTGCCATGACTATCCGTCGTGGGTGTACGCGTGTTATGATTGGGGCAACTCCCTAGTGAAAGGATTTGGCCTAATGCCTATGTGATCGACATATGTCATGTATGTTGATGTATGTTTGTTTAAGTGTTTCTTGAAATGTCTGAATGAGTAGTAGTTAGCAAATTGTAATGTATAAGGGTGTTGAGATATGATTCTCAACCTCTTTTAACTATATGTATGATCTCCTTGGATAGTTGTGTGATTAGGAATTGAACATGTACAAACTCATGCTTGTGTTGTGCTTCATAACATGCTCAACTGCTTTATGATTTTAACTATGTAATGCATATGTTTAAATTTATATTTATGTTGTATGATCCGTCATGGGTGATGGGGGAGTGGAGCAATGAGTGCGTGCAACAGCCCTGGCAGTCCTAAACGGATAATACTAGACCTTGATTGTATGAGTTGAATCTTGATCTACTACTGTTTTATCTATCTGCACTTGATTGTGTTTGGGGCTATGATTATAGTCCAGACAATCGGTACCAGAATTGCATTCGTGGCTGTGATTCATTTTCCACGTGAGATGTGTTCGACGAACCCGAGTCGTACTTCGGTTGACGATAGTGGTTGGCCAAGCGAAGTGCTTATGCACTTCATGTCGTTCAACTTGTTGTGCGCTCGAGCTAGCCGAGCTCGTCAAGTAACCCGATCTGTTTTATATATGTTCACCATGTTTGAACGCTACTGCTTGAACCTAGGGTACCAAACTTACCTGTGAAATCCCTTTTAACCATGGTACCTCGATCCGCTAAGACTCATGAGCCGGGCATGGTGGTATGGGACACCGTGGTCGAGCTGTCGGTCTATGCTGGGGCCACGTGCCTCCCGTAGTGACCATTGAGCAACCAAACTCGTGAGCCGAATACGGTGGTATGGGACACTGTATTCGAGCTGTCGACACTTACGGCGAGAGCCGAGTACGGTGAGACCTGTACTCGTGCTAACGGGCGACGAGTCTTCTGCAGTGTCTTCGAGTATACTCCAAGGTCTGTGATTGGCGACGAGCCCTTCACAGCAACTAGAGTATGAGTTGAGCCGAGTACGGTGAGAACTGTATTCGAGCTGACAGCCAGCGATTGAGCCGAGTACGGTGAGACCTGTACTCGAGCTGACGGTCAGTAATTGAGCTGCATACTGTGAGATTTGTATCTGTGCTGACGGGTGACGAGCCCTTTGCGATGCCTTCGCGATGCCTCTCGAACCATAATACCGTATGAGATTAACTAGGATTGACGACCCTAGGATGGATCATGTTTGGGAATGATACAAGGGAGGTACCTTAGTATCCCAATACTACTGTTTGAAATGAACTAATAATTACTTGGTAATCATGCTCATCATCGCACTGTATGTGCCTGGTAGATGTCGAGCACTGAGGGATGGACGCATTCGCGAACGTAAGATGATGTCGCATGAGGGTGGTTTGGCAAGGGCATACATCATGTCATTTCATACTTGCATTAAATAAGAGTAGTTAAAATTGTTTGATTATACTGCTTTATCATTATTGCTTGACTGAGTTGATAACATGTTAACCTATGCTTTACTGTTCCACTGAGTTGATCACTCACTCCCACGTTACGGGACGGTGTTGTACACACTAACCAGATTTGTTGAGTTTCAGGTGATGGCGATGCTTGTGAAGCAGAGCCGGACTACTTCTATGATGATAGGAGGAGTTCTCCTATCTGTATCTCTCTAGCAGGTCAATGAAGACCTGAAATTGTATTGACGGGGCTATGGTACTTGGGACAGGAGACATTACACTTCCTCTCATTTGGTATATTTTAGAACTGTACTTGTAATTATTTAACCTGGTAATGTTATCACACTCTGGAGACTCATCATAGTTTATATATTTTATCTATCTATCACAGTCTTCCGCTTGCAAATTTAACTGTCTCTGGAGTATGATATGCTGTTTTGGCTTAATCTCACTCATGTTCAATGCAGGAATACAGTCAACATTCAATCATCATTCATTTTGTTGCATAAGTGATGTTTTGGAACTCGGGAGTTGAGTTTATGCTCGACCCTCGATTTTCAGGGCGTTACACAGTGGTTGAGGAGAAGCAGATACAACACCAGATGTTGTTCGAGTTAGGTTATTTTTTCTCTTAGAAAGTCGAGTCATGTACTCTGGAGGTTGGTTCGGTGCGTATTCTATCATGAACCCGGTCGGAGTGAAATGGAAGCTCACTGTCCTTACAGAAATTGTCATTGGTCGTAATTTGTAGCTGGATTCAGAAACCTTCGATTATAAAACATAACTATAGTTAGTACTTGAAGGATCAAATAACCTATCTTAGAGATGAAGGGGAGGATGTTTCCACTGAGAGTCGTCATTTTGGCATCTGAAAGACACCAAACTATGATGGAAGTTTCATAACAATTTCACTGCTAATGTTAAATAAGATGACATTATTCCCCAGCAGAGTCGTCATTTTGTTTCGACAAGAAACAAATGTGTTTGATTTGGGAGATTATCTTATTTAAGCATAGCAGAGAAAGAGTATTCAAAACGATCATCATATTTCACTGATACTGAGTTCATTTACATCCTCAGATTCCCTTGATTCTAAGATAGATTATTTGGAATAAAGGAAACATTATAAGTTCAATTGTCATAGTCAAATATAAAATTCGATAGCATTTCGTCAGTAATTTCAGTCATCTCCTAGGACTTAGGAGGAATATGCTCTTCTGCTGATTTCTCTCCTTTAAACTTGAACAGAAGAAACTTGAAGACTTCAACCATTTTGGCAGCATGACGGCCCCTTATCTTCACAGACTGCAAGGTAGTCCGGTTGCGCGGACCCGCGCAACAAATGTCGGTTGCGCAGACCCGCGCAACCCATCGCTGCCTTCTCTCTCACCTTCAATCTTCCTCTTTGCTCCGCTTCCTCTCAAAAATCTTCCATCCATTCAAATGAAGGAGGGGAGGGGGTATTTATAGGCCTTCGTACGTGTGGTGCCTCAATCTTAGTGCCCTAGGACCCACCTTTCAGTGTTTTGAGGCTTTTTACAAAGAGCCCACTCTGGAACTCATCGCGCAGACCCGCGCAATGGATATTTTGTTTGCGCGGTCTCGTGCAACAGATATCGGTTGCGTGGACCCACACAAACCATCCTCCACTACTTCGGATCTTTTTTAAAGAACACACAGTGGAAGCCAGTTGAGCGAACCTGCGAAACTGGTATTTTGGTTGCGCGGTCCCACGCAATCAATATCTCTTGCGCGGTCTCGCGCAATCAATATTGTTGTTGTGCAGTCCGGCGAAATACTAAGCTATTCTTTCTTCTCTTCTCCTCTTCTTCCTTATGTTCTTTTCTTCTTTCTTCCTTGCCTCTGATATCTTCTCATCTCTTCAAATCAACACATGATGGAAACTTTGCACATTTTTTTATGCACCAACAGGATGAAGACAGTAGAAAACAACATTCAGAACCAGTTTTGGGCACTATGAATTCCTTATGATGTCGTTTGGACTTACGAATGCACCGGCCGTGTTCATGGACCTCATGAACTGGGTGTTTCAGCCATATATATACCGGTTCGTCATCATATTTATTGATGACATTTTGATATACTCCAAGAGTCGGAAAGATCACGAAGAGCACCTGCGAGCAATCTTCGATACTCTCAGAAAGAATCAGTTGTTTGCTCAATACCGGAAATGCGACTTCTGGAAGGAAGAAGTCAAGTTTCTGGGACATGTAGTGTCCAAGGAAGGTATTGTCGTGGACCTTGCTAAGGTGACCGCAGTTCAGGACTAGGAGCAGCCCGGTTCAATTACGAAAGTGAGAAGTTTTCTGGGACTTGCTGGCTACTACCGTTGATTCATTAAAGACTTTTCCAAGATAGTCAGACCGTTGTCTCAACTCACTCGAAAAGATCTCAAGTTTGCTTGGAATGAGAAAGCAGAAACCGCCTTTCAGGAATTGAAGGACAAGCTGACGTCCGCACTCGTGCTAGTATTGTCAGAGCAAGGGGTCAGATATACTATATACACCGACACATCTCGTGTTGGTTTGGGTTGTTTTCTTATCCAAAAGGACAGAGTCATTGCCTATGCATCGTGATAGTTGAGGAAGCACGAAGAAAACTACCCTACACACGACCTGGAATTGGCAACAGTTATCTTCGCATTAAAGCTCTGGAGACATTACCTCTATGGAGAGGAGTTTGAGCTCTTTTACGACCACAAAAACTTCAAGTACATATTCACGTAGAGAGACCTGAATATGAGGCAAAGACGTTGGATAGAAACTTTGAAAGACTTCAAGTTTGAGGTTTCCTACCATCCTAGCAAGGCAAACCTTGTGGACGATGCGTTGAGCCACAAGAAGACAATAGAATTTGTAGCTCCGCTGATGATAGAAGAATGGAATATGGTAGAGTTTGTGCGAGACTTCGGATGAAAGCTTACAGTTGAGGAGCCTTTCTAAAGCGTCGCACACATCCACGTACAACCACTTATTGATATCGAATCATTGTGGCTCAGAAGGAAGATGAACTGTTGGTAAAGATGAGAAAACGAGCAACTGGCAGTGAAGACTCTGAATGGAGGGTTAGCTTAGATGGAGGTTTGAGATATCGCGGCCGCCTATGTGTTCCAAATCTCCACGACTTAAGAAGGGAAATTCTAGAAGCCGCTCACAATTCAAGGATGGCAATGCATCCTGGCAGTATGAAGATGTATCGAGACATGAAGCATTCGTACTGGTGGGACAACATGAAGGCCCACATAGCAGATTATGTATCCCGTTGTCTCACGTGCCAACAGGTCAAGGCCGAGCATCGCCGACCTCTTGGATTACTTCAACCCATGCCTATAGCTGAATGGAAATGGGATTTCATGTCTATGGATTTTATTTCTGGGTTATCGAAGACAAGAAAGGAGCATGACTCCATTTGGGTGATTGTGGACCGATTGACGAAATCGGTTCATTTCCTCTCGATTAGAGTTTCAAACTCAGCCGATGATTTAGCCAAGCTATACATCAAGGAGATTATGCAGCTGCATGGAGTTCCTATGGAGATTGTGTCAGATCGAGACACGCGATTCACGTCCATTTTCTGGACTCAAATCCAGGAAGCAATGAGAGTGAAACTGAAGTTCAGTACTGCGTTCCACCCACAGATTGATGTGCAAACAGAATGGGTAAACCAGATATTAGAAGATATGTTGTGAGAATGTGTGCTTGATTTCAAAGACAGTTGGGATGACTGTCTTCCCTATGCTGAGTTCACTTATAACAACAGCTTCCAAGCAAGCATTGGCATGACTCCCTACGAAGCACTGTATGGATGCCCATGTCGAGCACCACATTGTTGAGAAGAAGTTGGTGAGAAGAGTTTGATTGGCTCAGATTTAGTACAGGCGACCTCAGAGAAGATCGACATTATCAGGCGTCGACTTCTTGCAACCCAGAGTAGACAGAAGAGTTACGCCGATACCAGACGGCGATAGTTGAAATTTGAAGTTGGAGACCACGTGTTTCCTGAAAGTTTTTTCAATGAAGGGAGTCCTTCATTTTGGCAAGAAAGGAAAACTCATGCCGAGGTTCATTGGCACATTTTAGATTCTAGACCAAGTGG
Organism: Magnolia officinalis; assembly: GCA_021015155.1. Classification (NCBI taxonomy): domain Eukaryota; kingdom Viridiplantae; phylum Streptophyta; class Magnoliopsida; order Magnoliales; family Magnoliaceae; genus Magnolia; species Magnolia officinalis. The sequence goes on along the minus strand of JAJHSJ010000002.1, from coordinate 51,784,326 downwards.
GTGTGGTGGCATACCACCTCGTCTTGCCCACACCACTCGCTGGCATGCACAACGTATTTCACGTGTCCATGCCAAAGAAATACGTTCCTGATCCCACTCACATTATCAAGTGGGAGCGGGTGCAGCTAAGTGAAGATGTTACCTATGTACTGCGACCAACACGTATTTTGGATAGGAAGGAACAGGTGCTACGCAGTAAAGTTATCCCACTTGTGAAAGTATTGTGGATTCACCACACTGAGGAAGAGGCTACTTGGGAAACAGAAGTCGAAGTTCGCAAGAACTACCCTCGGACCCTCGACGAGTACAAAAAGGTACTAATTTCAGGGATGAAATTTTTCTTTAAAGGGGGTAGATTGTAACGTCTCGGAAAAATCCGTACAAAGACTCGAGTACCACCTCAGGAAGAAATCCCTAAAGACCATATACTGTGAGAATTATATGAAAATTAATTAAGTACTAAACTAAATTAATCGGTGGATTAGCTTGAGCTACTATCTATACATACTGCAAGACCCAAAACCATTAAAATCGTTAACTCAACATTACTTAAAAACCTCGAATAAAACCCAAAACCCAGTTGCTCTCGGGAGCACATTGAAACTCCGTATCGGACCTGGACTGCACGTCAAAAGTCCGATGACCGCGAAACTATAAGGTTATGACCGTCTTATTGGCTTGACAACCATCGCGGGAATCGAGCCCAAATAGTATCCAGAAATGCATAACTTGAGCCCTGAGCAAAGTGTGTGAGAAACACGAATATCTTTAGAAAATAGACCAGAACTTAAGTGAATTGGACCATTCGTTTACGGGTGAAATTGAAGACTTCAAACCGTCAGATTCTGACCTAACTACACCCATGGATCAAGGAAATTTCCCTACACATATCCGTATACTTGTGGCTCTGATCGAGTGACAACGACCGTTTATCTGATACGGGTCCGTCACAATTGATCGGCCTATCCAAACGCGCTGAAATCGCATCTTGGCCTAGATCCATGGTCAGGGAACTTGCTCCATGACGTATCTGAATAATGGACCTCCAGATGGGCCCTGTTCATCAGAAACAGGCACCCTTTGGCTATAACCCAAGTATACCATGGCCATGGGGCCATTTACATCACTTCTAAGCCTATATAAGGCCCTTAAATCAACCCATTCCTATCCCACACGAATTTTCTCTAACCCTAGGAGAGAGAAGAGAGAGAGGAAGAGAAAAGAGTAGGGAGCGAAGGGAGATCTTTGGAATTTACTGCAGTTACTCTTTCCTGCTACTCCACGCGTTGAATCGCCTTTATATCTAGCTACACGAACCATTTCAACTTCGATTTGGGTAAGGAATCTTAACCTTAATCTCGATTTCGGAATCCAAATAGAGGAATCTACAAAATAGCTAACCTATTTCATTGCTTAGGTGTCCAACGTTCGGTTTACGGGAATATAGTGTTTGAACCGAGTTTGAAACGAGCAATCCGACGAAAGGTGCAGACTATAAATGTTTAGGTTATGGTTTTAAAGGCTTTCAATGTCAGTAATGATTTATGTCTGACTTGATTGTTGTCATATGATCTTAGTTACGATGTATTCAATAAATTATACGTGTGTGTGAACTATGTAAATATATAATGCATTCCATGTGTTTGTTGAAATGTTTCAATGAAATTGAAATTATGATTTGTGCTTGCCATGACTATTAATCGAGAATACATGTTTGTTGTATGTATGACAACCCCTTTGTGAAAGGATTTGCCATAATATATGTTGTAACTAATTTAGTCAATGTATGTAGTAATGTGTAGTCTAAGTGTTTGACAAAATGTCTGAATGAGAAATTGTTTGATGAATTGTATTTAATAAGGGTGTTGAGATAGGATTCTCAATTACCTTATCCATATTTATAGTTTCCTTCATGTAATCTAAATTGCTACTACGTGATTTATAGATAAAATGCATATGTATAACAATATGTTCAATGTGTTTGATAAAATGCTCAAATGGGATTTATATTTAAATTGTTTGTTAAATGCTGTTATGAATATCACATGTTACCTATTGCATTTGAGTATGATTGGGACTACTACGTAGTCCAGGCAAACGGTAACGGTTCTCGATTGAGTGGCCGAACTGGTCTCACCACATTGGATACATCCGAGCCTTACGATGATTGTCGACAGTGGTTAGGCTACGTGGAGTGCTTACGCGCTCCATGTCGATTAATTCAGCGTGCGCTCGTACCAATCGAACTTGTCGAATAACCTGATTGGCCTATTGTGTGTTTACCATGTATGGAAGTTACTGCTTGAATCTAAGGTACCACTTACCAATGTAACATCCCGTTTCAGCCATAGTACCAAGATCCGCTAAGACTCATAAGCCGGGCATGGTGGTGTATGGGACACCGTGGTCGAGCTGTCGGCCTACGCCGGGGTGACAAGCCTCCTCGTAGTAATCAGTGAACAACCCAAACTCGTGAGCCGAATATGGTGGTGTATGAGACACTGTATTCGAGTTGTCGGCCTACGTTCAGGTGACGAGCCTCCCGTAGTGACCTCGAGTATAATCAATTGAACTTACCTATCCACTGCTTTCATTAGGGGTGATGTCCTACAACTTGCCTAACGTATGTGATTAACTAGGATTGATGACCCTAGATGGATCTCCACTTGGGTTAATGATATAAAGGGAGGTACCTTAGCTTCCTGAACCTGCTGTATGAATAAGCCTAATTAATTACTTGGCTAACGCGACCATATACCGCATTGCATGTGCTTTGGCGAGGAAGCACACATTTAGGGAGTTTACCATGCGCGATCGTTAGATGAAGTCGCTAAGGGAGTGCAGGTGAGGGCATGCATCATTACCGCATATCATCCTTACATTAACCAGAGTAGTTAGGAAATGCTTGTTGTACTGCTTTATCATTACTGCTTGATTGAATTGATAACATGTTAACCTTTACCTTATAGTACCACTGAGTTGATCACTCACACCCACTCTAGGACGGTGTTTTAAAACACCAACCAGACTGTTTTAGTTGCAGATAACGATGAGGCTTACGTGATGGAGCCGGATTTCCTAGACGAGGAGGAAGAGTTCTCCTACGTGCAGCTCTTAGGCGGGTCTGTGTAGACCTAGAGCTGCGTCACCGGGATCACATGGTTATATGGATTAGTTGGACTTTTACATTTTAATATTTTATAATTTTGAAACAATACTTGTATATATTCGGCCTGGTAACATATTCATACTCTGGAGGTTGTGAAATACGTATATAATTTACATATCCATCTATGTCTTCCGCTTGCCAAATTACATTAACTCTGGAGTAAGATATGCTGATTTAATGTAATCCCACTCATGTTTAATGCACTAATATGGACAACATTTAAACATCATTATCTATGTTGCATAAGTGATGCGTTGGATCTCGGGAGTTGAGCTTTGTTCGACCCTCGAAATTCCGGGCGTTACACCTCCCTATTCCAGCATTTTAGGGCCTTCTTAACATTTCTAAGTTTGAGCTGGAGGTTCAGTAGAGGTTGGGGAGAGAGCTTTCTCTCCCATGCTGTCTTAACCACCTGCTGGAAGGACTCATGGAAGGTTCACATCCTTTGAAACCTGAAGGGAGAGGCCGCACCGGAGAACTGTCTTGAGAAAACAAGCAGCAACGGGGAATGATCTGAACTCACCCTGAGAAGATGCTCCACTCTGAATTACCTAAACATATGGGTCCACTCATTGTTGATTAACACTCTATCCAATCTCACCCAGGCTCTAGCATTTCCTGCCCGGTTGTTGCTCCAAGTGAATAGACTGCCAGAGAATCGCGCATCAAGAAGCCCCGCATTGTCCATAGCCTCTGCAAACTCAACTGAGCCCGAATCCGCACCTCTCCTTCTCCCCAGCCTCTCAGACTCAAGCAAAACAGCATTAAAGCCTCCACAAACTGCCCAGGGACGCCGAACTGATCTACTTATCACTGCCATCTCTCCCCATAGATTTCTCCTGTCCACCCTTCCGCAGCTAGCGTACACAATAGATAGGAGGATTGGAGAGAGATTGACCTGTAAAGAAATATTTATAAAAAGCATCTGGTTAGATGAAAAAAGAGGAGTTACATTGAGCTGATCTTTGTAAAAGACCCAAATTTTCCCTCCATTAGCCACATTGGAAATGGAGGAATGGAATCCGAACTTTAGACCAATCCCTGCACCCGATCCTCCCTAGCCATCAACTCCAAGATCGCCACCAGTCAGGGGTTGTATTTCCTAATCAGCCACTTAGCCGTCTGAATTGTCAGAGAATTTCCCACACCTGGAGCATTCCACACTAGGGCTTTATCCATCAATAACACAACCTGAGTTCACAACTATAACACCCTGAAATTCGAGGGTCGAGTAGCAACTTAACTCTCGAGTTCCAGAACATCACTTATGCAACATAGATAATGATGATTACATGTTGTCTGTGTTAGTGCAATAAACATGAGTGAGATTATACCAAAACAATAATCCATACTTCAGATCAATGTATAAAACGCAAGCGGAAGACTGAAAGATGTATATAAATGTGTATAAAAACAAACGATTTCGATCTATCACCAGAGTATGATTACTTCGTTGAGTCATCATATACATGTACTGAATCAACAACAAAATGTCAAAAGAATAGTCCAACTGTCATGATAACTCAGTAGCCCCGTAAATCCGGATAGCCTAAGCAAAGCCACCGGAGAACTACATGAAGGAAAACTCATCTTGATCATTATAATAATCAGGCTCAGCCTCCTATGAATCGTCGGTACCTGCATCTAAGACAGAGTCTGGTGGGTGTCCAGAACACCGTCCCGTAACATGGGAGTGAGTAGCTAACTCAGTAGAACAATAAAGCATAGGTTAACATGTTATCAAAACAGTCAAGCAGTAATGATAAAGCAGTACAATCAACAATCCTAAGTACTCTTGTTAATGCAAGTATGAAATGCTATCATGATGCATGCCCCTCTCCTAACCACCCTCATACGGCACTATCTTACGTCCGCAGCATGGGTTCATCCCTCAGTGCTCCACATCTTCCAGGCACATGCAATGCGATGATGCGCATGATTACCGAGTTGTTATTAGTCCATTTCAAATAGCAGTATTGGGAAACTAGGGTACCTCCCTTATATCATTCCCAAACATGATCCATTCTAGGGTCGTCAATCCTAGATAATCTCATACGATAGTGTGGTTCTAGGTCACTGCAAGGGCTGTCAGGGCTGTTACCCAGAATCGTTGCACCACTCCCCCATCACCTTATCAATACAGGCCTAGTTTATACTTTGTTTACTACGGGAAGGCTCGTCACCTCTCCGCAGATTTAGAGTATGCTCGAAGTCACTACACCGGGTACGGTCAATGCTGTCAGGGCTGTTACACGTTACATCGTTACACCACTCCCCCATCACCCATCAAAGCAGTGTAGGCCGACAGCTCGAATACAGTGTCTCATACCACCATATTCGGCTCACGAGTTTGGGTTGCTCACTGGTCACTACGGGGAGGCACATCGCTCCAGCGTAGGCCGACAGCTAGAACATGGTGTCCCATACCACCATGTCTGGCTCATGAGTCTTAGCGGATCGAGGTACCAAGGTTAACGGGATTCCACTGGTGAGTTCGGTACCTTAGGTTCAAGCAGTAGCGTCCAAACATGGTGAACATACATTAGACAGATCGGGTTACTTGACAAGCTCGACTAGCACAAGCGCACCACCAACTGAACGACATGAAGTGCATAAACACTTCGCGTGGCCTAACCACTGTCGCCAACTGAAGTACGACTCGGGTTCGTCAAACACATCCTACGTGGCGAATGAATCTCAACCATGAATTCAAGTCTGTTACCGATTGTCTGGACTATAATCATAGCCCCAATCACAATCAATCCTTAACCAGAAGCATGTAGAGTAAAGAAGAATAAACAAAGTACTTCAAGCATGTTAACAAGCATGTCATAAAGCATGTCATAGAACACAAAATAAACAGGAAATACAAAAACATATATTTTTATAAGTGGTTAAATTAAACAACCAACATGGTGAAAATCATATACATCTCTAAGTTAGTTGAGAATCCTATCTCAACACCTACCTAAAGCACAATCATCTAAGTACTTACTCTTACAAACATTTTTCACAAACACTTAGAATACACTCTTTCAACATACATAGCGTATACTAGCAAAAACATGTATTAGGGCGAACCCTTTCGCCAAGTAAGTATTATACATATATATAGCATGTTCATACAGTAATTAATCATGGCAAACACACTTTCAAAATTTGTACGTATACGGTACTTTTTATAAATATACTAAATACACAATTTGCCATAAATTGCATACACAACCGAAATGCAAAATGAACATCAGATTGTGAATGTACAATAACACCCAGATCATGAATCTACCATTATCTGACATTGAAAGCGTTGAAAACCATAACCTATACGTCTAAAGTCCGCACCTTACGCCGTAGAAGCGTAAAGAACTCGATATATTTGTTAAGTCTTTATGTACGGCAATTTGGCAATCTATAGAATGAAATAGATTAGTTATTTCATCATTTGCAATGATCATAACCCTAGATCAGAGTAGGGTTAGGGTTTCTTACCTAGAAACGAAGCTGAAATCGCCGGAAAAATGATTAGAAAGAGGTGGTTAAGCTTGTATAGTGGCAGGGTAGAGTATCAGGGAGATCCTCCCACTTCTCTCACACTTTCTCTCTCTTTTCCCTCTTCTCTCTCCTAGGGTTTTCTCAAATTCGTATGGGCTGAATGAGAGAGTGTTTAAGGTCCTTATATAGCCTAAAACATCACTAAAATAGACCCAGGGTCAAGGTATACTTAGGTTGTATCCAAAGTGAGCTTGTTCCGTCTCAACGGAGCACTTCTGGAGCCCCCCTTGAGCCAAAGGTCAGACTTAAGCTCACTGACTATGGATCCAGGTTGAGTTAAGTTTTCATTCCAATCGTGTTTCCAGATCGCACGTGGTGGACCAGTTTCAATTCAACGGTCACAAAAACTCGATCGGGGTTACAAATACACGGTCATGTATGGGAAATGTTTCCTGATCCGAGGGTGTATTCGGGTCAGATTTTGACGGTCTGATTGCTTGTATTTGGTCCGCAAACATCAAGTCTCAGATTAATTAAATTTGATTTAATTTCTAAAGAAAACCAGGTTTTCTCACACTTCTTGCTCCGGGCTCGGGCGAATAGTCATGGGACACTATCTGGATTTGATCTCCAAGATGGTTTTCAAGCCCAGCAAGGCGGTCCTAATTCTATAACATCGTATTATTCAGACTTTCGATGTGCGGTCCAGATCTGATACGGAGTTTCAATGTGCTCCCGAGAGCAGCTGGGTAATGAGATTGATCCTAGATTTTAGGATAACTAACGTTAGTGATTCTATAAGTTTTGGGTCTTGTAGATCGTATTTAAAGTGATTCAAGCAAATTTCATGGCTAATCTAGTTTAGCACTAGGTTAACTTTGTCTAATTTCTAAAGGATTTGATCCTAAGTGATTTCTGCCTGAGGTGGTACTCGGGCCATTATACGGAATTTTTCGAGTCGTTACAACAACCCTTCTCTTAAGTGTCATTATAAGGCCTTTTCTTCTTCTAAATTAATCAATCAAATCAATGCACAGTCTTAATTATTTGGGTGAGTCATTCGCAATTTGATATTTTTAGATCCCACTTACATGGATAAGTCATTCGTTGATCTTGGCCATTGATCCAGCTTCCTACCCAATTGATTATCTAATATCAATATAGTGGAATGACATAATAGGATTCATGTAGCCAATCTTACTTAATTGGGCTAAATCTTATATAACGAGTACAATGACAATGATGACTATATCTAATATGTGCCATTCATTGTGTGGGACGTTGATTAGATATTAGAACCGTCTCATCTATGTGATGGTTATGCAGTAGTGAGATGTGATCCATATCCCGTCTGTCCCAGACATCACATGTGAGTTGGACTGTAATTAATTTTAGTCTTTGGTATGAACACTAGTGTTTACCGTCTCATATCAACGTGCGAACTTGGGGACCGGTTCTAAGGTTAAGTCTAAGATCAATTCTTCACGCTGCATTTTTTTCAAACCCATGCTACGTCAGGAAAGTCTTGGATCTACAAACACAACTCAATCCTAATTCATGCTCCAATCTAGAACATAATACTAGGGCATGGATATGATATATTGTCACACCCCATACTTTGGATACAAAGTATGCACAATTAGACCTGAGTTACGATTGATGACTCGTACACCAAGTGTACTTAAACCAACTCATCATACAGTTACTTAGATACCTAGATTAAAAGTATTCTCAGTTCAAATCCAAATTTAACATCCACACGTGCTATACAATCTCATAATTTTCCATCATCACATATTCAGAACCACATCATCTAAATTGGAATCAATTGAGTCCACCCATTTGGGACTTTATTCAACCATAAAAGTAATTATCCTTCAATATAACATGTTCATAAATAATGTTGAATCTAGTATAACTATCAATATCTATAACAAAGAAACTAAATCCCTAAATAATAAACTCTATGAACAATCTATTAATCCATGTAGCTAATTCATCTTTCACCAAATATGGCTATTGGTCCTGTGATTCATCCGCTAACCGGGCCTCATTCTGCGGCACTTGATTTAAGTTTTCTGTTTTGTTTGCCTCAGTATGGTTGTCATTCCATAACATTACTTGGCTAGGCTAGTGAGTGAACCCATCATGATTCATACATAATACAAATAAGATAACACAAACAATAACCAAGTACATATGTTTATATGCAAGTATGAGTGTGTATGCAAAGAATGTCATGAAATAAATGTCAAGTGGGATGATCGTCCACTTGCTTGGGTTGGATACCCGTCAACCCGCTTCTGTACTTGGCGGGTTTCTACCATAGGTAGGCATGGGTAAGGCCCACATCTACTCCATGAGTAGGCTTCCACTAAACGCGGGCATCTAGCAACGAATCTATCGAGAAATCCCCCATGAATCCAGGCACGAAGTGTGCATGCAGTCATCTAGAGCGGGCCTCTAGGAATCAACACAGGAGCATTATACATGCATGACATGCATGCTCAATGCCATATGCATCGACATACATAATCATTATATACATCTCTAAGTATGAGAGAAAATAATAAATTTATGATTATAATGATTTACATGTCCACATATTCAATTCACATTACTATTTGTTCAAAGCATGAATCATACGTTAAGAATCATCTTTAGCATGGTAACACAACAACATATCAATCATAGCAATTATATCATTTATCTTAATCGTACGTATATAAGACATGTTGAGATTCACTTACCTATTCTTGATAGAGCTAAATCTACCGAACAGTGAAATTACATAGAATAGGATACCACAACTATATGCGAAAACTTGGCAGAGCTAAGGAATGATGGCTATATCCTAGGGGGTGATTAGGACCAAATAAATTTTTTGCCTTTTTAAACATGATTGCTTATTTGAACTAATGTGCAATTAAACTAAGTAAGGCAATTAACTCTAAGGCTTCCAAGCAATTAGAGGGTCCAATCACATACGCTACGAAGGATGTGACAATTAAGCAACTAGTCTATAAACATAATAGTGTACATGTGTGTGTGGGATGTGCAACCTATCAACTCCTACCATTCATTTAATTACGTATATAATTAAACATTCATCACTAAAGCATAATTAAATAAGTGCTCACATACAATCTCAAATACAAGCATGTATAGTGGTTTGGTTTCCCTAATCCACTCCCGGCGGACGTGCTTAACCCATGAGTGTACCGGATTTCATTATCGGAGGTTTTAAATCAGGTTCACCTCTAACCTTTACAATCATAAAAAATGGCCAGCTCCCACAAGAGACTCTACGTGGTTTTCTATAGGCTCACCATGAACCACAATCCTACACAAGAACTGGCTCCCACAATAGACTCTACATGGCTTTCTATAGGCTCACCAGGAATCTCGTTCTTATATAAGAACCTACTACCGTACACTCCTAATGGAGGCTTCCGCAAGAGACTTTAGTTGGTTTTCTATATGCTAACGAAAAACCTTGGTCCTAATCCAATGACATATGTTTACTCCCGTCTGAGGCTCCACAGAGATTAATATGTACGCACCATTATCCGGTGAATTCGGCCCTACACAAGAACCTATTCGAGTTTGGGTCACAAACTCTTACCATCAATCTTACACAAGGAAAGAGAGTATAGACTCACTTAATGACACTTGTCGAATTGAGCCCCGTTGATGTGACATTCTTGAGTCACTTCTCCAAAGCTCTCATATGCTTGGATCCTCTCCTCAATTGCTCCCCTGATCATGATGTCGATGCATTGCTAATACTTTCAGCTCCAAGATCAAACACCTTACATGTGATACTTCGATGCAGTAACCAAGGTGATGGGAGGTTGGGTAGAATCTCTTACAACTAATGGGAAGTTGTAAAGTCTAGGAGATTCACCGAGAAGGGTCTTCTAGAGGATTTAGACATGGATATACTTATAAAGGTTGGGTCTAAACTCTAGAGAATGGTGAGGATTGAGTTCATCTTCAACATTGAGGTTGGAATCCTCATTAGAGTGGAAATGTCAAGAAGATGAATCAAATCTCATGGAATATGAGGCTTAGGATGTGAGATATGATTGAGGATTCACCTAAGCTTCATTTGCACAAAAAATCCCTCTAAAATGTCCAAAGAGCGGATCTTGTATATAAATAAATCGAGTTTCAACGATAAAAAAGAAAATGGGCAGAAGTATATAGTCTTCGGTAGCACCGAATTTAGGTTTGGTCACACCGAATTAGACAGGAAAGCCTCTAGACATACTTGGTCACTTTTAGTCGCACTAACGGTGGTCTTCGGTTACACCGAAGCTGGTTGAAGGATTCTTCGGCTGGAGCCAAAGTACACAGAATTATGCCCAGCCGTTGTCCTATTTTAGCCGTTTTCAGTAGGATTGAAGGTGGGATCGGTGGGACCGAAGGTTGCTGAAATTATATAGTTTTCCTAGCAACACGGGACCTCTAAAGCCAATCTATGGATGGTCAATTTAGGCTCATATGGCTTAAGGGATGATCAATAAAAACTTTACATGTTAGGTTTAAGATCATCTAGATGTTTAGGTTGTCTTGGGTCAAGGGTTAGGGTCACCAAGGCACCACATTTACCTATTCTTTGCTCCTTGACGCTCCACTTCACTTATGTCTTCGATCATCAGCTTCCAAGGGCTCAACCGACAACATGACACAATGACTCATGTGATTGACAAATAATATGCATAAATCAGTGCACTAACAATCTCCCCCTTTGTCAATTATGTGACAAAAACCTAACATAGACCATGTCATGGTCCATACCAATGATATACCAAAACAACACAAAATATTACATGCCCGAGATTACAATGATTTACAAATTTAAATATGGGACTCAAGACATTTAACACTAGCAATGGTCCCCCATACTTGCTTCCCTTATCTCATCAATTCTTACAATAACAAATAAACCCTGCAAAACAGAATTCATTATTTTGGTGAGACTTGATCTTTCTCCCCATTTTTTCAGTACTTGAAAAAGTGTTGGGGCATAAAAAATGATGATGATAATGAATAAGTGCTATGAAGAAAATCAAGTGGAAAGAGAAGATAAAAATAAAATGCTTGTGTTGCGCGCAATGAATATTGGTTGCGCGGGTTCGCGCAACACTATGAGGACTACGAGATCTGTTGAATTGAAGTGTTGTGCAAAGTGGGCCCCATGGCACAAAGATCGAGGGTCCACATGTATGAAAGTCTATAAATACCCCGTTTCCCCTCTCATTTGCACACACACAAGAGATCAGAGCTCACAAGAAGAAGACCTCTGAGTAACTCTGACAGGTACTTTAGAGAAAAAGGAAAAGAATGAAGATGATGGACATAGTCCATTGTGCATGACCGAGCAACAACATGTTGTTGCGCTGGCCCGCGTGGGGATTGACACAAAGTGTATATGCTGTTGACAATTTCATATTCTGACAAGTGTGCAAGTGTTCTCTGCAATTCAGTGTTCTTACATAAGAAACTGGCATTCTAAATGAATAAGAAGAGAGAATGAAAAACGTTCAAATCCGTACAACACTTCTCTTGTTGAGATGAATATATCACAAGCCGAAATGCTACTGGAATCGATATCTAAACTTATTTGATACTTGTATTTCAATGTTGTATATACTTTATCTTGGAATCAAAGGATAAATGAGGATGTAAATGGATTCAAAATTAATAAAATACATTGTGATGATTGTTCTCTCTATTTTTCTTTATTGTTATCAAATAAGATAATTCCTCAAATCAAATAAAAAATTTTCTTGTCGAAACAAAATGACTACTCTGCTAAGGATCTATGTATGACCCGTATCCTAATCTGTACCGTTCCATACAATCCCCCGATCCTTCCCGTCGAATTCCGGCAACCCGCGACCTATAATCGACGTTTGTGGATGACCCCAAGTCGTATCTCGTAGATATGAGTCGGCTCAATCTGAGACTTGTACCATTGTGACTGCACCGTCGCTGCAGTTCCAACACCTCGTCTTGCACACCGATCTGATACCTTGGCCAGGAGATGTGGGTCTGCGTTTATTTCAAAGAAACGTCGCGCATTTGCGAACCTAAGAGAATCTCTACAACTCATCCCATCAATCAATCAAAGTACACAACCCATGCTTTCTTTCTCCACAAGTCAAGCAAGCTACCAAGTCAACTCTCAAGTCAAGTACAACTATCACCTCACATCCATCACTCACATCCACCACCTCTATTACAACCACCCTTTCTCTCTCTCTTTCCCTTCACATTTTCCAAGTAACAAAGAAACCAAAAGAGGTGCACGTCCAACCAATTCCAAGACAGAAAAGTGTAGTGTGTGGCCCAATTCCTATCCCAAGATCCATCATCCTGGCCCTTCAATTCTCATCACCTTCCATCAAAGTGAGACACAAGAAGATTGGCGTTCCATCGGACCAAGAAGATCGAACGGTGGGTGCTTTATAGGCTAGATTTTCATGTTTTGATGATGGGCCAAGTGAGGCCTACCGATTTATGGTATGGATCTCACTTTGGACCCTAGATGTGGCCGATGGCCCACCTTGATCCTCATGATCATTCCATGATGGGGCCTGTAACACTCTGAAAATCGGGGGTCGAGTAGTAACTCAACTCTCGAGTTCCAGAACATCACTTATGCAATAAAATGAATGATGATTGAATGTTGTCTGTATTAGTGTATTGAACATGAGTGAGATAAAGCCAAAACAGCATATCATACTCCAAAGACAGTTAAATTGCAAGCGGAAGACTGTGATAGATATATAAAATATATAAAATATAAAAACTATGGTAAGTCTCCAGAGTGTGATAAGGTTACCAGGTTAAAGAATTACAAGTACAATTCAAATGATACCAAATGTGTAGTGTCATCTAGTCAACATCCCTATAACCCCGTCGATTAAGGCACGGCTCACATGAAGCCGCCCGAAAACCGCATATACGAGAAAGTATCCTCGTCGTCACAAAAGTCCGGCTCCACCTCAGGAGTAACATCGCCATCTGCAATCAGACAAAGTCTGGTGGGTGTTCGGAACACCGTCCCGTAACGTAGGAGTGAGTGATCAACTCAGTGGAACAATAAAGCATAGGTTAACATGTTATCAATTCAGTCAAGCAGTAATGATAAAGCAGTACAATCAAACAATTCTAACTACTCTTATTTAATGCAAGTATGAAATGACATGATATATGCCCTTGCCAAACCACCCTCATGCGACACCATCTTACGTTCGCGAATGCATTCATCCCTCAGTGCTCCACATCTACCAGGCACATGCAGTGCGATGATGAGCATGATTACCGAGTAATTATTAGTCCATTTCAAATAGCAGTATTGGGAAACTAAGGTACCTCCCTTATATCATTCCCAAACATGATCCATTCTAGGGTCGTCAGTCCTAGTTAATCTCATACGATATTATGGTTTGAGAGGCGTAGCGAAGGCATCACAAAGGGCTCGTCACCCGTCAGCACGGATACAGATCTCACCGTATACGATTCAATTTCTGGCCATTAGATCGAATACAGGTCTCACCGTACTCGGCTCAATCGCTGGCCGTCAGCTCGAATACAGGTCTCACCGTACTCGGCTCAACTCATGCTCTAGTTGCTGTGAATGGCTCATCGCCAATCACAGACCTTAGAGTATACTAAAAGACACTAAGGAGGGCTCGTCGCCCGTCAGCACGAATACAGGTCTCACCGTATTCAGCTCTCACCGTAGGTGTCGACAGCTCGAATATAGTGTCTCATACCACCATAATCGGCTCACGAGTCTGGTTGCTCACTGGTCACTACGGGGAGGCACGTGGCCCCAACGTAGGACGACAGCTTGACCACGGTGTCCCATACCACCATGCCCGGCTCATGAGTCTTAGCGGATCCAGGTACCATGGTTAAAAGGGATTTCACTGGTAAGTTTGGTACCCTAGGTTCAAGTAGTAGCGTCCAAACATGGTGAACATACATTAGACAGATCGGGTTACTTAACGAGCTCGACTAGATCGAGCGCACAGCAAGTTGAACGATATGAAGCGCATAAGCACTTCGTGTGGCCAATCACTATCGCCAACCGAAGTACGACTCGGGTTCGTCGAACATGCCTCACGTGGCAAATGAAACTCAGTCACGAATTCGATCCCGTTACCGACTGCCTGGACTATACAATAGCCCCAATCACATTCAATTTTAGATATTTAAAGCAGTAATGGATCAAAAATTTAAATCATACAATCAAAGACTGATGTTATCCGTTTAGGGCTGTCAGGGCTGTTGCACGCACTCGTTGCTCCACTCCCCCATCACCCATGACGAATCATACAACGTAAACATGAATTTAAACATATGCATCACATAGATAAAATCATACAATCAATTGAGCATGTTATGAAGTACAACATAAGCATGAGTTTGTACATATTCAATTCCTAATCACACAGATATCTAAAGAAATCATACACATAGTTAAAGAAGTTGAGAATCATATCTCAACACCCTTAAACATGACAATTTACTAACTACTACTCATTCAAACATTTCAACAAACACTTTAAAATCATACATCAACATACATGACATATGTTGATCACATAGGCATTAGGCCAAATCCTTTCACTAGGGAGTTGCCCCAATCATAACACGCGTACACCCACGACGGATAGTCATGGAAAGTAGGAATCCAAATTCCATATTCATTTGAACATTTTCACAAACACTTTGGCTACACATTTCAACATATATAGCGTATAGTGGCCGTGGCGTGATTCAGGGCAAATCCTTTCGTCAAAGGGGTATCGCCAATACAACAATCATATATCCATGACAATTAGTCATGGCGAGCATGAATGAGAATTATATACTCATTCAGTCATTTTCACAAACACTTAGAATACACTATTACAACATACATGGTGTATGTTAGCAAAACATGTATTAGGGCTATCCTTTTTCCAAGCAAGTATTTTATCCATGTATAATATATTCATACAACAATTAATCATGTCAAACACATTTCCAAAATTTGTACGTATACGGTACTTTCTACAAATACCTAGAGTATGTAGAATTCCATATTTTTCATCTTTAATCGAAACGGAAAACAGACAGCACTTTGTACATGTGCAATTGTATGCAGACCATGAATCTATTATTATCTGACATTGAAAGCGTTGAAAACCGTAACCTATATGCCAAAAGTCCACACCTTTTGTCGTAGAATCGTAACGGAGTCGATAGAATTGCTAAGCTTCTGTATACGGTTGTTTGGTAACCTATAGATTGAAATAGGTTAGCTATTTCATAACCTACAACCTATACAACCCCAAAACAGATTAGGGTTAGGGTTTCTTACCTAGAAACGAAGTCGGAATCGTCGGAAAAGCGATGAGAATGGTGTAGTGCAGCTTGTGTAGTGGCAGGGAATAGCAGTTGGGAGATTCTCCCACTTCTCTTACTCTTTCTCTCTCTTTTCTCTCTTCTCTCTCTAGGGTTCCTCTCAAATTCGTATGGCTGTGAGAGAGAGGTTTCTAAGGTCCTTATATAGCCTAAAAACTCACCAAATTAGACTTCTGGACAAGGTTTACTTAGGTTATAACCAAAGTGGACCTTTTCCAGCTCAACGGAGGACTTCTGGCGGGCCTCCTTGAGCCAAAGGTCAGACTTAAGCTCACCGACACCGGATCTACATTTAGTTAAGTTTTCGTTTCGGTCGGGATTCCAGATCGCAAATGGCGGACCAGTTTCAGTTCAACGGTCAGCGGATCTCGATCGGAGATTCTGAGTACATGGATATGTGTATGAAATTTCTCTTGATCTGAGGGTGTAATTTGGTCTGATTCTGACGGTCTGGTTGCTTAAAACTGATCGGCAAGCGACACGTGCGAGATTACTATTCAAGATATTTATTTTGTAAAGAAAACAAGTGTTTTTACACTCTCTCACTTCGGACTCAAGCGAACAGCCGTGGGACACTGTCTGGGTTTGATTTCCGAGATGGTTGTCAAGCCCAGCGAGGCAGTCCTAATTCCTTAACCTCGTGTTATTCGGACTTCCGACGTGAAGTCCAAATCTGATACGGAGTTTCGAGATGTTCCCGAGAGCAGCCGGGTAATGAGATTGATCCTAGATTTTAGAGTAACCTAGAGTCAATGATTCTACAAGTTTTTAGTCTTGCAGATCATATTTAAAGTGATTGGTGCTAATTTCACAGGTACTCTAGTTTAACACTGGCTAATTCTCACCTAATTGCTAAAGGATTTAGTCCTGAGTAATTTCTGTCTGAGGTGATACCTGGGCCTTTGTAGTTTGTATATAAAGTGATCCAAGTTATACTACTTAGCTAGTTTAAGATAGTGTCTAGGGTGAAAGTACTTAGAAAAACTGAAAGAACAAGGTGATGAAGGGTGGGATTTGTGAAGGAAATGGGTTAAAGAGCGATTTTAGACTATGGGATTGAGAGTTAATAAGGTGTTAGGATCGACCCATTGCCTAAGGACGTCTAATCCCAGGTTGGCACCGGGATGTTACAGGGCCATTTTCTATGGACCCCATCAGGATGTTTGTTTTCCTTGCATGAATAGGGTCATCTAGACCTTGCATTTTGGTGGAGAAAGGATCTCCATCGTTGATTTTGATCGGTGAGCCCACATGTAATGGGACCCACTTGATGTACGATTGAAATGCATGGAAGGGAGGGCCCATAATGTCAAGCTCCCTCCATCGCATGTGTCTCCTTCTTTCTCTCTCTCCCACTCTCTTTCATTTTTGTTGTTGTTGTGTGTGATGATGTGGTCGTGTGGCCCACCCAGATGGACCCCACCACGAAGCATGTATTTCATCCAAGCCAACTCTAGGTGGGGCCTACTTTCTATATGTGTTGTATACAAACCGTCCAGCGTCCAGGGACGCTAGACGTTGCTATACAATGAAGTGTGAACAGGCAGTGGGATGCACTCCAGCGTCTGGACGTGCTTTGTAAAAAAAAAAACATATATGTATATATATATATATATATATATATATATATATATATATATATATATATATCACCTTGATTCAAAATTTTGGGTGGGCTGTTGATGCAGGCCCCACCTTGACATATAAATCTGATCCACGCCGTCCATCCCATTCCCCAGCTCATTTTAGGTGTTGAAACGAAAAATGAAGCCAATCCGACTTTCTGGCGGGCCATAACATAGAAAATAGTGATTTTTACCATTCAAATCAATTAGGGGCCACTTTAATTTTTCTATCCGCTAAAACACATTGAATATTGGGCTCATTCAGGTTGTCTTGAGCCATAGGACCCAATGGTTGGGTTGGATTTTTCGGATGCGGGCCCTACCTACGAAAAACCCCAAGAAAACTAAAAAAAAATTACTTATGCAACAGTATCCTGCTGCGTAGGCGAGATGGGCAGGGACCGTGGGCTTCACCATGATGTGTGTTACACATCAACACCATGCATTTGATGGGTCCCCTTTATATATGGGGTGACCCCAAATATCAGCCGTATACAGCACTCAGGTGGCCCACACGGCAGGAAACAGTGGTGTTGAACGTCTACCATTGAAACCCCTTTCTGGGTCCAGAAGTTTTGGATCATTATGAAATTTTCTTTTCCTCTTCATCCGGGTCTGTGTGACCTTACCAACAGATTGGATGGCACATAAACGTTATGGTGGGCTCCACGTGGGACCCACTGATGTAAGTGTTTTACCCACTCCGTCCCCACGTGTGGGAGGTGGGATGGTTGGTGGACCTCACTCCAGCTATATAGATGTTGTAGTGATGTTACCAAGGTCTGTGGGGCTTGCCTTGATTTATGTGGTATATATCCACACCGTCCAGCGGTTGTGGACCCCTCATGATGTATGTTCTACCCACGCAGTCCGCCATAACATGTGGGACCGACCATGATGTATGTGTTTGACCCACTGTCCATCTATTTTTGCCAAATCATGGGCTGCCTTATGAGGCCCATCTTGATGTATTTGTGGCCCGTCCATTGAGGCCCACCTTGATATATATAAGGCCCATGTGATGAGGCCCATCTTGATGTATTTGTGGCCCGTCCATTGAGGCTCTCCTTGATATATATGAGGCCCATGTGATGCAACCCATTTGATGTATTTGAGGCCCATGGGTCGAGGCCCAATGGGATGTATACAAGGTCCATTGCATTGTGTGATTCCACCATGGTTTATGTAATGATATTTCTGGCGGGCCATGCCTTGGGAACAATGATGGTTTGACGTCCACATTGTAGGAATAATGTTGGTTAAATGTCCACATTGTAACTCTCCCTAGGGCCCATTGATAGGCCCATACTTGTTGTGTATAGGCCGTCTA
Source organism: Magnolia officinalis (assembly GCA_021015155.1). Lineage (NCBI taxonomy): Eukaryota > Viridiplantae > Streptophyta > Magnoliopsida > Magnoliales > Magnoliaceae > Magnolia > Magnolia officinalis. Next base: position 51,765,281 of record JAJHSJ010000002.1, on the reverse strand, counting down.
GGCCCATCCTCGTTGTAAGGATAGTTCATCACCATATAACATGCTTAGTATAACTCCATGACTCATGCCCATACACATCATATGTATGCTTGATATGAGTAGTGATTGATCATAGCATATGCCATTGGGCAGACTATTTATGGGACTCACTGATAGGAGTTACCCACATGAGCACGCGGTATGCGAAAGATTGATGCATGACTGGAGGGTGTGACTCATGCATCTCGCATATGTGTGACATAATCATTATATATCCTAGCGACATCAGGGTCATGGCCTCCACAGGCACATCGTGGATGGCCAGATTGGACACCAAAAATGTTTGGTTCGAGCATCTAGGCACTTTGGATGTCCGTGGGTGAAAGTCTCTAAACCTCTGAGGCTAGGAGTCGCCCCAATGCCTAGACCGAGTGGATACATGAGCGCCCGAGTGCCACTGTGTAGTGGTCGGTTGGGAGGGGGTGTGGCCTTATCCGCCCAAGTGAGAGGGTTGTAAGCTAGGCTGAGTTTGACCAGCTCGCAAATGAGTCTACTATCGACGAGCCGGGTAGGTATTGGTAAACTACTAATCAGGCGGATAGTGTGGTCTCTTCCACTCGCTGGGCTGTGCGACTAGGGAAACGGTAGTCAATGTGGAGTGTAATAGACCCCGGTGATTCCCCAGAGAGGAACCGTATTGATATGTCGACTTGATATGATGACTGACATGATATTATGACACCCCGTCACTGTTGCACATGTGGACGGGCACATGTGGGCGGACGCTGATGTGGGCGGGTGTGATGTGGGCAGGGCTGAGGCCTGGGCGAGCTACCAGTGGTTGGCAGGCTACTGTGCTGGCAGGCTACTAAGAAGGATTTGCATACTCATTCACTCATCCATTCACTATCCACTCGAGCTGGTGGTGCGTAACTTTTTGTTACGTGTACCTTCACAATGGCCAGGATTTTGATTGGGGCGCGCGACTAACCTGAGATCAGGAGTTTACCACATTGTGTTTGACTATCCAAATTTAGGTATGGGACTGGTTTGGATAAAATTCCCTTGTGATGGACCCCATAGCCTGTGATACTACGTACCATCATCCCGACTTCACTCCAGCTTGGTTATTTCATTCGCATCGCATATTGCATTTCATCCACGGCATATGGCATGTTGGATTGCCACATTTCTGCACTTATATGGCTTAGACGGACTTGGCAGGATCTATTGCATTGCATCCGCAATATATAATATTTGGCTCATTATGATCTGCATTGCGTACTCTGATATTATATGACTCATGGACTTACCTGTATATTTTCGCTTACTCTGATATTGTACGATTCATGATCTTGTCAGTATTTTTGCTTATTCCGATGATGTATGATTTATGGGCTTTATTGTATACTTGGAACTTACCTTACACACACTTTCACCACCCTTTAAGCTTTCTATATGCTTATGCAGGATAGATGCATGCAGGTGGCGTTAGGTGCAGTAACGTTGAACTTGGAGCATGCAGCGGACTTCTTGAGCTTTGATTTTGATACATATATATTTCCCTTTCAGCATTGTATTCAACTATTTATATTAGTGGATATGTGATGATGATGTGCCTTTGTGATTTGGGTAAACTTGTGGTTATGCTTATTACGAGATAAAAGTACGTTGGAATCCTCCTTGTAGGATTCCAGGATCAGAATATGGTGTATGGACACTTGGAGCCGAGAATGGGGTACTACGGAGGCTGTCGGCACCGGATCCGGCGATCGGAAATTTTGTGAGCCCAGTTTTCGAGTTTGGGGCGTGACAATCTATCTTCTTATTTGATACTAACTTAGAAACTATTTAGAGAATTTCATCATTGTTTGGCGTCATATCGATGTCAAAATGGCAACTCTCAACGAGAACATCCTCCCCTTCATCTTTAACATAAAGTATAAAGTTGTCTAAATACCTACTTACAAGTATCTTGGATTACTTTGACAGGAACCAAATTCATTCAAACAAGACTGCAATGACAACATTTATGACCAAGACAATTTTTTTATTTCACACCAATTGTGTTTCTAATAGAATATGCTCGTAATCAGTATCCGAGCCAAAAGAACCAGCTGACTCCACACCAGTCAATTCTAGTTAAAAGGGATACGTCACCAGCTATTGTCGTAGTAATATCTGTATCACCACCTACACAAGATAACGACGATGAATGGGTAGTCGTCTCCCACCGAAGATCGAGAACTCAAGCTCGTGCAGTTGTCAAGTCAACTCCGTCACAGGTGATCAGGGGACCGGTAATAAGGAATGTGATTAGAAGAAACCCAGCGCTCGCCCCACCAGCATTGTATCTAGGGAAATCCCCTTGTTCTTTGACATCACAAGACTTTCCGGCTCTACCCCCCACAAATATTCGATGGACTAGGAAAGAAAAGGAGAAGTCACTTGTAGAAGATGTATCATCCCATGCATCTCCACAAACAACATCTCCACAATTCATATTACAATCGGCCGAATCATGTGACAGTATTAAAGAGTTTAGTGAGAATCCCATCTCATCAAGTCCTTTCATGCCGATGTACTCTTATCCCACTTCAGCAACAGCTTTGTCAGGAAGTAGAGAAGTTGCCGTATGTACAGCAAGATCAACTCAAAATCTGTTACCAACTGCTGAAGAGCATATGGCCGAGATGACACAGACGCAGAGAACTCTGATGGAAGAATATCAGAGCCTCTGAGAAGCATTAGCCACCCTTGCTCACAATGTGGCTCAAATTGTGGATCCTCACGTGATGGCCGCTATGGTTAGACATAAATAATGGCCTGAAGGCTCAGAACCACCAAGGGCAAGATCACATGGATCCGCTCCCCCGGCAAGAGTAATAACACAAGACAAAATGCGGGAAGTAGTAATGGAGGTCGTCGGGACCGAAAGAGAACACGAACATACGGGAAGACTCCAATACGGGACGTCATATCCCAGAGAAGTCGAGGACATACCTTTCCCCGCCAAATTTAAGCATCCAAACTTTTAGAAGTTCAATGGAGATGGATCTCCATAAGAATATCTCATGCATTTCATCACTACTATGAGTAACTTTTCTACTATCTTGCAATACTATTTACGGTTGTTTAGTTCTTCCCTAACAGGTAAGGCATTCTGATGGTATTCAAGTCTGGCTCCAGAATCCATAAGAACCGGGGAACAAATGAAAAATGCATTCATGTTGAATTTCTTTTCGTCTGAGTGGGACGTTAGTATCATTGAATTGGTTTCCATATGGCAAAGAGAAAATGAGCATGTAGAAAAAGTCATCGACCGATGGAAAACTCTGGGGGCATCGTGCAGGCAGTTGCCGGAAGAGAAAGAACAAGTGAAGATGTGTTTAAATTCAATGGAGACAGGGATTGCATTTGGCCTAACGAGCACTAACATCAGAACCTTTTGCGACCTCGCTATAAAGGTGCATACTTTGAAATTGATGACCAAGAAAATACCGGTGCTTTGAAGCAAAATAGGCAGGAGATTGCCGAACAGATTAAGTACAAATGTCATCGACCGAGAAAAGAAAACCGATGTTCCTCGTGACAAAAAAAAAAGATAGAAAGAAGAGAAAGTACGGATTGCTACAGAGAACGAGCAGGTGGCAAAAGACCCAGGCCGCCTAATTCCCACAAAGGGTATGCATTTGAAAGAGAAGATGTTGTTCTCATGATGAATCAATTATTAATCGCCGGGACAATAAAGCTACCCCGTCCAAGCATCCCAAAGAGGTCGAGAAAGCGAAAGAAATAAATTATTGTCATTACCATCGCCTACTGGGACATCCACAGAAAATTGCTTCATGTTAAAGAACATATTATAGAAAATGATAAGGGCGAGATAGTAATGAAAAATGATGAAGAACGAGGCAGGAAAGTATCCATAAATATGACATCTGCAAAGAATATGAACTTGCACGTTCGATTTATGACAACAAATAAATATACCAATAAAAACATAGCATAGAACAACTCTATAAGTCATAAATTTACCAATTACAATGCACATACCAATTAAAGGGTGTATATAAATATTAAAACATGGAGCATGCTAATTATGGTCATTCAAAAGATATGTCAATCAAATTATAAATGATCAATGATAGTCTAAGCTAAAAACATATGATATCAAAATTCAACAACTTTGAAGCTTAAACTATCAAGAAAAATGAGGCTTAATCCTTATATTTACCAATATGCTCAACATGAGGCTGAATCCTCCTATTTAACTATAGAACACAAAGATGATGTTGAAATCCTCTAATTTTCAATTAAGCTCATAAATAAGGTTGAAATCCTTAGGTTTATCAATTGAGCTCAAAGATGAGAATTGTTCTTATGATTTAACAATTCAGCCCAAATAGACCTTCCAAGGTCACATATTCCTCTTCATAACCCACTTGAGTGTGAATTTCCTAGGACCCGAATTATGTTCAAGAGAGGGAATGATTTTCTTAGATCTTTCTCCGTTAGATAATTTTCTAGTTGGAGATCTATGTTCGGTAGGTGATTTATACATGCTAGTCATACCCCGATTATCATTGTCTTTGATTAGCATTGACTTGCCTTTTCATTAAGCTGGGCAATTAGAATTAGCAACACATTCATCCGATTGGTCTTTTTAGGAAGCGTTGAAATTCTATCTCTTTTTCCAACAATCCTTTAGGGATGCTTCTCCATTGGTATACTAATTTATTAGTCACGAAGAATTCTCTGATTTGGTTTATGACCGAGGTGGATTGGGCCCTTTTAAAAGATACACATCCAAATCTAAGGTGCCCAACTTTTCCACAAGCATGGCACACATGAGAAGTTCTTGGTCTACTTCCAGAAGTAGACATGTCCCTATGGATTACTGAAGGGGTAGAGGCACGAATGTGACTATTAAGTTCAAATCCTCTATTGTCCCCAGAAGGCTTACCCATTCTAGATTTACAAATAATTTCATATTCTTAGGTAAAAGGTCCTACAAATCTCACTCTGGCCGGTTAAGCCTTTTAGGAGGAACCCGTTCTGATACCAATTGAAATTACATGGAATAGGATACCACAACTATATGCGGAAGCTTAGTGAAGCTAAGGAGTGATGGTTATGTCTTAGAGGGGGGGTGATTAGGACCAAATAAATTTTTTACCTTTTTAAACACAATTACCAGTTTGAACTAATGTGCAAATTAAACTAAGTAAGGCAGTTAACTCTAAGGCTTCCAAGCCATTAAAGGGTCTAATCACATAGATTATAAAGGATATGTCAATTAAGAAACTAGTCTATAAACATGATATTGTACATATGTGTGTGGGATGTGCAACGTATCAACTCCTATCATTCATCTAACTATGCATATAATTAAACATTAATCACATAAGCATAATTAAACAAGTTCTCTAATACAATCCCATACACAAGCATGTATAGTGGTGCAGTTTCAATACCCCACTCCCGGCGGATGCACTCAACCCATGAGTGTATCAGATTACACTATCGGAGGTTTTAAATCAGGTTCACCTCTAACATTTACAATCCTACACAATGACAGACTCCCTTATGAGACTCTACATGGTTTTTTATAGGCTCGCCACGAACCTCGATCCTACATAAGAACCTATTAACGTACACTCCCGTCGTAGGCTCCCACAAGAAACTTGAGTTAGTTTTCTATATGCTAACCAACACCCTCAGTACTAACAAATACGCACCCGTGTCTGGTGAATTTAGCCCTACACAAGATCCTAAGTCATACACAAGAATCTATTCAAGTTTGGGTCAAAAACTCTTACCCTCAATCCTACACAAGGAAAGAGAGTATGGACTCACTCAATAATACTTGTCGAATTAAGCCCCGTTGATGTACCATTCTTGAGTCACTTCTTCAAAGATCTCATGTCTTGCATCCGCTCCTCAATTGCTCCCACAATCATTATGACGATGCGTTGCCAATGCTTCAGCTCTAAGATCAAACACCTTGCATGCGATATTCCGATGCGGTGACCAAGGTGATGGGAGGTTGGGTAGAATCTTTTACAACTAATAGAAAGTTATAAAGCCTATGGGATTCATCAAGAAGGGTCTTCTATAGGATTTAGATAAGGATATACTTATAAAGGTTGGGTCTAAACTCTAGAGAATTGTGGAGATTGAGTTCATCTTCAACATTGAGGTTAGAATCATTATTAGAGTGGTAAAGCTCAAGAAGATGAATCAAATCTCATGGAATATGAGGCGTAGGATGTGGGATATGATTGGGGATTCACCTAAGCATCATTTGCACCAAAAACCCTCTAAAATGCCCAAAGAGCGAATCTCATATATAAAGAAATGTAGTTCCAACGATAAAAAAGAGTAGAAACGGCTAGTCTTCGGTTGCACCGAATTTAGGTTCAGTCACACCAAATTAGAGAGGAAAGCCGCTGGAAAGACTTAGTCACTTTCGGTCACACCGAAGGTGGACTTCGGTCCCATAAAAGCCAACAAAAGGATTCTTCGATTGGAGCCGAATTACACATAATTTTGTCCCAGGCTGCTGTCATATCTTAGTTGTTTTCAGTTGGACCGAAGGTGGGTTCGGTGGGATCGAAGGTTGCTGAAATTGTACACTTTTTCTAGCAACATGAGACATTTAAAGAAAATCTATGGATAGTCAATTTAGGCTCCTATGGCTTAAGGGATGATCAATAAAAGGCTTACCTATTAGTTTTAAGATCATTTAGAGATTTAGGTTGTTTTGGGTTAAGGGTTAAGGTCATTAAGGCACTGCATTTACCTGTTCTTTGCTCCTTGATACTCCACCTTCACTTGTGTCTTCGATCTTCAGCTTCCCAGCACTCAACTGACTACATGACACAAGGACTCATGTGATTCAAAATAAGGGGCATAAATTAGTGCACTAACAAACAGTTATATGCTTTGGAATCTAGAATCTGAATCCCTATTAAGATAGTTTAACAAATTATGAATATAATTTAGTTATTTCTTCCAGTGGGGCCCCCACCTTTGATCAATTCTAGATGACCTACTGTTAATTTATTATGGTCTTATTAATTCATTATCTCATTTTGGAAATTAATATAGGGGATTGTCGATTAATGTGGTTGATTGATCGAGCCAGCATTGATGGCCCTCGATCGATCCTCCTATCAATTGATCATGGATAGAAGAAATTTGAATTTGACAGATTAGATCTTTGGACACTTTCGGTCACTTTCAATCAATCGAACCCACTCATTGATCGATCGATAAAGACTAAATTTATTTCAATTTGTTCATTAGACAATTTTCACCATCTTCAGTCGATACCCTCGATCGATCGAGACCACTCGAGGATCTCATTAATCAATCAAACCCAGACTCTGATCAATCAAGTGAACTTCTAAATTTAAACTTTTGATTGCTACACAAAAATCTACTTGTTCGATCGATCGGTAGGTTGACTTCGATTGATCGATCGATGTCGGTCGGGTCTGTAACAACATCTGATTTCTGATAATTTTAGGATTTTCCTCTCTCTTTAACTTTTATGCATTTAACACATTCATGGATTAGGTTCAAACCCTCTAATGATATTCCCCAACACCAAGTTTAGAAAAACCACGGGATTGCTCAAATATAATGTATCCAAGATTTGCAATCATAAATAGAAATTGTTCTACAACATGGTTTAATATCAATACTTTCCAGAGATTATTGTGGATGATCCAACAGTCAGATCACTCTAGAATTTGGGCCTTGATATGATTTGGCCTTTAGAAACTCTTATTCTAATTGATCTAGACTAACATTGCTAGATTGCCCAAAATTGAATCTCTACGACACAAGATCTTACGTGAAGCCTTCCTCTTTCTTCAAATCCTCCCATAGATTGAAACAATGGACGCAGAGCCGATCCGCTCCCATTCATTGTGTAGATCTAGGGTTTTTTAAATTCCAATATAAATTTTTTACAAAAAATGGATACAAACTTTCAGATGGAAGCTCCTCCTTCATAGGCCTCCTCTTCTCTCTCTCTCTCTCTCTCTCTCTCTCTCTCTCTCTATGTCTCTCTTTTCCTTTAGGGTTTTCATAGGAGAATTCCCTGCAATTCCTCCTTTTATAGACAGAAAGCCTTGGATCTAGAAGGTTCCTCTAAGGTTTAGTAATTTTACACAAAAAGTTAAATATTGCGGTGCTAGGAATCGATCATCTGTCCTTACCCTCCATCGAGAGTACCTCTATTGAACATTTTAAGTGGCTTATTTTGTTATTAATCCAAAAATTAAAATTTTAATCTTGATTAAACTAGTTTTATATGGCTCAAAATTCAGGGTCGTTACATTATACCACCCTAAAAGAAAAATAATTTTGTCCTTGAAATTTTCGTAATCTACTTGTCAAACAAATGAGGGTACTTCTCTTGAATCTTAACTTCTTATTCCCAAGATACTTCATCAATTCCATGATGAGTCCATAAGACTTTAACGAGTGGCATGATCTTAGTTCACAGAACATGATCCTGTCGATCTAAAATTTGAATCAATCTTTCTGTGTAGGTTGTATCTTCCTGAAGGTTGAGATCTTTTTAGTCGATGATGTGTGAAGTATCTTTTTCGTACTTCCGTAGCATCGATACATGGAATATATTATGAATATTAGCTATTTGAGGTGGCAGTGCAAGCCGATAAGCCACAGCTCCAATATCTCAAAAGGTCCTATGAATCGAGGTATTAACTTCCCTTTAGTACCAAAATGCATCACTCCCTTCATCGGGGAGACTTTAAAAATATCGGGCCCAACTAACCATTTTTTCTCTAACTTCAATCCAATAATTTAGCTCATGACATAGATGCTCATAAAGTGCTTCATAAGGATCTATCCTATTAAGTGTGAAATATTTCATATTTACCCTCAATCGTGCATTGGTTTTATATGCATAGACGTGTTAAATTAATCTAATTACATGTATTTTACTATGCGAGGTGATCTAGAGAGAAGATGAAAAAGATGATTAAAAAGTGATTTAAAGCTCAAACAATGATCATGAGGAGGACTAGATGTTTGGAGGATAATATTGAAGAATTTAAGTGTCAAATATCCAAGAAAACCAAATGCTAAAGATAGAGAAAAGTATAAAAAATCACGCAGTCTAATAACAGAATTAACAAACTGTTTGGTCCCACCAAAGGTATGTTTGGTCCAAAAGTGTCAAAAACAGTCCAACAAGAAATAATAATTTTCAAAGTAAATTCCAATTGACTATTAGGCGCGACCAAAGTGATGTTCGATGCCACGAAGGTAGGTTGGTGCAACCGAAAGGAGATAGAGAGTTCATACACGATTTGAAGAAATTTGACTACAGCTAAAAGTTAATTCAACTCGACTTCGATGCGACTGAAGGCCATCATTGGTGCGACCGAAGCATAACAAAAGTGCAAAAAATTAAAGTCGATGCAAAGTCGGTGCGAAATTTCCTATTTAAAGGGGTGATTTAGGCCATTCTAAGAACAAATGAGGGTATGGAAGAGACAGCAAGAGGTTGTGGAGCTTCTATAGAGCCGTTTCTCTTCTTTAATCTTTCGATTTTAAGTTGTTTTTCATCTTTTTGTTTGAGTTTAGTTCAACTATGATAATGGTTGGCTAAATCTCTTAGCTAGGGCTAAGAGGTGAAGCTTGTAGTTATTTTTAATGTCCTAGTTTACTTTTTTTCAAGTTTGATGGTTTAAATGTTGAACAATTCATTGATTTTAGTTTTAATAAATCTTTAATTTTGGTTTACTTTGATCCTTTGTCGACTTTGGTCAAATTTGTATACTTAGGAAGGCTAAGATTGTTGGCTTATCTATTTTGCAAGGGATTGATTTGTAAAATAAATGGATTTATCATTGACTACATGCATGATAGATACTTTAGATTCCCTGCGATCAATAACTTGGTGCTTCATTTGGGAACTAAATCAATTGAAGTTCAAATATGTATTGAGTTGTGAATTCTAAATTAATCACTCTATTATCCGGCTAGATAGGATAGGACTTCGATTCCAATTGTGTTATCTAATTAAATCAAGTGAATTAGGCATTGAGAATGGATAGCAGTGAATCCTTAGTGGTTTATTTTATTGATTTTCTCTCTACATTACTTAGATTTTCATCATTGCTTCTTCTAATTCAAGTTTCATAGTTAATTCTAATTGTAGTTCTAGTTCTAAAGTGTTTTGAGAATGTGTAAATATAAGTCCCTGAGGATTCGATCTCGGTCTCACCAAGCTAAAACTACATCACAGCCTGCACTTGGGGGTTGTCATCCTTTTGGATCAATCAAGTTTATTGCGCCTTTACCGGGGACTTCGATTGTGTTTTTCTAAAATACTTTAGGTTAGAGTTTGTTTAGGATAGGGAGTAGTTTTCTCTACGTTTTTCTTAAAATTTTCAAATACTAACATCATTTTTATTTATTTTTTATTTATGTAGAATCTAACCTAGAATCATCAATCGGGTACTATCCTTCCAACCCTCTTACTTTAGATTGTTTCTGAATTTTTCTTTCGCTATAGAAGTTTTAATTTTTCTAGAAGTAGAAGTAGGTATAGAATAAAGTTTGAGTGGTTCATGCCCAAATGGATCTATGATCACACTCTTCGTCTTCTAAGTGAGGGAGGACTAGTTGAAGGATTCTCTATCCATCATCATTTTAGAAAATACCTGAGATCTTCTGAAGTAGCTGAGAACACAGTTGAGAACCAACCCAATCGACGTGTTGAAGAACAAACACAACAATATGAGAATGATGTGTATAATGGTCTACCAGCTAGAACTTTATGTGATTATTTACAACCAGCTAGGACGAGCACCCCTTCCTTCATGATTTTTCCACTTAATGCAGAAAACATAGATTTTAAATCGGGAGTGATCCAAAAACTTTCAAAATTTTCATGGACTAGACTCTGAAATTCCATATCTACATCTCAAAGTGTTTGATAGGATTATAGCCACCTACACTTTAATAATGTGTCTGATGATACCTTAAGACTAAAATTATTCCCTTTTTCTTTGAAGGAGAAGGCCAAGTGATGGCTCCACACCTTAAGGCCGAGATCAATTGGGATATAGGTTGAGATGACTCAGGAATTCCTAAAAATGTTATTCCTGGTTCATAAGAGTAACACCCTCGGAAGAGCCATAATGAATTTTTCACAAAAAGAGGAAGAAACCTTCTTCCAATATTGGGAGAGGTTTAAGGAACTTCTAAACACTTGTCCACATCATGGCTACGAACTTTGACGACTAATAAGCTTTTTCTATGATGGACTGACTTCACCCATGAGCCAATTCATAGAGATGATGTGCAATGGGGAGTTTATGAACACGGATCCCGATAATGCGTGGGACTACTTTGAAATGTTATTTGAAAATATGCAATCTTGAGATACCTCGAGTAAGTTGACCAATCCCAAGTCAACCCAACCTAAGGAAAATGAGGAATTTACATCTTAAGGAAAGAAGACGATGTCAATGCTAAGATATCCAGCCGTACAAGAAAACTCAAGGCCATAAAACTAAACAAAGTAGAAACGGTCAAACCCAATGAGACCATTGAAGTTGTTTGTGGTTTTTGCGCAAGTAACATGCACTTAACGCAGGAGTGTCCTATAATTCCAGCATTCCAAGAGTTGCTACATGAGCAATCCAATGCCATGAACAATTATCAATGACCTTTCAATTCTCCAATTTCAAACATGTACAATTTTAGTTGGCGGAACCACCCAAATCTTAGTTAGAGGAATGGACCAATGGCTAACACTGATAAGAATCCCTAAGGGCCTCTTCCTTCGATCTTATCCCATTTTTAACACCGAAGAAGACCCAAGAGGATCCAATTTAAAGGTTCATGAATGATCAAGACCAATTCAATCAGAATCCATGCAAACATTCTAAAATATCAAAACATCAGCAAGGATGTTTGCATCGTCCATTCAAATCTTAGAGTCACAATTAACTGTTAGGGAGAAGGGGACCCTTTCGGACTAACCCATACGTAACCAAAACCTCAATGTGAGATAATTGACCCTAACTCTTCTACTCAAATGTGCAGCAAGCCAAGTCTATCACCACTCTTAGAAGTAGAAAAATAATTGATAAGAGCATCCTAACGTGGAATGAAAGCCTAAGGACTCAGAGGAATTTAAGGGTGATGATGAGCCTGGTGATACCCCACATGAGAAGGAATTGGAACAAGAGTATATATAAGCTTGTGGCTCCATTCCACCAATGGTTGATCTCACCCAAACCTATACACAATACTCAGGATATCTTAAAGGTTATCAAACAAGTGAAAAATAACATTCCTTTGTTGGATGCCATAAAAAAAATTCATCAGGACCTTGTATGTATTCTGAAATAAACTAGAACTAGAACCAATAATCTAAAATCTGGAAGTTTTAGAGAGAAATTGTTGTAAGTTAAATTTATCAAAGTAATAGAAACTAGATCACTAAGGATCCACTCGCACTTATTGTCATGTTATTCTACTTGATTCAATAAGAACACAACTAGAATCAAAGTCCTATTCCATTCAGTTGGAAGATGAAGCGGTTAAATTATAATGTGGTGTTGAACTTCATTGAATTAGTTCATCCATGAAGCACCAATCTCATGATTGTAGGGAACTTATGCATCAACCATGCCCATAGACGATGGTGGATAATGAATTTTACAGATCACATGATTGCAAATTGGATAAGGAGATATTAAAATCTTTCTGAGCATCTACTGTAATTTCAGTCCCAATAAATCATAGAAAACTGAAAATATTCTTTTATTAAAACGAGAAATCAATGAAGGTTTGACATAAACGTGAATCAAAGTAAAATAATCATCAAAATAAACTACAAGCTTCATGTTCACAACCCCAAGTGTAGGGTCGCGATGTAGTAATAATCTCGGTGAGATCGAGGTCGAATCCATAAGGACTAATCTTGTACGTTTCTGAATTTGACTAGAATCAGAACTAAAAGAAGATCTAAATCTAAATCTGAAATATGAATTGAATGAGGTAATTGTAAATATAGTTAAACAATCAATTTAAAGGTGATAACTAGGGTGCTAAGGATCAACTTGTACCAATTGAGACGCTACCTTGCATGATTCAAAAGATCCAACTAGAATTAGAGTCTTATCTTATCCAGTTAGAGAAAGAAGAGACGGATAGATCTCTAAACTTCTCATTGATCCAATCCTCAAAGGAGGAGAATTGGGAAGATTGGAAGGGATTCCGTCACCCAACCATGCCCATGCGACGATGACAAACAACAGGATTTACCAACCCAACAATCTCAAATAGAAAAGAAGATATTCAAAGCTATCGCAGATCCATTGTAATTTAACTCACAACAAATCATTAAAAACTGAAAATATTCCTTAAAATCAAATTACAATTCTATAGAGTTCAAAAGACATGAATTAAAGCAAAGAAAACTTCTCAATCAAGCTACAAGCTTCACCTCTTAGCCCTAGCTAAGAGGTTTAACCAACCATAGACATGATTGAACTAAGAACTCTTAAGTAAAACAAAAAGACCAACTAAGGAAGAAGAAAAAAAACTCCCGAGCAGCGACTCTACCCTTTTGCTGCACTCCTTAAACCCTAGAAGATGCCTTGGAGCATCCTAGGAACTCCTATTTATAGTTGGGGAACTCCAACTTTCGCACCGAGTTGAAAAAGTCCGGAAACCGCCTCAAATTTACACAGTCCAAGCAAAATCTGTGTAACCTTCGACTAGTCGAGAGACATCCTCGACTGGTCGAGTGTCACCTTCGACTAGTAGAGGCTGGTTGAGGATCGCGCGAATTTAAAAGATAATGTTGCTAGAGTTCGAGCCAAAGTTTCTTCGACTAGTCGAGCCAGAGCCAGGGCCGGTCGAAGCAGAGTCAAGGCAGGTCGAAGCACGTAAATTTTTAGGATTCCTTTCCTACACTTCAAGTGTTCGATTCTCTTCATTCCTCACTTAGTTTTCTTGGATCTTTGGCATGTGAATTCTTCATTCTTGGTCTTATAAGATCCAATCTTTGGCTTGTTGATTCTTGAGCATTAAATCCATGCTTTTAGCATTCTTTTCAATCCAAGCTCTCAGATTCACCTTACAACACAAACATGTATAAAATATAACATTAAGTAGTATCATGTTCATAAAACTAAGATATAAGTAGGGGAAAATATGCAATATTTGACACTCAACACACTCCCCAACCAGCATTTTGCTAGTCCTGAGAAAAATATGTGTGAAATAATCTTCAATTCTCAAAGTATAAACCTTTTCAGAAAAATAATCTTTTGTGTAAATAATCATAAATGAGTATAATCTAAAGATGTGAGAGTAAAAATTTGAAAACCTAGAGTCGAATCAAACGAGCAATCAATCAAATAGGTTCTCCATATCAATCACTTAAGAGCATAAGTTCATATATCAAGTTTTTCCAACGTGCTTAGTGAATTCCAACTTACTTTATGTGAACATACCATCCTTTCATAATGTTAGACATGCTCATCACTTCAAGACTAATCGAATAATCAAGTGTTGATTCCGATCTTATCCCCTTCTCCTTCTTTTTCCAGTTTTTGATTTCATATCGACAGTCACTTGTATTTATTCAACTTTCAGTCTTTTCATTTCCATTCTTTTTTGCTTTTCTAGTCTTTTCACCATACATGACCTGTTTGTCGATCTCTTATTTTTTAACTGATTTTTCATCTTTTAAGGTGGATAAAATTCTCCAGACTCAATTCTCAACATCTATTAATGATTTACATGCTAACAATCAAAAATTTCTAGTATATCTCAAGAAAGAAAATTAAACGTGTTTTGTGATTTGGATCAATATGATAGTCGAACTTCCTCATAATCTATTTAGTATAAGAACTTTAAGTGATAGACTACTCGGTTGATCAAACTCCAACAATTCAAAAGTTAATCTTTGTCTCATCATCATACTCAAAGCATTCTTAAATACACAAATTATCAATTTCATGATAGGATTTTAACTTGAAAAATTGAAATTTTCCACAATTTTTACTTAAAGACTAAGAAAAAGGCTAATTATTTTACCCAATCCACACCCCCAACCTAAAATCTACATTTCCACAATGTAAAAGATATAAGCATGCAATGCATATGAGACAATGAAAAGAAAGGAGAAGTGATGGAAAGGTGGTACCTAAAGAAGTAGAATCTACATTATTCCAAGGATCTCAGTGTGAAGATGGGTTAACACAAAGACTAGACAAACCGAAGCAAACTACCCTAATCCTATGAAAGTAATAAATTATAATCCTAAACAAGGAAAGCAAGGGAAATCTACTCAATCATGCAGCAAGGTTCCTCCTCCAGCCAGTATCTTGATAAATTTCTCAGTAGGTTTCTCAACAAGATCATCCAAAAGCCCTTTTTGCAATAGGCTTGGATGCCCTGGAGCATGAATGTCCAGAGAAATTTATGGACCTCAGCATAAAGTTTCTTTTTAATATCCTGCGGTGTCCAAAGTATATATGATTCACCTGTGACAGAAAAAGTTTCAATGTTAACATAACATGGTGAATCAGAGACTACAAGTCAATGAAATTCAGAAAAATTCTTAGTAGGTGGTGTAGTCTAAACACATTTTGAAGTTTCAGTTTTTGGTTCAATTTCTAGCTCCTCCACTTCTAATGGTAAACATTCAGGATTTGCGGAAGGAAGCTCTTCAGAAAATTAATTCCCTCGGTCAATATCAATAACTGAGGTATTGTCGTGCAAAGTGTCCACTATATTATCATTACAATTTGCAAAGTGTGTTAAGCATTCATCCAGAGATTTGAGAGATTCAGTTGAGAGGGGCCTGTTTTCCACATTGAGGTTTGTGATGATATGCCCAAGGATTCCTTCATTGTCTTTGAAAGTGGAGGGAGGCATACTCTCTTGCTCTTCATTTCGATGAGAGTAAATCGTCACCGGATATATCTTACCTTGCCCTGCATAGACAGATTGAGGATCAGTAGGCAAAGATTTGATGTGAAGACTTTGTTCATTGATACTAATCAGTAAAGGCTTTGTATCGTAGAGGGTTAATTGCTCAGATGGTGGCCTCAACTGGGTAGTTTCAAATTCCAGAGTCATATCAAGCAAGTCATCCATCTCCCTAATCATATCATGATCTAAATCAGGGGAGTGGTCTAAGCAAGCCTCAAAAGAGCTAGAATGGTTGGTTAAAAGGGGCTCATCCTCCACATTTAAATCAGACATGTCAGAAGAGTGGAGTAAATCATTATGGTAGACAACCTCCTGTACCTCGTGATCATTTACCTGGACCATAATTGAGATTAATTCCTGGGAAATTTGGGCTGTAAACTCATGGTTGTCATCCCACTCCTCATCATTGTCTAATTCAGTACAGTTCACAAGTGAGTTAGGATCACTTTCCTCACACTGTGTTGCTATGTTGGGTTGAAGCTCGAAAAAACTAGCCTCTTCCTCCTCATTAAGATCAAATGTGTCATGTGAATGGAGTATGTCAGTATCATTATATTTGAAAGATACTCATGTCTCTTGATCATTTCTTTAGACAGTCATCGAGATTGACTCTTTGGGAAATTGAACCGTATTCTCAGTAAAAGAATTCTACTCCTCATTTTTAATTTCAGTATTCTCCACAAGGAAGTTAGGATTACTTTCCTTGCATTATGTTTCTAGATTGGATTGAGGCTAAGATAACCTAGCCTCTTACACCTTATTGAGGCGTGATTGAATCGCTTCTAATGATTTTCTGATGTCTGCAGCGATTTGGTTGAATTATTGGTGATAGGCCGTGAAATGCATAAGTGAATCCTCTTGGATTGTTTCTGGTTGGATTTCAAAGGTAGGGGATCCATGAGAATAGTCACTATAACGATTGTTGGTTCATCTCCCCAATGTTGATGGTTCCACTAATCATAATCATATGGGTCATAGGTGAGAAAGTTGGATGGTTGTTAGTACACATTATCACCCATAATACAATCACGCATTGTTTTCTTCTCGTTTGATGGGTGATAATCGTTCTCACTCCAATAATCATGTAATGTTTTCTTAATCGGTGGAGTGTAATTATTTTCCCACCTATAATCGCCTAGGGACTTGTTAACCGGTGGAACATTATATTCTGGTTGGTTCTTAATAAAGGTTTCAACAAAATTTTGAGAAAAATGTTATTTCCTAACATAATCGTCTAATAGCTCTTCTTGATATCTCTCATCTTCTAGAAGTAGATTAACATACTTACGTGCCCATTCTTGTGTGTACATGGTGAAACCTTAATTCTGAATCTATTCCTATAAAAAAAAATCTACAGCAATATGGAAGGTAAGTAGAGGGAAGAAGTTACCAGAAGAGAAGAACTAGACTTGAAAATCCTACAAAATCAAAACAATCAAACTACGTAAGCAATGTTAGAGGAAGAAAGAAGAATAAGATGAATCCTAACAAAATAAAATCTAAAAATTGAAAAATCCTAAAGACGCTAGATTAGAAAAGTTCAGAAAATAAGAAAAATCCTAACCTAAATCAACCCTAATCTTAACCTAATTCTAATACTAATTAATCTCAGAAAAATGTAGCGTAGTCCCCGGCAATGGCACCAAAAACTTATTCACAACCCCAAGTGTGAAAGTGCCCTGGTTTGTCAATTAGCGTGAGTATTGAGTCAGTTCGTCTACAGAGCCTGATAGGAAGATCAATTCAAGTATCTGCCTCAACTGGATGTGTGCAAGCTCACCACAGGTAAATCTGACACTCACATCCCTTGTCCCAAATCACCAGGTATACTAAAACCCTTAAAAACAAACTAGAACATCTTAGGGTTTAGGGTAAGAAAACGTTTTCAAAATAGGAAAATTCTCTAAGTTTTCTTGCCTTGTCGATTCTATCGATACACATCTCGATATGATCGACCTGCGCTGTCGAGTCCTCGATGCTCCATCGATACCATCGAAATGAGGACCAAATATGTCCAGCAACCTCATAACATATCTGGATGAATTATCGATGTATCGATACACCTATCGATATCATCGATATTTAAATCTCGAGTCTATCGAAGTCGACTCAATATTATCGACAGGCAGATTTCCGGCGCCCTTGTTTTTACTTAAGAAACTCACATTTGCATCGATATATCGGAGCTCTTCTCGAGACCATCGAAGTTCAAATCTCGATGATATCGGAAGACTCGATGATATCGATCTTGGGAGCCAAGTTCTCCAGCAACATATTTCAGGGTGGTTTAACTATGATCGGGGGTCACTCGATAGAATCGATCTTCAAATATCGATGATATCGATGCCGTATCATTGCATCGAACAAGGACATAAATTGTCCAGCAAGCTTAATGAAAAATCCTTTCGATTTTTTGATGCATCGACACAGCTATCAATATCATCAACATTCAAATTCCGATGATCTCGAAGGTCCCTCATCATTCTTGTAAACCTAAAATATTTCAAAGTCAAGTCTCTCTTATTTTTCAAAGTGTCGATGGATCGAACCTGTCATCGATGAAATCGGAGTTTGAAATCCGATGACATCGACAATAGTTTCGATTCATCGACCAGCTGGCAAAAGGTTTCAAAAGCGTATGACATTGAGTTCGAGTCATCGAGCAGACCATCGATGTTATCGAGAGTATACGCTCGATGATATCGAACTCTATCATAAATGTGACCGTTTTATATCCGTTGGAACCTTTTGCCTATATATAGAGGACTTGTCTATTGTTACTGTGAGAGAAACTAGAGAGAGCTTTTGTGTGTTTAAACTTAGATCTTATACCCAAAGCCCTTTCTCTCAGGGGAGTTCATCCTCTAATCCACCCTCACCATTGATATTCAATAGAGCGGATTGGGGAATGAACTTCCGCATTCAAGGATCCTCCAGCTACTACCTTATGGCAAATCATTAAGCTGGGATGCCTTGAATGATTATATGATTGAAATCGCTCTATCTTCCTTATAGGAAAACATTTTGAGAGTAGGATTTCATCATAACCTTGACCCAACCCGTCTCCATATATTGGTACATCATTTGTATTGTGGATCAAGGGAGCAGAAGACTCTTCATCATCAAGGATAGATCTTCGTCAACATGCTGAATGGGACTCATCCACTTATCTGTAAATAACTATAGTCCAGAGGAACTTTTTGATAATTCCTATGTTGGATTGAGTCTAAGGAGTTTCTCACCCTTTGAAGTCCTCAAGGAGGCTTCCAGCGGGAGTGTACGTGGTGGGTGCGTTGTGTGGACCCTTGCTCTGTAGAGAGCATAAACATCTGGTTAAAGGTGAACCAGCAAAACCTTAGGTTTGAGGTGAACCGCTGTGAAACCTCGGGCTTGAGGTGAACCGTGTAGAAACCTTCGGTGGGGTCTTATGAAAGATCCTTGGCCAGTGTGCCTAAAAGTGGGTGCGTTGTGTTGACCCTTGCTCGTGAGAGTATAAACAGTCAGCCTTAGTGTAGGTTGTAAAGGTTGAAGGTGAACCTGATTTAAAACCTTAGGTTTGAGGTGAACCACTGTGAAACCTCCTTAGTGAAATCCGGTACACTCAAGGGTTGAGTGCGTCTGCCGGGAGTGGAGTAGATTGATCGTCGAACCACTATAAAAATGACTGTGTTTGAGATTGTTATTCTTATGATTGTGTGATTTGCTTTAATATTTTTATATGTAAATATCTGAGATCACACCTCACACACATACACGGTCATATCCATCATAAACTAGTTTGCATACTATTCACTCCTTAAATAGTTTGTGATTGGATCCTCTACAAAGCTTAGAAGCAGGTAGAGTTATTTTTGAGTAATCCTAATATATACTTGCTGATTAGGATTAGTGCAATAAGATTTTTAAATAAATCATAAAAACTTTAAAAAGTCCTATTCACCCCCCTTTAGTACATATTGGCATATCCCTACTTCAACTAAAGCGGTCTTCACCGCTATTTCAATTGGTATCAGAGCGGGTATCTCTTTAAGGGCTTCACCACCTAGAGAGTGATCTTGACTAAAGTTGAGAATATGGCCAAAGCAGAGGGGTCGTCAGTCACTAGACCTCCAGTATTTGATGGATCAAAATATGCATACTGGAAGGCTATGATGCACTACTTTCTGAGATCTTTGGATCATGATGTTTGGAATATTGTTGAAAATGGATATGTGCCACCAACTGAACAAATTGTACTTGACAGTGGCACAACCATCACAAAACCTAAATCCAAAGAAAATTAGACGGTGTTCGACAAAGAAAAACAGACTGCTGAAGCTAAAGCTATGAACTCCATCTACTGTGTCGTGTCCCAGGATATATTCAATCAAATAAGTATGTGTGGGACATCCAAGGAAGCATGAGATCTATTGGAAACAACCCATGAAGGCACAAGCACTGTGAAGAGATCCAAACTTCAACTCCCAACTTCGTAGTTCGAGAGTCTCAGAATGGAAGAGCATGAGACGTTTATGGAATTTTTCGCAAAGTTAAATATCATTTGCAATTCCATGGGTGGATTGGGAGAAAAAGTTCCGGTATCTAAAATCTGTAGGAAAATCTTAAGATCCCTATCGGAACAGTTTAATCCCAAAGTAATAACAATTGAAGAGTGTAGGAATACTAACGAGATGAAAGTAGAAGAACTGGTAAGTTCCCTACAAAATTTTGAACTACACTTCAAACAATTCCAAAAATCTAAAAACACTGTCCTAAAAACTTCAAAGAAAACAAAACATGAGGACAGTGGAAGTGAAAAGGAAGATGAAGATGAGGAAGTGGCTTTGCTGGCACAAAAATTTAGAAGATTCTTTCAGAAGAATCGTGGTCGTCCCTCTAGAGGTAGAAAAGTGGATGACAAACCTTCTGCAGGAAAATTTGGTAAAAGAACCAAAGAACCACAATGTTATGCCTGTCAGAAGTATGGACACCTATCTACTGAATGCCCAAACAGAAAAACTAAGGGCAAGGCGATGGCTGCCACATGGGATGATACAAAAGAGTCAAATTCAGAATCAAGTGACTCAGAGAGCAATAGTGACCAGAAATCCTTGAAAATACTTATGGTCACCACGACTCCAATCATTCCCGATGAATCTGAGAACGAGAGAGAACAACAAGCCACGAAATGATTTCCATCTGACAATGAAGAAGAAGAAAAGGATAAAATACAAGATGCTTATAATCAACTATACCTTCATAGCATAAATATCCTTAAAAGACTCGGAATAGCAGAAAACAAAAGTAAGTTACTGTAAAAATATTTAGACAAAACATTGGATATTAACACACAATTAATAAATGATCTGCAGCAATATCATACGAATAATGATAGACTTGAACGAATCAATACCTTTCTTGAAAACGAATCTGAGGAAATGAACAAACAGGTCGAGATCTTAAAAGACAAAATTGTTCTCCTTCAAAATGAAAATCATACAATCCTGTTTGACTTAGAAGGATCTTGAAAGATCGCCAAGATAAATTACAAGTTTTCCCAGAGTGGTGAAAAATTAGAAAAACTCTTAGGGATGGAAAGACCTGGAAAGGACAAGAGCGGTTTAGGGTATGAAAATTTTAAATCAAAATCTCGAAATGCAGCACCAATAACTAAAAGATCTGCTGCTTCAGGAAGTAACACAAGAACTTCTCCGGTCTATCATTTGCGTGGTGATTCTGGCCATTATAAGTTCGAATGCATTACACCTAAGAGGACTCAAGATAACTCTGGTCAGAAATTCAAACCATCTAGAGAAATGCAGAATTTCAAGAGTCCACTTAGAAATATGGATAAAAGAAATACACATCCATCACCACCTAAAATGAAAGACAAGATAAGGGAATCATTAAATCAAAAGGGTAAGAGAGACATGGATACTAAATCTACCACAGTAAAGAAATCTGTCTCTAAATGGGTAGTAAAAGAAAAACAAAATTGTCTACTGACTGATTTACATATACCCTAAAAGGACAAGTCCAGGTCATGCATCTAGATCTGGATATTTGCTGAAATGATGCAATTTTGCTGAGCTTCAATGATATATCTGAGATTCTTCACCTCCATCTTTTGTATATAAACATTCAAATGTTTATAATTTTGATGTGTACAGAAATTGTACATAATTTTGCTTAGTATACTACTGATTCATAGAAATACTAAAAGTATACTTGAAGAGTCATCTGAAGGCTGAAAATTGAAAAACATTCACGTCTGATATGTCTGTCGATTTGTCATGAGCATTCTCGATCAAATCGATAAAGAGTCGATATTATCGACATCTCTTCAGAATTTGAAAAGTCACTTGATCGAGACTATTATCGAAACTATTATCAATAACATCAAATGAAGATCATCGATAAAATCGAAAGCAAGTTCGATAAAATCGAAGACTGCCACTCGATAAAAGGCGGTCGAGCAGAAAAATCTTATTTTTCTGGAAAAAGATTTCTATTTTGCCTTTTGCTCGAATCCTTGGCCGGAAGACCATTGGTGGGTCCCAGAAACTTCTCAAAAATAGGTATTATCCTTCCGTTCCTTCCATTTCAGAGTTTATCTCACTTTTGGTCGAGTATTTTCCGTTTCTTTAAAAGAAGAATTTTGTCCTCTTTCCCCAAGTTTTCAAACACTCATTTTGTCCACATGGGAAAAGACAGAGGGAAAGCATCCGGACAGGGGGAATCTTTGAAAATCTCTCGACAAAAGGTGCTTGCCTCGAAGGCTAAAGCAAGTGTTCCCGAACATGGGATCCTCACAAAGCAATGCTCAAGACATGGTGGGTCCCAGTCGGAAGAGCAGGCACCTTCACCAGTGCAGGTCAATCCGGTCTTGGCAAAATTTGTAGGGAGAAAAGTCATTCCCGAAAGGAAAGTCGACAGAAGCTGCTTGATTCCATATAATCTAGAACCTCTATTTGCCGCCATAAATTGGTTACCAATTCTCGACTTTGGAGGATCATATCATCTTGATCGAACTTACCATTTCTTTGTTGCTTATCATTCTCAGACATCTGACCCTCCATCTATCACCATAACTATAGATGGTGATGATGTGATGATCACTCCAGGGTCTGTTGCAGGGATATTCAATCTTACCTATCTCCTATAGGAATCCCTAACATGGACATGGAAAATACTGAAGTTCGGTCCGAGGTCTCCAAGTTTCTCTGTCATAATCGTGATGTCCAGTGGCACCAAGAGAATGTCCTAAAAGTCAAGTTCATGGAACCACGTTATCGAGTCCTGCTTGGTATTCTTGCTTCGAATATTTACTCTAGAGGCTCCAACAAAGCTTATCTCACGAGCTTCATGACGATGATAATTTATTCAATCGCCACTGGGGTCAAGATCTGTCTGCCTACCCTGATTGTGTATCAGTTGGTGTATGTTTTTCATAGGGCTAGGGACATTCTCCTACCATATCCCTGGATCATCAATACAATCTGTAATGTCATAGGGTTCCAAACTATAAATGATCCTGAACTTCCTCTTCAAACCTTCAATAAAAGCAACATCCAAAGGATGGATTTGAGGTTTTACAAATATCCTGAGGAGCCCCTGGAAGAAAACATTCAAGTTGAGGGAGAAGGTAGGGCTGGCGACGCTCCCATGGAAGGGACTGAGGGGGCTTGGCATGAACCGTCTACATCGCATCAAGCACCATCCACATCCGGAGTTAGGCATACGAAGAGATTTAAGCTTCATCAAGACAAGCTTGGCGCCATTCAGCATGATGTCTCTCAACTGAGGGAGTCAATGAACGAGAGGCTTACTGTCCTGGAACGGATGGTGCAAGGAGTGCAGCAGACCATCCAACAGTTGGTGGATCTGATGACTTGCCATCGGGACGACACGTCACCATCCCACTCCGCTCCATGATACTGATGACTGCTTGCTATCACATACACTCCAGTCTTATTTATGCATATGAATATTAGTATCCTTTTGGATGTTCTACGCCTTCATGAGTGTATGTGATAACTAACTAATCTGGAGAATCTGACATTTTTTTTAGTAATTGTATATGTCCATGGTTGGACTGAACATATTTTTTTTGGGCTTGGTTCAGTTGGATATACCGTTAATCTACTGTTGTCTGTGGCAGTGCGCGTTTTGGATAATTAGATATTTGAATATTTTGGTTATGGCTGAGTATAATTCAGATTTTACTGCCATAATTATGTTTTATTCACTGCAAATGATGTCTGATTCAGCAACTGTTTGACCATTATACATCTACCAGTTATATGCATATTCTACTGGCTACTGGTTCTCCCAAGTAATTTAATCTTCAGTCAATATCAACTGTTATATATTTGTCAATGACTGACAAAAAGGGGGAGAACAGTTCAAACACCTGAACAAAAAATTGCATATCTGCTTGGATGATGTTGCGGGTGTTAGGGGGAGCAGCTGCATCAAACGAGGAGGAGTTTACAAGTCAGGGGGAGCAGCTACTGGTTGTGTACATGGGCAAGAAATAGTAAAATTGTGTAAAAAGCATGTACGTACAATTTAGGATGTGTTTGTCTAGAGTGTTCTAGGGTCTTTCGGGATTTTGTCACGTAATTGACAAAGGGGGAGATTGAAAGTACCCTGGTTTGTCAATTAACGTGAGTGTTGAGTCTGTTCGTCTACAGAGCCTGATAAGAAGATCAATTCAAGCATCTGCCTCAACCGGATGTGTGCAAGCTCGCCACAGGTAAATCTGAGCCTCACATCCCATGTCCCAAATCACCAGGTATACTAAAACCCTTAAAAACAAACTAGAACATCTTAGGGTTTAGGGTAAGAAAATGTTTTCAAAATAGGAAAATTCTCTAAGTTTTCTTGCCTTGTCGATTTTATAGATACACATCTCGATATGATTAACCTGCGCTGTCAAGTCCTCAATGCTCCATCGATACCATCGAAACGAGGACCAAATATATCCAGCAACCTCATAACATATCTGGACGAATTATCGATGTATTGATACACCTATCGATATCATCGATATTCAAATCTCGAGTCTATCGAAGTCGACTCGATATTATCAACAGGCAGATTTTCAGCGCCCCTGTTTTTACTTAAAAACTCACATTTGCATCAATATATCGGAGCTCTTCTCGAGACCATCGAAGTTCAAATCTCAATGATATCAAAAGACTCTCGATGATATCGATCTTGGGCATCAAGTTCTCTACCAACATATTTCAGGATGGTTTAACTATGATTGGGGGTCACTCGATAGAATCGATATTCAAATATCGATGATATCGATGCTGTATCGATTGCATCGAACAAGGACATAAACTGTCCAACAAGCTTAATGGAAAATTCTTTCAATTTTTTGATGCATTGACACAGCTATCGATATCATCAACATTCAAATTATGATGATCTCGAAGGTCCCTCGATCATTCTTATAAACCTAAAATATTTCAAAGTCAAGTCTCTCTCATTTTTGAAAGTGTCGATGGATCGAACCTGTCATCGATGAAATCGGAGTTCGAAATCCAATGACATCGACAATAGTTTCGATTCATCGACCAACTTGCAAAAGGTTTTAAAAGTGTATGACATTGAGTTCGAGTCATCGAGCAGACCATCGATGTTATCGAGAGTATACGCTCGATGATATCGAACCTGCTCGATGATATCGAACTCTGTCATAAATGTGACCGTTTTATATTCGTTGGAACCTTTTTCCTATATATAGAGGACTTGTCTATTGTTTCTGTGAGAGAAAGTAGAGAGAGCTTTTGTGTGTTTAAACTTAGATCTTATACCCAAAGCCCTTTCTCTCAGGAGAGTTCATCCTCCAATCCACCCTCACCATTGATATTCAATAGAGTGGATTGGGGAATGAACTTCCGCATTCAAGGATCCTCCAGCTACTACCTTAATGGCAAATCATTAAGCTGGGATGCCTTGAATGCTTATATGATTGAAATCACTCTATCTTCCTTATAGAAAAATATTTTAAGAGTAGGATTTCATCATAACCTTGACCCAACCCGTCATCATATATTGGTACATCATTTGTGTTGCGGATCAAGGGAGTAGAAAACTCTTCATCATTAAGGAGGAGATCTTGGTCAACGTGCTGAATGGGACTCATCCACTTATCTGTAAGTAACTAGAGTCCAGAGGAACCTTTTAATCATTCCTTTGTTGGATTGGGTCTAAGGTGTTTCTCACCCTTTGAAGTCCTCAAGGAGGCCTCCGGCGGGAGTGTACGTGGTGGGTGCGTTGTGTGGACCCTTGCTCTGTAGAGAGCATAAACATCTGGTTGAAGGTGAACCAGCAAAACCTTAGGTTTGAGGTGAACCGCTTTGAAACCTTGGGTTTGAGGTGAACCGTGTAGAAACTTCCGGTAGGGTCTTATGGAAGATCCTTGGCTAATGTACCTAAAAGTGGGTGCGTTGTGTTGACCCTTGCTTGTGAGAGCATAAACAGCTAGCCTCAGTGTAGGTTGTAAAGGTTGAAGGTGAACCTGATTTAAAACCTTAGGTTTGAGATGAACCGCTGTGAAACCTCCTTAGTGAAATCCGGCACACTCAAGGGTTAAGTGCGTCTGCCGGGAGTGGAGTAGACTGATCATCGAACCATTATAAAAATGACTGTGTTTGAGATTGCTATTCTTCTGATTGTGTGATTTGCTTTTGTATTTTCATATGTAAATATCTAAGATCACACCTCACACACATACATAGTCATATCTATCATAAACTAGTTTGCATACTGTTCACTCCTTAAATAGTTTGTGATTAGATCCTCTACCAAGCTTGGAAGCAGGTAGAGTTATTTTTGAGTAATCCTAATATATACTTGCTAATTAGGATTAGTGCAATAGGATTTTTAAATAAATCATAAAAACTTTAAATAGTCCTATTCACCCCCCTCTAGGACATATTGGCATATCCCTACTTCAACTAAAGCAGTCTTCGCCACTATTTCAAAGTGTAGGGTTGCGATGTAGTAATAATCTCGGTGAGACCGAGGTCGAATCCACAAGGACTAATCTTGTACGTTTTTTAATTTGACTAGAATTAGAACTAGAAGAAGATCTAAATATCAATCTAAAATATGAATTAAATGAGGTAATTGTGAATATAGTTAAACAATCAATTTAAAGGTGGTAACTAGGGTGACAAGGATCCACTTGTAGTGATTGGGAGGTTACCTTGCATGATTCAAGAGATCCAACTGGAATCATAGTCCTATCTTATCCAGTTAGAGAAAGAAGAGACGGACAGATCTCTAAACTTCTCATTGATCCAGTCCTCAAAGGAGGAGAATTGGGAAGATTGGAAGGGATTTCGTCACCCAACCATGCCCATGGGACGATGGCAAACAAAAAGATTTACCAATCCAGCAATCTTAAATAGAAAAGAAGATATTCAAAGCTATCGCAGATCCATTGTAATTTAACTCACAACAAACCATTGAAAACTAAAAATATTCCTTAAAATCAAATTAGAATTCAATAGAGTTTAACAAGACATGAATTAAAGTAAAGAAAATATCCCAATCAAGCTACAAGCCTCACCGCTTAGCCCTAGCTAAGAGGTATAGCCAACCATAGACATGATTGAACTAAGAACTTTTAAATAAAACAAAAAAACCAACTAAGGAAAAAGAAGAAAAACTCCTGAGCGGTGGCTCCACCCTTTTGCTCCACTCTTGAACCCTAAAAGATGCCTTGGAGCATCCTAGGAACTCCTATTTATAGTTGGGGAACTCCAACTTTAGCACCGAGTTGGAAAAGTCCAGAAACCGCCTCAAGTTTACACAGTCCGCGCAAAATCTGCATAACCTTCGACTACTCGAGAGACATCCTCAACTGGTCGAGCGTCACCTTGAACTAGTCGAGGGAAGTCTTCGACTGGTTGAGGATCGCACGAATTTAAAAGATAATGTTGCTGGAGTTCGAGCCGAAGTTTCTTCGACTAGTCGAGCCAGGGCTGGTCGAATCACGTAAATTTTTAGGATTCCTTTTCTACACTTCAAGTCTTCGATTCTCTTCATTCCTCACTTGGTTTTCTTGGATCTTTTGCATGTGAATTCTTCATTATTGGTCTTATAAGATCCAATCTTTGGCTTGGTGATTCTTGAGCATTAAATCCATGCTTTTAGTATTCTTTTCAATCCAAGCTCTCATATTCACCTTGCAACACAAACATGTATAAAATATAACATTAAGTAGTATCATGTTCATAAAACCAAGATATAAGTAGGGGAAAATATGCAATATTTGACACTCAACACTTCACCTCTTAGCCCTAACTAAGAGATTTAGGCAATCCTAGACATGATTGAAACTAAAATCTCAAAGAAAAATATAAAAAACTAAGGAAGAAGAAAGAATTCCTTGGAAGACACTACACCCATAGCTCTACTCCTCTAACCCTAATTTG
This sequence comes from Magnolia officinalis, assembly GCA_021015155.1. NCBI lineage: Eukaryota > Viridiplantae > Streptophyta > Magnoliopsida > Magnoliales > Magnoliaceae > Magnolia > Magnolia officinalis. The sequence goes on along the minus strand of JAJHSJ010000002.1, from coordinate 51,736,854 downwards.
TGCTTAGAATCCCTTGGAGAACCTAAATATATAGTCTTTGTTCGACCGACTTTCGAAACCACCTCAATTTAATGCACTCCTACCTTGGATGCCACCTTCGATGGCACTTCAATGGCATCGAAGGTTCGAGTCTAGGTTGAATACGATTGGAAACCTCACGCCTTTTCGCATTGCATAAGTTGTCGATGTCATCGTCCGACCTTCGATGTCATTGAACAGCTCTTCAATGCAATCGAAAATGGTCCATAACTATCCAGTGAGTTGAGCTTAAAAATCACAAAATTCTCCATGTCATTGAATTGTCTTCGATGTCATTGAATCTTACCTTCAATGGAATCAAACTTTGCACCAAATTGTCCAGCAACAAACTTGATTTTTCACTAAAATCTTGATGTGATCAATCTACCTTCGATGTCATCGAACACTTACTTCAATGTCATCGAAGTGTGTTTTCTTTCATCAACAGGTCAAGTTCAGCAATTCTGAATTTCTGCACTTTGCAAATTAGATTTTCTTCCTTGTTCACTTGGTTTTCTTGGATCTTAAACTCTTAAAATCTTCAATCTTAGTCTCCAAAGATCTATCCTTGCCTTAGTAATCCTTGAACATCAATTTACATGCTTTTAGTATCCTTTTCACTTCAAGTTATCGAAATCACCTCGCAAGACAAACATGCATAAATATATCAATTAAGTGATATCATGTTCATAAAACCAATGTATAGACATGAGGAAATATGCAACATTTGACACTCAACACACCCCCAACTAGCATTTTTCTAGTCCCAAGAAAAACATGCAAATTCATAATCTCAAATTTACAAATTTCAACATTCCTTTGTGTAGCAATTTTTTGTGTAATCTTATTGCATATGAGTGATGTTCAAAGCCATGGTGATAAACAAAGGTATTCTAGATCCTAATATCCTTAGCAATCAATTGAACTAAGCTTCTCATCAATCACCTAACCAACAGAATAATTTCAAACATCAAGTCCTAGAGTGTTTTGTGATCTCTAAATTCAAATTTTCATAAAGTTAGTTGCTTTCATAATATTAGCCATGTTCATCTCTTAAAGTGGACAGCTCAACACAAGTACTGATTCCAAACTTATCTTCCTTTTTTAATCTATTTTCAAGCTTTTAATTTGCATCAATGGTTTTGTAACGTCTTGGAAAAATCTGTACAAAGACCTGAGTACCACCTCAACCAGAAATTCTTAAGGACCATATTCTGTAGAAATTAGATGAAAATTAATTAAGTACTAAACTGAATTAATCAGTGGATTAGCTTGAACCACTATTTATACAAACGACAAGACCCAAAACCATCAAAATTGCTGACTCAACATTACTTAAAAACCTAGGAGAAATCTCAAAAGCCTGTTGCTCTCGGGAGCACATTGAAACTCCGTATCAGACCTGGACCGCACGTCGAAAGTCCGATGACCGCGAAACTATAGGATCATGACCGCGGAAATTGAGCCCAAATAATGTCCAGAAATGTACGACTTGAGCCCTGAGCGAAGTATGTGAGAAATGCGAATACCTTTGGAAAATGTGATGAAACTTAAGTAAATTGGGTCATCGGCTTACGCGCGAAATTGAGGATTTTGAACCGTCGGTTTCTGACCGAACATCACCCATGGATCAGGAAAATTTCCTTGCACATATCCGTATACTTGTGGCCCTGATCAAGTGACAACGTCCGTTGATCTGATATAGGTTCTTCATAGTCGATCGGCCTATCCAATCGTGTTGAAACCACATCCTGGCATAAATCCATCATCAGGGAACTTACCCTACGACGTAAGTGAGTAAGGGACCTCCAGGTGAGCCCCGTTCGCCCGAAACAGATGCCCTTTAGCTATAACCTAAGTATACCATGACCCTGGGGCCTTTTACACCAGTTCTGGGCCTATTTAAAGGCCTTAAACCACTCCACCCCTCTCTCATACGAATTTGCTCCAAACCCTAGGAGTGAGAGAGAGAAAAGGAGAGAAAAGAGGAAGGAAGAGAGATTCCTAGAGATCTTTGCTGGGATTCTTTCCCACAACTCCACGCACTGACTCACCTCTTTATTACGCTACACGACTCGTTTCAACTACGATTTGGGTAAGAAATCCAAACCCTAACGCTGTAGTTAAGGTTTAGAATAGTCGTTTGTCGACCTAGCTAACGGATTTCATGATTTAGGTACCCGTTATTCCATTTTCGGGAACGTATGATTCGAACCATATCCGAATTGAGTATTCCGAAGAAAGGTGCGAACTATAAATGTTTAGGTTATGGCTTTCAAGGCTTTAAATGTCAGCTAATGATTTATGTCTGACTTGATTACTGCCATATGATCTTAGTTACAACGTTTTCGATATACTATACATGTGTGAACTATGTTGAATATAGGGTGCATTCCACGTGTTTGTTGAAATGTTTGATTGAATGTGAAATTGTGATTTATGCTTGCCATGATTTCTAATTTAAGGTTCATGTTTGTCATATGCTTTATAACCTAATTTGTGTAAGGTTTTGCTATAGTTCATGTCGTAACTAGTCTAGTCTATATATTTTGTAATGTGTGGTTTAAGTGCTTGATAAAATGTCTGAATCAGAAAATGTTGATGGTTGGTATTTATTAAGTGTATTAAGATAGGATTCTTAATTCCCTTAATCACATGTATAGCTTCTTTCATGAAAACATATCGCCACTACGCGATTTATGGATTAAATGCAAGTGCTTGGCGACATGTTCAATGTGTTTGATAAAGTGCTCAAATGAGTGTTGTATTTGGATTGTCTGTTAAATACTTATATGATTACCACATGTATTCACATGTTATATCTGAGTAAGATTGGGACTACAACCTAGTCCAGGTAATTGGTAACAATTTCTGTTTGGGTGGCCGAATTAGTCTCACCACATTTGATGCGTTCGATGAATCCGAGCCGTACGATGATTGTCGACAGTGGTTAGGCCACGTGGAGTGCTTATGTGCTCCATGTCGATTAATTCAATGTGCGCTCGTACCAATTAAACTTGTCTAATAAACCGATTGGCCTATTGTGTGTTTACCATGTATGGACACTACTGCTTGAATCTAAGGTACCACTTACTAATGTACAGACCTGCTTCAACCATGGTACCACGATCCGCTAAGACTAATGAGTCGGGCATAGTAGTATGGGACACCGTGGTCGAGCTGTCGGCCTACGCTGGGGTGACGAGCCTCCCTATAGTAATCAGTAAGCAACGCAAACTCGTGAGCCGAATATGGTGGTATGGAACACCGTATTCGAGCTGTCGGCCTACGCTGAGGTGACGAGCCTCCCCATAGTGACCTCGAGCATAAACTCTTGAATTTACCTATCCACTACTTTTCATTAGGGGTGATGCCCTACAACTTGCCTATCGTATGTAGTTAACTAGGATTGACGACCCTAGATGGATCCTTCGGTTTGGGTAAATGATATAAAGGGAGGTATCTTAGCTTCTCAAACCTGCTGTATGAATAAGCCTAATTAAGTACTTGGCTAACACGACTATGCACCGCATTGCATGTGCTTTAGTGAGGAAGTTGCACGTTTAGGGAGTTTATCATGAGCGAATGGTTGACGGAGTCGCTTTTGAGGGAGCTTTGTGCGAGGGCACGCATCATTACTACTGCGTTCCATTCCTGCATTAACAAGAGTAGTTAGGAAGTGATTGTTGTATTGGTTTATCATTACTGCTTGATTGACTTGATAACATGTTAACCTTTACCTTATAGTACCACTGAGTTGATCACTCACTCCCACTCTGGGACGGTGTTTTAAAACACCAACCAGACTCTGTTATAGATGCAGGTGATGAGGATGTATATGCAGCGGAGTTGGACTTCGTGGATGAGGAGGAAGAGTTCTCCTATGTTCAGCTCTCTGGCAGGTCTATATAGACCTCGTGCCATTTCGATGGGATTACAGGGATACATGGTTTAGTTGGACAACTAGATTTTGACATTTGGTATATTTTGAAACAACCCTTGTATATATTAAACCCTGCTACATCATCATACTCTGGAGGTTGTGAAACACATACCGTTCAAATATATATATGTTTCAGTCTTCCTCTTGCTTAATAAAATTATATCTGTAGTATGATATGTTATTTTAGTATAATCCCACTCATGTTTAACTCATTCATATGGATGAAATCTGAACAGCATCATCCATGTTGCATAAGTGATGTGCTAGATCTCAGGAGTAGAGCTTTGCTCGACCCTCAAAATACGGGGCCTTACAAGTTGGTATCAGAGCATGATTTGGATTAAAATGGACCTGGGTTATAAGTAACACGACACACTCTGACTTAGGAAGGGGCGATGAAATGTAGAAATGATCATAGGATCCAAAAGTTTCACCGACGGGCGAAATTGACCGTTGTAATGTAGCTGTACGCGTCCGAGATCATGTGAAATGAGCTCAGTCCCTTTTACGCCGTCAGTCGACGGGTTTGAACAACAATTCAGCGAATCTCACGATTGAAACAATCCAAAAAAGCATGAATACGTGCTTGTTGGATCGAGAAAACACATCACACAGACATAGGGGCCCAAATCATGATTTACGGTGGGACTCAGGGGTCCCCCGCACATGTACAACACCCCGGGAGGGGGTGGCCACCGCCCTAGGGTGAGCCACCGCCGTGACCCCAGAGGGGCCCAGTGGCACCGCCCGACTCGACAACAGGCCGCGGTGGCACCGCGCGGCTAGCGGCGCGCCGCCCACCCGCCCGACCATGTGAGCCCTCCCATGTGTGGGACCCCCTTTGCTACCCCTTTAACCCCCCTAAAACCCATTCTAAAACCCATTTCTACCCTTATTTTCATACCCATTTTCACCCCTTTAACACCCTTTAAACCCTCTCTCTCTCAAATCCACTCTCTCATACACTCAACCTTCCATTTCTTCTACATCTTCCACCCTCCACCATTATTTCTCCAAAACCCATCTCTTGCAATCCTCCATCTTCCTTATTCACACCCACTTGAGCACAAAGGCCCTCTTTTGTGTCTCCTAACTTTTAAAACCCACTAACCCATCTCATCCTTCAAGCTTTCCAACTCCATGGCTCTCTTTGAGCTTGTCACCGCCATCTTCTCAATCTCAACGCTCCTTTCCCTTATGGGAAAGAGAAGAGAGGCTCCAGATGAGGCCGAACCGAGCCGTCCAAGCCACTTGAGGAAGAAGGCGAGGGCTGAGGCTAACACGAGCGCTGAGAGAGAGCGAAGAAAGAAATGCGATCTCGATCCTCAAATCCCACTCAAAAGATCTCTACCCGGCGGGCACCGGACTTGGTAAGTTTCGTGACCGCAAAGTTATTTTTAAAGCGCATGTCGATGAGAAATTATTTGGACTGTATCCAGTGATTGACCTCCTGTTGGAGACCGGATGGGGCCCCATGTTTGAAGGGAAGGCTCATGTAAGTGAAGGCACCATACGAGCCTTCTATGACCACATACGGAACCCACTACTAGAGCCGCTTCAGTTCACTATCCCTTTGGGGACGCAGGAGGCCATAGTCAATATAGATGTGATGGCCCGCATCATGAGGATTGAGCGTGGTGTGGTACATGCTAGTGCATCTCATCTGACTAGTAGACGAGAGAGAGATCGCCGCACGCGGTTTCTTTGTGGCCGACTGGCTCATTGGAGGAGAGATAATAGCCTCCCATCAACTAAAATGACGGCAGACTTCCACCTACTCCACCACATATGCACGTACAACGTGTATCCTAGGTGGAGTAACCATAAAGAATGCACTTGTTTGATGGTAGACTTCCTGTACCAAGCCGGAGAGGGAGACAAGTTGTGTCTGCCTACCTTCGCCTTATCACAGATAATCAGGACCGCACGCTCTACTCGGGGAGATGCCTCGCTCCCATTCAGCCGACTTATCTGCAAGATTGCTCGAAATTTCGGTTTCAGACTAAATATGTAAAATCTTGTACCCATCCACTTCATCAGTGAGACTACACTCAACAATATGGGTATCGGCCCTAGGCAACGTCAAGCCCGACTCGATGAGTATGGGACGAAATAGAAGAAGAAAGTGTAACATCCCGAAAAATCGAGGGTCGAGTAGTAACTCAACTCTTGAGTTCCAGAACATCACTTATGCAACATAGATAATGATGATTAAATGTTGTCTGTGTTAGTATAATAAACATGAGTGAGATTATACCAAAACAGTAATTCATACTCCAGATCCATGTATAAAACGTAAGCGGAAGACTGAAAGGTGTATATATATATATATATATATATATATATATATATATATATATATATATAAATAACAAAACATTCTCGATCTCCAGAGTATGAACACTAATTGAGTCACCGCATATATACATGTTGGTTCTGAATCAAAATGTCAAAATAGTACAACTGAAATTATCAACCTTGTAGCCCCGTAGCACTGGACAACTTATGCGAAGCCTCCAGCATACTGCATGTAGGAGGACTCCTCCTGATCGTCATAGAAGTCGGGCTCAGTCTACTGTGCTCCAGTGATACCTGCATCTGATACAGGGTCTGATGGGTGTTTTAAAACACCGTCCCGTAACGTGGGAATGAGTGGCCAACTCAGTGGAACAATAAAGCATAGGTTAACATATTATCAATTCAGTCAAGCAACAATGATAAAGCAGTACAATCAAACAATTCTAACTACTCTTTTTTAATGCAAGTATGAAATGACATTATGTATGCCCTCACCACACACTCCCTCGTGCGACACCATCTTACGTTCGCGGCATGCTTGCATTCCTCAGTGCTCCACATCTTCCAGGCACGTGCAATGCATGATGAGCATGATTACCGAGTTGTTATTAGTCCATTTCAAACAACAGGATTGAGAAACTAAGGTACCTCCCTTGTATCATTCCCAAACATGATCCATTCTAGGGTCGTCAGTCCTAGTTAATCTCAGACGGTGGTGTGTTTTCTAAGTCGCTGCAAAGGCTGCCAGGGCTGTTACGCACAAAGGTTACACCACTCCCCCATCACCTATTTAACGGTTCATCACTAAATTGAAACAGGCCTAGTTCATACTCTATATACTGCGGCAAAACTCGTCGCCTCACCGTAAATTCAGAGTATGCTCGAGGTCACTCCACTAACGTTCTACCAACTGGCAGTCTATTTTCAAAGCCCGACCAGTCCACTTATTGACAATGGGACCCGGATGCAACCCGACTGGGGACCACAGCCAGGCTACGCTAGTGTAGGCCGACAGCTCGAATATAATGTCCCATACCACCATAATCGGTTCACGAGTCTGGTTGCTCAATGGTCACTACGGGGAGGCACATGGCCCCATCGTAGGCCGACAGCTCGACCACGGTGTCACATACCACCATGCCCTGCTCATGAGTCTTAGCGGATCGAGGTACCATGGTTAAAAGAAATTTCACTTGTAAGTTTGGTACCCTAGGTTCAAGCAGTAGCATCCAAACATGGTGAACATACATTAGACAGATCGGGTTACTTGACGAGCTCGACTAGCTCGAGCGCACAACAAATTGAACGATATGAAGCGCATAAGCACTTCGTGTGGCCAACCACTATCGCCAACCGAAGCACGACTCGGGTTCGTCGAACACATCTTACGTGGCAAATGAATCTCAGCCACGCATTCATTTTCGTTACCGATTGCCACTACGTGAAAAATGGAAATAAATGAC
>JAJHSJ010000002.1:51675297-51729032 GCA_021015155.1 Magnolia officinalis | reverse complement strand
CATTGATAATAAAAAGAGTAATCGGGATAACTAAATACAAAACTAAAATTTTTCCTTACAGTTCAACATTGGACTCTTATAACTTTTGATTTTTTCATCAACGATTTTGTTCACAACCCCAAGTAAAATAAACTAGAACTAAAACTAGGAACTAGATTTAAGTAATAATTTGACGAATTGAGAAATAAATGATTTAACAATAAAAATAAAAGGGAACTAGGGCGCCAAGGATCCACAGTTAGCTATTAAGATGCTACCTTACTTGATTCAAAGAGCTACAACTTGAATTAGAGTCATATCCTATCCAGTTGGATGATAGAGCAGTAAAAACCCAAAAAACTGAATTTTCCATCAACATAGTTTCTCTCGTGAAGCATTCATGTGATAATCTCAGGGAATCCAACCATCCACCATGCCATAGACTATGATGAATCACGAATTTTATAGATCACACACTCTCTCAAAACAGATTAAGAAGATATTTAAAGATATCACAACATCTATTGTGATTTGAGTCACAGTAAACCATAGAAAACAGAAAATATTCCTTTAATCAATTTATAAATCAATAGGAATTCAACATATACTTGAAGCAAAGTAAAGGAATCATCAAAATAAACTACAGCTTTACCTTTTAACATTAGCTAAGAGATTAGCTGGTCATAGCCAGTGTTCGAATTATCTCCGATATTATCAAAATATCTCCAATATTATCTTTATCTCTAGCTCAGCGATACCGATAACACTGGTAGCGATACCCATAATGCTGGTAGTATCAGAAATTTCAGGTATTAGCAATGTATCGCTAAGTATCGCCAATGTATCAATATCGCTAATGTAATCGCCAATATTTTCAACTATGTAAATTTTAGGTGTCGCTTGTATTGCCAATGCATCATTTTCGCCAATGTATCACCAATATTTTCAACTATGTAAATTCTAGGTAATGCTTGTATCATAGTGTGTAATCAATGATATTTCAATAGTATTGTCAAACGTATTGATATCATCAAAATTTTGTTTATTAGAAAAAAAAAATTTGAAATAATTTTTTTTCATGGGCACATGGTTGTATGTAGTTTTCAATTTGTCACTGAGAATATTGATAATATCTCGATATTATTGATAATGTAATATAGACAGATTGAGACCATAATCTGTCGTTTCTTTACAATTGTTGATGATTTCTTAGTGAAATATCATGTGTTGTTGATATTTTGCAATATCAATGATTTTGGATGGAATGTTGTGGTTAAATAGGCCGGATGGGATGGTTAGACTGATTTCTTACAACAACACATGCTTTTAAGGCCCCATTAAATGGAAACTTGTTATGTATGCATTCTTTTTGTATATTTTTTTTAAATTCTAAATATGCAAATATGTACATTTTAACATCTCTTAAATTTTGCTAAAAATTCCATCGTTTTTTCCCTTGTTTCCTTGCATTTACCGTTATCAACGATATTATCACAGCGATATTGATATTTATTTATGATCCCTGGCCAGCGAACTTGTAGCGATACTGATACAATCGAACTCTGGTGATAGCTAACTCAAAAACAAAAGAAAATTAAAAGATACTAGAATCCATGAAGAAATCGAAGTAAAAGAATGTTATCAATGCTCCACCTAGGCCTTCTCTCCTTTTCCAAACCCTAGAAAATGATTTGAAATAGCTTAGGGACTCCTTTAAATAGTTTTGCAACTCAAACTTTCACACAAACTTCAAAAAAGTTCACTAACCGCTTCAAATTTACGCGCTCTGCACATGTTCCCAAAATAAACTTTCAGAACTTTCATTTTTTAGACTCGGAGTTTCAAAATATTTTTTTCTAACTAATTTTCAGGATTCCTTTTCTTCATTTCAACTCTTTGATTCTCTTCATTCCTCATTTGGTTTCCTTAGATATTTGGCATGTGAATTCTTTATTAATAACTTTCAAATCTCTAAATCCTCATTTAGTAATCTTTTGAGCATAAATATTCCTTTTAGCATCAATTTCACCTTAAGCTCTCGAAATCACCTCCCATATGAAAACATGCATAATTAGATCTATTAAGCACTATCATGTTTATAAAACAATAACATAAATATGGAGAAATATGCAATATCACTCAACACACCCCCCAACCAGCATTTTGCTTGACTCGAGCAAAACATGCGAACACAATTTCTCAAAACTTTCAAATTACAACCCTCCCTTAGATAGCAATTTTCTGCACAAGCTTATACACGTAACTGATATTCAAGGGTGTGGAAATAAAACATGAGCAATCTAGACCCTAATGTCCTTAGCGATCAAATGAACTAAATCTTCATTCATTACTTAACAAATAGAATAAGTCCAAACATCAAGTTTCTAGTGTGTTTAGTGAGTTCTAACTTAAATTCCATGAATTTGTTATACCTTCTAAATGTTAGCCATGTTCATTACTGTAAAGGGGACAGTTCAACACAAATACTGATTTTGATCATGTCTCCTATTTCACTTATTTTACAGCTTTTGATTTTTATATCAATGGCTTTCACCTTTTCTTCATTCTTTTTTTCTAAATTTTTATTTAAGACAAATCCCGTAGGTGGCCATGATCTTACTGTTTTCTAGCTGGTTTGTTTTTCTTCTTTTAATCTTTTTAAGTAGACAATAATGAATCTCCAAATTTGGTTCATAATCACTTTTAAGTAATTCACATGTTATCACTCAGAAAGTAAACAATTTCATAGGCTATAAATTAGATGTGAAATGTGAGCTAAACTTAATTAATGTTTTAAAAATTTCTATTAATCAACTATTAAGAAAACTTAATCAAAAGTACCAATTAACTTGTCACTAGATTTTCAAAGATTTATTCCATATCTTATCATAATACTCAGCATGTATTCAAATCACACACAGAATTTTGTTTTCCAAGAGAGTTTTGAAATAGAAAATTCAAAATTTTTAAACAATTTTCTTAAAACCTAGAAAAATACTGATTAGATCCATCTAATCTCCCCCCCCCCCCCCCCCCCCCCCCCCCCCCCCCCCCCAAAAAAAAAAAAAAAAAAAAACCTAAAATTTACATTATCCTCAATGTAAGAATAGTCAATATACCAACATGAGACAAAGATAACAAAATGAGTAGTGAGTTAGGAAGATAGTACCTGGGAAGGAATAAGTCAAATTTCTCAACAAATGGAATGAGACGATAACAGTTCACTTTGAAAATGTTTCCATTCATTGGATTCTGTATCTTAACGGCCCTATTAGGATAAATAATTGTAACAAGAAAAGGGTCGGTCCAACGAAATTAAAGCTTACCCGGAAATGTAAATGAGAATTATACAAAAGGACCTTATGACCCGGCATGAATGATTTTCGAAGAATGTTCTGGTCACAGAACACCTTCATTATGTCTTTGTAGATTCTCGAGTTCTTATATGCATCGTTTTGAATTTCTCGAGTTCATTCAATTGAAGTTTGCATAGCGAGCCGGCGTTGTCCAAATTGAAGTTCAAATTCTTAATCACTCAGTAGGCCTTATGTTTTAACTCCACAGGCAAGTGGCAAGTCTTCCCGTAGACAAGTCTAAAGGGAGACATTCCAATGGGGGTCTTGTAAGGTGTATGGTAAGCCCGTAAAGCATCAAATAGTCTGATTGACAAATCTTTGCGATCGGCGTTAATCATTTTTTCCAGAATTTGTTTGATTTCTTTGTTAGAAATTTCAACTTGATCGCTTATCTGCGGGTGATAGGGGATACTGACTTTGTGAGAAATGACATATTTCTTCATTAAGGTCTCGAATAGCCTGTTGCAAAAGTGTGACCCCCATCACTTATGATGGCTCGAGGTGTACCGAACTAGGAAATGATGTTTTCTTTTAAGAATCGAATGACCGTTGATAATCATTGTTCCGACACGGGATTGCCTCGACCCACTTAGTAACATAGTCTACTGCTAACAAGATATAATGGTTCCAAATGATTGGGGGAATGGCCTCATGAAATCAATGCCCCAACAATTAAATGCTTCAATGATTAGAATGAAGTTTAATGGCATCATGTTTCGATGAGACAATCCTCTTAAACGCTCACAAGCTTTACAAAACTCGTGAGTATCTTAGAACATTATGAGCCAATAAAAGCCGCACTGTAAAATTTTAGTTGTGGTTTTTTAGCAGAAAAGTGACAACCACAGGCCTGAGAGTGACAAAAGGAGATTACGCTTTGATGTTCATTGTCAGGCACACATCTCCTTAGAATTTGGTCTAAGCATATATTTGAACAGGTATGGATCATCCCAGACAAATTTGTGTACCTCGGTGTATAATTTCTTCTTATCTTGCGCAGTCCAATGGATCGGCGTAAAACTGTAGCAAGATAATTCACATATCAGCAAACCAAGGTAATTGGGAAAGTTTAAATATTGTTTCGTCGAGGAACATGTCGTTTATCAGTGTCGGATCAAGGGAATCAGGTAGGTCAAGTCTTGAGAGTCAGCCACTGCATTTTCTACTCCTTTTTTTATCATGTATTTCAATGTCGAATTCTTGGAGTAGGAGGATCCATCTTATCAAATGAGGCTTTGCATCCTTCTTAGAAAGAAGGTACTTCAACACCGCATGATCAGTGCAGATGATGATCTTGGATCTGATCAAGTAGGACCTAAATTTGTCTAAAGTAAACACTACAGTTAAGAGTTCCTTCTTCGTAGTAGAGTAGTTCACTTGGGAAAAATTTACAGTTCTACTCGCATAGTAAATCACATAGGGTTTCTTCTCCTTTCTTTGGCCTAACACCACCTAATAGCATAATCAGACGCATCACATATAATCTCAAAAGGAATATTCCAATCAGGTGGTTGTATGATAGGAGCGGTGATCAACATAGTCTTGAGCTTAGAAAAAGCTCATTGGCATTCTTCACTCCACTCCTATGGAACATCCTTTTTAAGAGATTACATAAAGGACGAGAGAGATGACTAAAGTCCTTAATGAATCTCGTATAAAACCTAGCGTGTCCTAGAAAGAATCATACATCACGTATGCTTTTGGGTATAGGTAGGTTAGAGATTAAATCAATTTTAGTCTTATCCACCTCAATTCCTTTGGACGAAATTATGTGTCCAAGAACTATTCCCTTGGGAACCATAAAATGACATTTTTCCCAATTTAGCATAAGATTTTTCTCTTCGCATCTTTTCAGCACAAGTTTAAGAAGTTCAAGGCATTCGTTGAAAGATGAACCGAAGACAAAGAAATTGTCTATGAAGACCTCTAAATATTGCCCCACTATATCTGAAAATATGCTCAACATATACCATTGAAATGTGGTAGGGGCATTACATATCCGAATGACATCTTTCGATAAGCAAAGGTGTCAAAGGGGCATGTGAACATTATTTTCTCTCTGATCTTCAAGAGTTATCTCTATCTGATTGTAGCCTGAATACCCGTCTAAGAAGTAGTAGTAGGAGTGACTAACTAACCTTTCTAAAATTTGATCAATGAAAGGTAAAGGAAAGTGGTCCTTCCTTGTGACGGTATTCAACTTTTGGTAGTCAATGCACATCCTCCAACCAGAAGTAACTCTAGTTGCCACGAGTTCATTATCGGCATTGGCTACGATGGTGATTTCGGACTTCTTAAGAACCACCTGTGTTGGACTCACCCATTGACTGTTGGATATCGGGTATATGATACCCACATCCAACAACTTAAGTACCTTAGCCTTAACCACTTCCTTCATGTTTGGATTTAAGCGTCGTTGTGGTTGTCAAGAGGTTTTTTATTTTCTCTTCTAAGTGAATGCGATGAGTACAAATTAAAGGGTCAATTCCCTTGAGGTCTGCAATCGTCCATCCAAGGGCTCCCTTATGTTCCTAGAGAGTAGAAATGAGCATACTCTCTTGTTTTTCATTAAGGTGGGAGGAAATCAACACTGGATATGTCTCGTCTTGACCTAAATAAATATATTTAAGATCAGCGGGCAAAGCTTTTAGGTCAAGCTTTGGTGCCTTGAGACTAGATAGTAGAGGCATTATATTGGTTTGGGACAAAGTCTCAAATTATGGCCTCCGCCGGTTAATTTCAAGTACCGGCGTTGCATCAAGCAAGGCATTCATCTCGCTACTCATGTCATTATCTAAATCAAGGGAGTGGGCCAAACATGTCTCCAAAGGGTCAGAGTATAGAGTCAAAAGTGCTTTATCTTCCACGAAAGAATCGATCATGTTAATGTCGTGAGTATTATCAACATCCTCTGATTGTTTGCTCATATTGAAAAAAATGTTGAGCTCCAATGTCATGTTCCCAAAAGATAAGTTCCTAACTCCATTCCTACAATTGATGATGACATTTGATATAGCTAGGAATAGCGACCAAGAATGATGGGAATCTGAGTGCTCACACCCGTGATAAGTTGAGTATTCAAAACGATAAAATCCACTGGATAGTAGAATTTATCGACTTGGACCAACACGTCCTCAATCATCCCTCTCAGTACATGAACCGAACGATCAGCAAGTTGTAGTGTGGTCCGGGTGGGTTTTAATTCACCTAGACCTAACTTTTCGTAGACCGAATAAGGGATCAAATTAACACTTGCCCCCAAGTCAAGGTCCTGTAAGTGCTATAGTGTATAAAGCACACCTTGTTTGTCAAATTTCAGTTAGACAAAACATCTTATGAAGTGGACTTCAAATGTGGATCAAGAAGGAAATTTTAAGGTCTACTATAGTTCAAGTCAAGTCAAGATTAAGATGGAAAGTTTGAGTTCTACTTAGATCGAGATAGAAAGTTCAAGTTAAGTTCAGGTTCTACTACAGTTCTAGTAGAAGATCAAGCTCCATCTACAAACTCAAGCTCTATTTGAAGAACCAAGTAGAAGAACAAGTTCCGTGAAGTTTAAACATCCAATCTACTTCAAAGTTCATTCATTTCAGGTATAATAAACCCTAGAAAGACCTTAGGTTTAGGTACTTTCAAATCTAATTTAAGTGGTTTTTTTCTTATAGTTGGCTAAGGTTCTACTAGTCTAGGAAAATTTTGACTAATCCTAGTTCCAATTGAAGCAAAACAAAAATTTTATTACACCTTCGACCAGTATAGGAAGTTGCTCGACCAGTTGAAGGTTGGCCTTCAACCAGTCAAGAGATGCTCAACTCGAAGTCCAGCGACTGAATCAGTTCGAATTTCTGGCGCCCTCGACCAGTCGAAGACCTTGCTCGACCAGTCGAGCAGGGCCTTTGACCAGTCGAAGATCTATTTTATCTTATCATGCTCAAATTTGAAAATTTGTTGGAACGGATTCCGGTTCTTAGACGAGTCGAAGAGTGTCTTAGACGAGTCGAAACAACAATCTTTTTGCCTATAAATTGAGGCTTTCTCTCAATTCAAAAATACAATTCAAGTACATCAAATCCTTCATCAAGATAGAGAGAAGTCCATGTTATGCTCAAGCTATTGCATGGTATTTATTAAATATTTTTAATAGGTTTTTGTTTAAATTCTTTGATCTCCTAATTTGTCTATTTCATTTTATAAAGAGAGTAAATACTCTTCTTTTGAGATCTTGAAGGAATTCAAACAAGTAGCCATTGGTTTGAATTTATTTAAATCAATCTAGAAACCTTGAACCCTTGTTTATATGACTGAACATAAACGATCTACATTCAAGTGAAGTGGTTTATACGGCTACATCGACAAATATGTCTTCAAAAGAGATATATATATTTCTTTTATATTTTGGTTTCATTGAGATAGCCAAAAAAACTCATTTGTTGGTTTTCCTGAGATAGCCAGAAAATCTCGGTGAGGGATTTTTTATTTGTAATAGCCCTTTAAAATCACAACTGTATCAAGTTTTAAGGTGACCCTGTGAAAATCTTATTTATAGTGAAAGCCAATATGACGTGGATAATTATTATTAGGAGTGGAGTAGGTGTGGCTGTTTGAGAATAGTTGTTGACACACCGAACCACTATAATTCTTGGTGTTGTGGTGAATGCTTTTTATGTTTATGTGATGAATTGTGTAATCTCTTTAAGTTAAATTGGTGAATGCTTGTAATAGTTTTTAAGCTTTTATTTACTCTTACTTGGTTTGGAATTTTGATTTTAACAAGTTTCGTAAAATAAGGTTGTCCTGCCAAACTTGTTTTGGTGAAGGTTGTCCTATGAACCAGTTTGAATCAACGTTTCAATACTAGTGCAATTGAGACCTCTGATTTATTTACTATTTTTGCACTTTATTTTTTATTTGGCATAGTCCTATTCACCCCTCCTCTAGGACTGTTTAAGCTCTCCTTTTTCAAATCCGACAATTCCCAAATACATAAGTGATGGTTGGGCTACCTGGATCCTTATATTTTCATGGTACATCTTGCTTGAGGATGGCACTCACTTTTTCTATCAAAAAGATTTTCTTTTATATATTTTGTCATCTTTTGGTTGTGCATAGATCTTTTAGGAATTTAGCATATGAAGGAATTTGTTTAATGACATCCAATAGACGAATGTTGATCTTCACTTATTTTAGAACTTCCAAAATATCCTAAGAGTTAGATAGAGGTTTTGGTGCAATCAACCATTGGGGGAATGGCATAACTGGCTTGTATGCTCTTTCTGACTCGTCCTCTTGTGGAGCAGTACTAGGTCTTTCACTCTCAGCTTCTTCCGAGTCCTTAGGCTTTTCAGCCTTCACAGGAATAGTTTTTTCAATTGCCTTTCCCGTTTTAAGAGTAATGATAGACTTAGCTTGCTCTATGTTATGCGAAGAGCTCGGGTCACTTATTTCGCATTGTCATTTTCGATTGGGTAAAGGTTGGGCTGGAAATGTCCCTTTCTCCCCGATCACTAAGTGTGACTTAATCCTTTGTATGTCCTTAGTAAGGTCTTAGAATGTTTGTAATGAGCCTTGATTAAAGAGCTCTCGGTCTTGGATGTGCATTAGAACTGGATCCTCTTGAGGTTTCCTTTTATTTATGAGCTGAGTAAGGGCCTTTTGAGGATTGATTGTTTGTCCGTTCCTCCAACTAAAGTTTGCATGGTTCCACCAGCTGGGATTGTATGTATTTAAGGTGGGTCCGTTGTAATGCCCTGGTTTTCAGAACCCAAGTATACAACTTGTTTCGTGAAAACTCGAGAGTTAGTGAATCAATAAGTGGCAATCAAAATAACATCAAAGTGCAAATAACGAAATCAAGCGTAGTTAATCCATAAACCAAATGACAACAATATCTTGGTCCACTCAGCTGGGGACCCAAATACAAAACCCTCAAGTTTAAATGTTCTAAACAAGCCAACCACATCTATATCTACTGATTCAATCTAAAGTATGCTGTCACTTCTTGATGCAGCTCCTTCTCATACAGCTCCTCGTCTGCTCCAGCTGCAACAATCTCAAGATCTGTGCCATAATCACTCATACCTACACCTGCGTCCTCTGTACGGTTGAACATTGATGAATGAGTGGCCAGCTCAATGTGAATTCCCCTCAAGATTACACACCCGCCACCTTAGACAAGAATAGCATGAAAACAATGACAAACAAAACATAACAAAATGTCATCTTATTACATGCATGAATGCGTGAATGCATCATCAACCTGGGGATGCTCATCCAGTCGGCAGTTGGGCTCGTCACCCATACAAAGGTTGTCCATTAGCGAAGCACATCACATACCTCATAATGATTGCCCATCATACATCACGTACGTAAATTGATAGTCAGTGGTCTAACAGCTAACGAAACGATACCCCCAATAACTCGGAGGGCACATGCTACAGCATCCAGAAATATCCACCCGTCATCACCAATATGCCATGTATGTATGATTAGCCAAGCCATTATTAGTTCAATTACAAACAGCCGGTTTAAATAAGCTCAAGGTCACTACGGGGGGCTCGTCACCCAGCGTAGGCCGACGGGTCGAGCATAGTGTCCCATTTCACCATCCCCGACCCATGAGTCTACCTCCTTAGGGTGTGTATGGAACTCAACTCCCGAGTTCTATACAATCAACTGTAACGCCCTAAAAATCAGGGGTCGATCATAAACTCAACTCTCGAGTTCCAACGCATCACTTATGCAACATAATGAATGATGATTCAATGTTGTCAGTATTAGTGCATTGAACATGAGTGAGATTAAGCCAAAACAGCATATCATACTCCAGAGACGATGACATTATGCAAGTGGAAGACTGTAATAGATATATAGAATTATATAAACTATGGTAAGTCTCCAGAGTGTGATAATATTACTAGGTTAGTGAATTACAAGTACAATTCCAAAATATACAAAATGTGTAAGGTAATCTAGTCAACATCCCTGTAATCTCGTCGATCAAGACACGGCTTACATGAAGCCGCCAGAAAACAGCATATACGAGAAAGCATCCTCATCGTCACAAAAGTCCAGCTCTACCTCAGGAGTAGCGTCGCTATCTGCAATTAGACAAAGTCTGGTGGGTGTCCGGAACACCATCCTGTAACGTGGGAGTGAGTGATCAACTCAGTGGAACAATAAAGCATAGGTTAACATGTTATCAATTCAATCAAGCAGTAATGATCAAGCAGTACATTCAAACAATTCTAAATACTCTTATTAATGCAAGTATGAAAATGCAGTCATGATGCATGCCCTCACCAACATACTCCCTCATGCGACACCATCTTACATCTGCGGCACGCGTTCATCCCTCAGTGCTTCACATCTTTCAGGCACATGCAGTGCGATAATGAGCATGATTACCGAGTTGTTATTAGTCCTTTTCATACAATAATATTGGAAAACTAAGGTACCTCCCTTATATCATTCCCAAACAATGATCCATTCTAGGGTCGTCAGTCCTAGATACTCTCATACGATGATGCGGTTCTAGGTCACTGTAAAGGGCTGTCAGGGCTGTTACACGCACTCGTTGCCACCGCTCCCATCCCCTTATCAATACAGTGTCTAGTTTATACTCTGTTTACTACGGGAAGGCTCGTCGCCTCTCCGCAGATTCAGAGTATGCTTCACTTGGGGTCAGCTACAACCGGGTACGTACCCGTCCCTCCTCACCGGGCACCCATCAAACAGTGTTACAGTTCGAAATACAGTTCCCATCCCCCACCCCTCACCAGTGACCGGTGCTCGCGTACAGAGTGTCCCATGGTTGGTTGCCACTGGTCACTACGGGGAGGCTCGTGGCCCCAGCGTAGGCCGACAGCTCGACCACGGTGTCCCATACCACCATGCCCGGCTCATGAGTCTTAACGGATCATGGTACCATGGTTAACGGATTCCACTGGTAAGTTTGGTACGCTAGGTTCAAGCAAAGGCGTCCAAACATGGTGAACATACATAAGGCAGATCGGGTTACTTGGCGGGCTCGACTAGCTCGAGCGCACTATCAATTGAACGACATGAAGTGCATAAATACTTCGCGTGGCCTAACCACTGCCGCCAACCGAAGTACGACTCGGGTTCGTCAGACACACCCTATGTGGCGAATGAATCCCAGCCACGAATTCCATTCTATTACCGATTGCCTGGACTAACTCATAGTCCTAACTTCATTTCATTTCAATAGGTAAACATATGAGACAGTCAAAGCAGTAACAAATCAAGATTCTAAATCATAACAATCAAAGGTCCAACATCGTCCGCTTAGGGTTGCCAGGGCTGTTGCACAGAATACAACTTAAACATGAATTTAAACATATGCATTACATAGATAAAATCGTATAATCAGCTAAGCATGTTATGAAGTACAACATAAGCATGAGTTTGTACATATTCAATTCCTAATCACACAGATATCTAAAGAAATCATACACATAGTTAAAGGAGTTGAGGATCATATCTCAACACCCTTATACATTACAATTTACTAACTACTACTCATTCAGACATTTCATCAAACACTTTAGACTACACACATCAACATACATGACATATGTTGATCACATAGGTATTAGGCCAAATCCTTTCACTAGGGAGTTGTCGCATACATACAAGCATATAGTCACGACAAATAATCATGTTAAGCACAAATCCGTATTTCATACGTATACGGTATTTTCTACAAATATGAAGAATACAGTATATTCAACATAGCTAACGTAAAACTGAAAAATGAAACGGACAGCACTTTGTACATCTGCAATTGTATGCAGATCATGAATCTATCATTATCTGACATTGAAAGCGTTGAAAATCATAACTTATACGTCTAAAGTCCGCACCTTATACCGTAGAATTGTAACGGAGTCGATAGAATCTCTACGCTTTCGTCAACGTCGATATGACGACCTAAATCACGAGTTATGTTAGCTTTTTCGCTACTTGAATCAATCCAAACCCTAAAACAGGTTAGGGTTAGAGTTTTCTTACCTATAAACGAAGCTGGAATCGCCGGAAAAGCGATTAGAACGGGATGGTTAAGCTTGTATAGCGGCAGGGTAGAATGGCAGGGAGATGCTCCCACTTCTCTCACACTTTCTCTCTCTTTTCTCTCTTCTCTCTCCTAGGGTTTCTCTCAAATTCGTATGGGCTGAATGAGAGAGGGTTTAAGGTCCTTATATAGGCTAGGAACTCTCCAAAATAGACTCAGGAACAAGGTATACTTAGGTTATGTCCAAAGCGGGTCCGTTTCGATCCAACGGAGCACTTCTGGTTGCCCATTTTCTGTGTGCGGTCGGACTTAAGCTCACTAACACTAGATCTAGGTTTAGTTAAGTTTTCGTTCCGGTCGGATTCCCAGATCACGCGTGGTGAACCAGTTTCCGTTCAACGGTCAGTGAAACTCGATCAGAGATTTCAAGTACACTGACACGTAGGGGCAAATATCCCTGATCCGAGGGTGTAATCTGGTCAGATTCCAAAGGTCTGGTTGCTTAAAAATTGTCCACAAGTGACACGTTCTAGATTACTTAAATTTGTATTTTATTTTTAATTAATTTCACATTTCTCACACTCTTCACTCCGGGCTCAAGCGAATAGCATTGGGACACTATCTGGATTTGATTTCCGAGATGGTTGTCAAGCCCAGCAAGGTGATCCTAATTCTATAACTTCGTATTATTCGGACTTCTGACGTGCGGTCCAGATCTGATAAGGAGTTTCGTAATGCTCCCGAGAGTAGTTGGGTAATGAGATTAATCCTAGATTTTAGGGTAACCTAGCGTCAATGATTCTACAAGTTTTGGGTCTTGCAGATCGTATTTAAAGTGATTAGTACTAATTTCACAGGAACTCTAGTTTAGCACTAGGTAATTCTCGCCTAATTTCTAAAGGATTTAGTCCTGTATGATTTCTGTCTGAGGTGGTACCTGGGCCTTTGTAGTTTGTATATAAAGGGATCCAAGTTATTAATACTTGTCTAAAACACGCCCTAATTACAACAGAAGAAGGTCCTAGGGTAGGAGAGGCTGATGTTCCAAATAACCTACTCGTTTTGTGAGATTCCATAAGGGTAATGGTTAAAAGCCCATTTTATTTATGTATTTACTATATACAATAATGTTTAGTTTAAGTATTGTTCTTCATCACCTAAACTATAAGATAGTGTCTAATGTGAAAGTACTTAGAAATATTGAAAGAACAAGGTGGTGAAAGGTAAGATTTGTGAAGGAAATGGGTTCAAAAGTGATTTTAGACTTTGGGATTGAGTTCTGACAAGTTAATAAGGTATTAGGAGCGACCCATTGCCTAAGGACGTCTAATTCCAGGTTGGCAAAAATTCAGGATGTTACATCAACTCTCAATGTGTAGGAAACTACCATCGTATGCTGAATAGGAATGAAGTGTTGAAGTTATTAAATACGACAATTAAATGAGCCGTATGTATGATTCAAATGCGAATAAGCAACGGCGATAAAAATGTTGAAAGGTTCATTTCATAGTTAGGTAAGTGGAATCACTCGATAGATGGTAAATCCCATGAATTTAAACTGCCACTAACATAACCTCCATGTTGAGGGTCTAGTCTTATCACAATCAATCTCGTTACACACTAAGTACGAACTCTCTTTAAATAAAAGTTTCTCTAGAGAGATTTCGATTCATATGTGTCTTGCAAACAATATAATAATATGAGAGGATGACATGGAGATTAAGTAGCGAACTATCTGAAGTGACTAAGGCGTGATTCAATAATCAAAGTAAAACTCATGTATCCATATAATTCAAGAGTCACTTAAGTAGTCAAGTTCTAACATTCATATTGGGTATGTATGAACATAACTTATCAATTCTAAGGCATGCATTCAAGTAAGCTAATTAAGTGATTGAATCAATGTATTCAAGTAATCTAATCAAGTGATTTAATCAATTATAAGACATGTATTCAAGTGAACTAACCGAGTGATTAACCAATTCTAGGATATCATTCATAGTTATCATAAAAACTATCATTAGTCTAGTTTAGAGATGGAAAGCTCAAGGGGAGAAATCATCACCTGTAGGGTCGTATTCCCGTCCTCGATCCAAGTTCCCGCGAGTACCTTACGGCTCAAAATCAAACAAGTAATCTCCTAAAGTCATAGTTTGTATTAGTCAAATGTTCCCAAGGTTTTATCTAACTAACACATTGAAGTTGTGTGGGTTTGAAAGGTCCCATGAATAAGGTTATTTGGGCCTGCATTAGAGTGACCAGGCCCACCAGATTTTTATCCAAAAAGTGGCCCAGATTGGGCCTAGAATCTACCCATAATTAAGGCCTGAAATGGGCCTAACTGGGCCCAGCCCCTGTTAGACCCAATAGATGTCCAAAAATTAGGTTGGGCTGGCCGCCCCTGGCCCAACAACGGACGGCCCAGCCGGCCAATGGGCCACCCTTGTGCGCTAGATGAACTAGGCCGGTGTAAGTGTTATGTTATATATCAAGCACCCTATATTGTCAAATTTGTAGTGACAAACCACTTTGGAATGATGGACTTATTCATGATGGAAAGTTCACCTTCAAGTGACCTTCAAGTGATGGAAGTTTACCTTCATACGAAGATGTGTTACAAGCCATGAAGACTGTTCTATCTACATCAACTTCATGTCCAACATCAACTTCAAGTGCTACATCGACTTCAAGTTCAAGACTAAGTTCAAATACATGTTCAAGTTCTAGACCAAGTTCAAGTGCTACTTCAAATGGAAGATCAAGTTTCAAGTATACAAGTTCAAGCTTCAAGTACTTCAAGAAGAAGATCTACCGGATCTACCAAAGCTACAAGTTCAATGTTCAACATTTCAGGTATAAATGACCCTAGAAAGACCTTAGGTTTAAGCCATGCATATTGCACATTTAATATGGGTCATTGTGCTTATTATACACTTTGTTTCGACTAATCCTAGTCAATATTTGACTAGTCCAGGCTCTGACTCGACCAGTCCAGGTTTAAATTCAAAATTTTGGATTCTTCTGGTAGGTCCTCGACCAGTCGAGCACCCTGCTCGACCAGTCGTGGAGACTGGCTCGACCAGTCGAGCAGGGCGCGACTCGAACTCCAGCAACCATTTTGAGCCCCACTCGACCAGTCGACTGCTATTCTTAACCAGTAGAGGATCAGTTTTATTCGATCGTACCAGAATTTTTGAATTTCGGTTGCTCATGGGACAAGTCGAGGCTGACCGTAGACCAGTAGAAGGAACTGCTTTTCAGCTTATAAATAAAGGACTTTTCTCAGCTTTTTTCATTCATTTCAAGCCAATTCAAGCCACCATTCTGAAAGATAAGTCCCCGTGATTGTCAAGCAACTGTTTGGTAATTTAAGATTTTTGTTTATAGCTTTTTAATTTCTAATTTCTTAATCTCTTGCTACTTCAATCTGAATTGATAAAAGGGAATTCTGATCTACCCTTTTTGAGATCCAAGAAATTGAATCAAAGTAGCCCAAGGTTGGATTAATTTAAAATTCATTTAGACTTAGAACCCTTTTATATGTGTGATTGAACATTGGACATCTTTATCTTCAAAGAAGCGGTTCTACTAGGCTACATCGAAGAAGAATCTTCAGATAAGTATTTTCATTTATAGCTTTTGGTTTGTGAGATTGCCAGAAAATCTCAACGTGGGGTTTTTAATTGTGATAGCCCATTGAAAACGCAATTATAAAGGTTTTAAGGTGAACCTTGGAAAATCTTCTTTCATAGTGAAAGCCAATATCATGTGGGTTGTGATTATTGGGAGTGGAGTAGGTGTGGCTGTTTGAGAACAGTTGGTGTACACACCGAACCACTATAATTCTTGGAGTTTGCTGGATGATGATGTATGTGATGTATGTGTGATGTATGTGATGTATGTGTGGTGAATGCTTGTATCTATTTCATATACATGAGGTGAATGTTGTAATAGCTAGATTTATTTCTATTGCTTCTTGTTTTAGTTTGAGTTTTTGATCCTTACCGAGTTCAAGAAATCAGGTTTTCCTACCATAAACTTTGGTTTTTGGTGTAAGGTTGTCCTTTGAACAACGTTTGTATCAACCTCTCAATACTATTGCAATTGAGGTTGTTATTTGTTTCAACTATCTACATTATATTCCGCATTAATTTTTTATTTGGCATAGTCCTATTCACCCCCCTCCCCCCCCCCCCCCCAACCCGGCCCCCTATAGGACTAAGAGCTCGCCCTTTTCAGCTAGATTCATATCCGGCCCAACAATGATATCGACCTGAGGGGGGCTGACTAGGCCGTTCTTAGCCCAACACATTACAAATCCGAGGTGGGTCGACTGGCTTTCGGCCCACCAGTTACCATTTTTTAAAAAAATTCAAACGATAGCTGGGCTGGGATCGTTCTGGCCAAGCGGCTACTTGAAGTAACTATAGGCTGGGCCATTTGCTGGCCCAGCAATGCACCCTACTCACAATTCACAGGCTGGGCCGTCTTCTGGCCCAGCGGAGATACAATTACAGGAGGGGGTTGGCCGGGCCGTTTCTGGCCTAGCAGCACCCATCATATGCCAGCCCAGAGGCTAGACTGGGTTCACTGGCCAATCAGTATGATTTGCAAAGGGGTTAGCCCACTACACGGTTTCAAAGGGGCTGGGCCCAGCGCCTGTGTGATGCGGCCCACTGAGATTTGTTCACAACCCCAAGTGTAGGGTCGCGATGTAGTAATAATCTCGGTGAGACCGAGGTCGAATCCACAGGGACTAATGTTGTGTGTCTATTCTAAAAGTAATTAGAATCAAAACTAGGAGAAGATCTAACCTAAATCAGTAAAGTAGAGAGAGTAATTGTGAAGTGTTTATTAAGAACTCAAGTAATTTAAAAGTGGGAACTAGGGATTCCAGGGATCCACTTGCAGCTATTAGGATGTTTCCTTATTTGATTCAAGGCACTCAATTAGAATTGGAGTCCTATCCTATCCAATTGGAAGATATTCAATAAGATCCGATCTGAACTTTCATTGACCTAATTCTCAATGGATGAAAGTCGTGAGGATTGGAAGTGATTCCATCACCTAACCATGTCAAGGAGACTATGGTAGACAATGGGGTATACCGATCCAACAACCAACATGGGAGAATTGTGAAGAATAAAGAGGATTCCATCACCC
This sequence comes from Magnolia officinalis, assembly GCA_021015155.1. Taxonomy (NCBI): domain Eukaryota; kingdom Viridiplantae; phylum Streptophyta; class Magnoliopsida; order Magnoliales; family Magnoliaceae; genus Magnolia; species Magnolia officinalis. The sequence goes on along the minus strand of JAJHSJ010000002.1, from coordinate 51,711,503 downwards.
ATCCTTGCCCAAGGGACGATGGAGAACATCAGGATTTCCTATTTTCACAAACTCCAAAAAGGAAAAGAAGATACTTCAAGCAATTGTAGATCCATTGTAGTTTCAGTCACAACAAACCATTAAACACTAAAAGCATTTCCTAAATATCAAAATAGAATAAAAGGAGTTCAACAATAACATGAATCAAACAAAAAAAACATCCCAACCACGCTACAAGCTTCACCCCTTAGCCCTAGTTAAGGGATCTAGCCAACCATAGACATTATTGGATTAAAAACCCTAGAAGAAAGCATTAGAAACTAAGGAGAAGAGAAGAAAAACTCTTAGGAAGCGGCTCCACCCTTTTTCTCTGCTCCTCCAAACCCTAGATGTCCTAAAAAGTGCCTAGGAACCCCTATTTATAAGCAAAGTTCCGCAAAATCGCAAAACCAGATCAAATTTATGCATTCCTTGTAACCGGTTCGTTGTCATCAAACACCTTCGATGTCATCAACAGACTGGCTTCAATGTCATCGAACAGACTTCGATGTCATCGAATAATGTATCCAATTTGTCCAGCGACTAAACTTGTTTTTCCTGTAATTCTTCGATGTCATTGAACAGCCTTCTATGTCATCGACTGACTAGCTTCGATGTCATCGAACTGCCTTCGATGAATCGAAAAGAGCACCCAATATGTCCAGTAACTAACTCAATTTTTCTGTAATTCTTCGATGTCATCAACCAACTTTCAATATCATCGAAGACCAGCCTTCGATGTTGTAACATCCCAGATTTTTGCCAACCTGGAATTAGACGTCCTTAGGTAATGGGTCGATCCTAACACCTTATTAACTTGTCAGAACTCAATCCCACAGTCTAAAATCGCTTTTTAACCCTTTTCCTTCACAAATCTCACCTTTCACTACCTTATCCTTCAAAAGTAACTAAGTGTTAAACTAGATTAGTTACAAAATCCGCTTGATCCACTTTAAATACAATCTGCAAGATCCAAAACTTGTAGAATCATTGATGCTAGGTTACCCTAAAATATAGGATCAATCTCATTACCCGGCTGCTCTCGGGAGCATCACGAAACTCCGTATCAGATCTGGACCGCACATCAAAAGTCCGATTAACGCGAAGTTAAACGGTTAGGACCACCTTGCTGGGCTTGACAACCATCTCAGAAATCAAATCCAGATAGTGTCCCAGTGCTATTTGCTTGAGCCTGGAGCGAGGAGTGTGAGAAAACGTGGTTTTCTTTAGAAATTAAATATAATTTAAGAAATCTGAGACTTGTCACTTGCGGGCCAAATATAAGCAATCAGACCATCGAAATCTGACCTAAATACACCCTCAGATCAGGAGAAAATTCATACACACGGCAGTGTACTTGTGGCCCTGATCGAGTCTTAGTGACCGTTGAAATGAAACTGGTCCGCCACGGGCGATCTGTAAATCCGATCAGACCGAAAACGTAACTCGACCTAGATCGAATGTCTGTGAGCTTAAGTCCAACCTTTGGCTCAAGGGGGGCTTCTAGAAGCGCTCTGTTGAGACGGAACTGTCCGTATTTGGACATAACCTAAGTATACCTTGGCCCTGAGTCTAATTTGGTGAGTTCTGGACCTATATAAGGACCTTAAACTCTCACTCCCTCATTTCATACGAATTTGAGAAAACCTAGGAGAGAGAAGAGAGAAAAGAGAGAGAAAGTGTGGGAGAAGTGGGTGAAGGATCCTGGTGCTCTATCCTACCATCATACGTGCTTAACCATCAAGATCTAATCGCCTTTCCGGCGATTTCGACTTCATTTCTAGGTAAGAAAACCCTAACCCTAACCTGTTTTAGGGTTTCTATTGGTACAAGTAGCGAAGTAGCTGACTTACCTTGTGTTATAGGTCATCGTATCAACGTTGACGAAGGCGTAGAGTTCCTGCTAAGTTCGTTACGTTTCTACGGCATAAGGTGCGGACTTTAGACGTATAGGTTATGGTTTTCAAGGCTTTTAATGTCGGTTAATGATTTATTCTCGACATGGATGTTGTTTCACATGTAGAACATGCTATCTGTTTTCCATTTCAATTACATACGAAGAATATGGAATTTTGCGTATTCTAGGTATTTGTAGAAAATACCGTATCTGAATAAATTTTGCTGATATGATAACCATGAGTATTTGTCGTGTATCTATGCTAGTTATGGATGTATGACCTATTTGACGAAAGGATTCGCCCTAATACACTTTTTGGCCAACATAGCTTATGTTGGCTAATGTGTGTAGTCTAAGTGTTTGTTGAAATGACTAAATAAATATGGATTTATGATTTATGCCTGCTATGTGTATTGAATGTAAGAACATGATTGAAGTGTACTAGACAACCCCTTAGTGAAAGGATTTGCCCTAAATCACGCCATGGCCAATGCACGTTATATATGTTAAAGTGTGTAGTCCAAGTATTTGTGAAAATGAACGAATGAATATGGAACTTGGATTCATGCTTGCTATGACTATTCGTCGTGGGGGCACGTGTATTATAAATGGGGCAACTCCCTAGTGAAAGGATTTGGCCTAATACCTATGTAATCAACATACGTCATGTATGTTAATGTATGTAGTCTAAAGTGTTTGATGAAATGTCTAAATTAGTAAGTAGTTAGTCCATTGTAATGTATAAGGGTGTTGAGGAATGATTCTCAACTCCTTTAACTATATATATGCTTTCCTCCATGAACCATAGATTTGGTGTCTGTTTATCTATGTAATGCATATGTATAATTCCATGTTTAAGTTGTATTTCATAAAAGCCGTGAAGGGTGATGGGGGAGTGGTGTAACGATTTTGTGCAACAACCCGGCAGCCCTAAGTGGACAATATTGGATATTTGATTTTATGATTTGAAATCTTGATCCATTACTGCTTTAACTGTTTCATAATTGAATGTGATTGGGGCTACTGTATAGTCCAGGAAATCAGTAACGGGATTGAATTCGTGGCCGAGATTCATTCGCCACGTGAGATGTGTTCGACGAACCCAAGTCGTACTTCGGTTGGCGATAGTAGTTGGTCACGCGAAGTGCTTATGCACTTCATGTCGTTCAACTTGTCATGCGCTCGAGCTAGCCGAGCTCGTCAAGTAACCCGATATGTCTAATGTATGTTCACCATGTTCGGACGCTACTGCTTGAACCTGAGATACCAAACTTACCAGTGCAACCCCGTTAACCTTGGTACCTCGATCCGCTAAGACTCATGAGCCAGACATGGTGGTATGGGACACCGTGGTCGAGCTGTCGGCCAACGCTGGGGCGATGTGCCTCCCCGTAGTGACCAGTGAGCAACCTAGACTCGTGAGCTGAATACGGTGGTATGGAACACTGTATTCGAGTTGTCGGCCTACACTGCTTTGATGGGTAATGGGGAGTGGTGTAACGATTCTGTGTAACAACCCTGACAGCCCTGACCATACCCGGTGTAGTGACCTCGAGCATACTATGAATCTGCGGAGAGGCGACGAGCCTTCCCGTAGTAAACAGAGTATAAACTAGGCCTGTATTGATAAGGTGATGGGGGAGTGGTGCAACGATTCCATGTAACAGCCCTGGCAGCGACCTAAAACCGCATCATCGTATGAGATTATCTAGGATTGACGACCCTAGAATGGATCATTGATTGGGAATGATATAAGGGAGGTACCTTAGTTTTCCAATACTGTTGTATGAAAAGGACTAATAATAACTCGGTAATCATGCTCATCATCGCACTGCATGTGCCTGGAAGATGTGGAGCACTGAGGGATGAACGCATGCCGCGGACGTAAGATGGTGTCTTATGAGGGAGTATGTTGGTGAGGGCATGCATCATGACTGCATTTTCATACTTACATTAATAAGAGTATTTAGGAGTGTTTGACTTTACTGCTTTATCATTACTGCTTGACTGAATTGATAACATGTTAACCTATGCTTTATTGTTCCACTGAGTTGATCACTCACTCCCACGTTACGGGATGATGTTCCGGACACCCACCAGACTTTGTCTGATTGCAGATGGCGACGCTACTCCTGAGGCAGAGCCGGACTTTGTGACGATGAGGATGCTTTCTCGTATATGTTGTTTTCTGGCGGCTTCATGTGAACCGTGCCTTGATCGACGGGGTTACAGGGATGTTTACTAAATGACTTTACACTTTTCGTATAAGTTGAAAATGTATTTGTAATTCATTAACCTGGTAACGTTATCACACTCTAAAGACTCACCACAGTTTATATATTTTATATATCTATCACAATCTTCTGCTTACAAATTTAACTGTCTCTGGAGTATGATATGCTGTTTTGGTATAATCTCATTCATGTTTCAATGCTCTCATCATAATCATCATTATCTGTATTGCATAAGTGATGCGTTGGAACTCGAGAGTTGAGCTTTGCTCGACCCCCGATTTTTAGGGCATTACAGATGTCATCTAAGGCCTTCGATGACATCTAAGCTCAAATCCTGTGAATTTTTGCACCAATTTCTACACTACTTTCTGCACTTCCTTCCTTTTCCACTTGATTTTCTTGAATCTTGGGGTCTTGAAATATTCCATCTTGGTCTCCAAAGATCCATTCTTTGCTTGATGATTCTTAAGCATTAAATCCATGCTTTTAGCATTCTTTTCAATCCAAGCTCTTAAATTCACCTTGCAACACAAACACATGTAAAATATACCATTAAGCCATATTATGTTTGTAAAATCAAGAAATAAATGGGGGATAATATGCAATATTTGACCCTCAATAAGATTCAACTCAAGTGCGGTCCATCCAGAAGGTGGCGTGGCCCACCGAGATTTGCATCAGGCAGGCCCACTATGCTACTGGACCTTGCATAGTCCCACTATGCTTTGGCCTGATTTTTTACCAGGACTTGGGACTGATCTTGGCCCTCGTTGCTGCTGGTTTGGTGGCTAGAACCTAGCTTGAGCTCTGCCCGTAGAGCTGGACCTAAGTCCAGCCCAGCACACCTATTGGAAGTTTGGCTTGGTCCAGAGCTTATGGTAGAGCTAGGCCTAGTTTCTAGCTACGGCCCAGGCCTGATTTCAGCCTGGTATGAAGCTGATTTTTGAAGCAGATTCGGACCTGACTCGGCACGGCCCTACATTGTACCCAACCTAGATTTCCAGCTCGGGTTTGTGACCTTCCTTGGCCCAAAACTGTGCGATCATGGCCCTGATTGGCGACTAGTTTGGCTCCGAACATCGCCATATGAACGGGCTGGATGACATATGAACATCACGGTGGGCCGGGGACATTTCAATGGGGGGCATTTCCATTCTCATTGTTCCCTTCGGTTCTCATCATTTTTTGGTTTCACAGACCAAGATGATCTTGATCTGGTGAAACTAATGGACGTCTGGCTCGGCCTAGAACATCTGATGGATGTCCCTCAGATGATCCTAACCATCTGATGAGATGGATACTAATGACCAGTGCTCCATCATCATCTGTTTTCATTGAATAAAGGGGATGGGGCGCTCGGCCTTACCTGAATCTCAAGCTTTTTGGGTCGGACCAAAAAGAACATCGTTGTTGTAATGGTGTGGGATCGGTCTACACAGTGAGTAAACTTAGTATTAAGCCAGGCCTGTGAGACTACCAGAGTCCACTCGAGCTTAGGCTGACCCGGACAACTGGTGCGACCGCAGTCTTTCCCCCTCTCACACTCTTTCTTGGCTCTCTCCTTCTCTCCCTCCTACAATGGCTAAACTGGACTGCACTGGTTCGACCCAACCCGCACAGACCGGGTCCACTTAGTGCGGCACCGAGTTCGCTCTCCTCAAACCTCTCTCTCCTATTTCCTCTCCTTCTCTCTCCTATTTCTTCTCTTGTGCGGATTCTAAGGTGGGCTAAAGGCCTTTATAACCGAGAGAGCAAGGTTACACGACTTAGCCGTTGGCTGAGATGAAATCACCACTTGCCACGGCCATACTTGAAGAATCATCATGCATGGGGTCCATCCGACCCCGGGGATGGATTCCTCCTGAGATGGCCCATTAGAAAACCAACCATTCGTCCATGGTGGGGCCCATCTCGTTATCATGGGTCGGACGCTCCAATGGGGAAGATGAGAGGTGTTGAGGGTCGAATATTACATATTAGACCCTAATTACTACATAGATTTACGAACATGACACTGCTTAATGGAGTATTTTAATTGTGTTTTGTTGCAGGATTCAATCAGGAGCGTTGAGTGGAAACTGATAGTAAAAGCGTGGATTTGGCACTCTAATATCTCAAAAGCAAGGGACGGACTCCTGGGGATTGGGATCGACGATTTTACACAGCCGAGATCCGAAAAAAATCGAGAAACTGAAGCTCAAGTGGCCTGAAAGTCAGCCAGAATGTAAGATCACAGGGTTTCCACCATCTGTTCGGCTCGAAACTTCATACATGACCTCAGGACCATAAATTAACCGTACATATCAAATTTCAATTCTTGGATCGTTGTGGAAGTAGCCCAACGGACAGATCAGCTCCTTAAATCCTAAAGTGGGGCCCGCCTGATATCTGGATATGCTTCAAATTCGGTTTCAACCCCTTAAATGAGGCAATAAAACAGTTGGACGAAGATGATTTATGAAATACATCACCGTGGGACCCACACATACGATGCATGTGCACAGCATGCACACTAGCCGCGCTGCACCGAACGGTCAGCCCGGTCAAAGCTGGGCTGACCCGACTCATACCAAGATTCAACAGTGTTCGACGCTGTTTTCGCCGGTTGATCGTTGTGGGCCCCATTCATCATTCGGTTCAATGATCCTAACCGTTCAATTGCCCCAGGAGGTGGCCAAGACCCTGTCCAAGCTTTCCCTTTTGGCCCAAAAACGCGATCACACGATTTTCACCGTCAAACGCAAAATGAACGGTCGCTTGAGTTGATTAAGTGGGCCACGCTAGAACTTACAAAAACCACTCCTTCCCTACTGGTTTTTCGATGGGAATCTTATGGACGGAGTGGATTTTCCACTCGACAGTGAGGTGGGACTCACCATCATCACAGCGTCCATTGCGGAAGCTCTGTTTACGCAGAGAACTTGCGAACGGATCTCGTGGCCCATTATCATGGTCCATATGGTAAATCCGGACCGTCCACTCGTTCCAGAAGTGAAAATCGACCGTACATAAAAGGTTTTTACAACTCCATGCTCGCACACACAAGGAGAATACCACTCAAAACAGGTTGAACGGTGGCATGAGTTAATTCAATGGGACATGCAAGAACCTACAAAAATTTACCCTTCCCAGACGGTTTTTTGTCCTGAACACAACAGACGGTGTGGATTTCTTCTTTGACACCAATCGTGGGCCCCATCAGTCAAACGCAGATCGGGTGCGGCGTTTTCTGCTGCGTAAGATGTTACGCAAGTGACTGTTACAGGGAGCCCACCGCCTACAGCTGGGTATAAAAAAATCTCATCTACGACTGGGAGGGGGATCGACAGCATCTGAGCTTGGAGCAGGGGGAAGCAGCATCAGAGCTTGGGCGACGGGTTGGAGCACGGTGAAGACACAGTAAAGAGAGAGACAGAGAGTAATCTTCAAGTTTCATTTTTTATATGTTTTATTCTTATTTCTACTTGAGAGATGTTTAGCCTCCCCATGAGCGGCTAAACCTCTTAGCTAGGGCTAAGAGGTGAAGCTTGTAGCGTGAAGGGAGAATTTGTACTTATGCCTTTTGTTTAGACTGACTTGATTTTGATTTAGTTTTATTATGGGAATGTTCTTAGTTTTTAATGGTCTGTTATGACTAAAATTATAATGGGTTTGCGATAGCTTTGAACATGTTCCTTTTTCTTTTATGTTATGACGTCAGGAAGCCCTGTTGTTCACCATCGTCTCTTGGGCATGGTCGGATGATGGTACCCTTTTCTTAACCCTCATAGCATGTTGATTGGTTGGTAATTAGTTTAATTTTGTTGTTTGCTTTGCCTCTTGGGCATGGTTTGGTGATGGAATCCATCCTAATTCACATACTTTTCATCTCTTTGAAACTATATCAAGTAAGTCAGTTGAGCTTTTGATACAGGCATAAGATCTCCCTGATCTCTACAAGTGGATCCTCTGAATCCCTAATGTTCTTTCCTCTGAATTTCTCCTCAGTTTTAGATAATAATTTCATAATTATTCCTCAAATTACAATTGATTTAGATTTCATATTAGGCTAGTTCTAAGTTCTGGTTAACTTCAGATTACGTACAGGTTTCAGTCCCTGTGGATTCGACCTCGGTCTTACCGAGATTATTACTACATCACAACCCTATACTTGGGGAGTGAACAAGTTTTTGGCGCCGTTGCCGGGGACTGACGGCTACGTAATTTGAAATTAATTAGTCTTAGAATTAAGGGTAAGATTAGGATTTTACTAACTTTCTATTTTCTTAGGTTTTGTTCTCTTTTTATAAATTAACCTAATTGTCTTGTTTTGTTTTGTAGACTCTTTGATTGACTTCTAAAGTGGTAACGTTCTTCCTAATTTTTTTTTCCTTTCTATTTATAGATTAGGATTTGTCTTCCTTTTTAGATAGTTTCTAATTCTAAGTCTTCTAGAATCTAACCTTATTTCCTATATTATTTCTAGAAAATTTTCTATTTTTAGATTTTCTATTTAGAAACTAATCCTCTTATTTTGTAGGTCTTCTAACTCAGTAAGCTCTTTCTGACTTCTACTTTCTATCTCTTTCATTACTCACTTACTTTCTAGTTTAGAATTTTCCTAATTTGTTTAGAGGTTCCTACTTTCCTTTTTAGGATTTCTCTTTTCTAAATTTAGAACTTAGTTGATTGCTATTCTTCTTCTTAGGAATTTTCTACTCTTAGGCCTATTATCTTTAGAAACTAACTTGTTTTGTTTTATTTTACAGGTTTTAACTTAGGGACTTCAATTTGGTAACTTCCTTCCAACCCTCTCTTCTTTCTAGTTTTTTCTTTCTTTGGATTAGGTTTAGAAATCAATTGAGGGCTGTGAGTGTTTCAAGCCCAAGTGGGCTCGTGACAACACTCAACGTCTCTTGACTGAAGGAGGATTAGTCGAGGGGTTAACTGTTCATCGCAGGACTAGACACCGCTCGAATTCCCCTGAGTTAATTGAGGTTATGGCTGCAAATCAACCTCAAGCACTACCTCAACATATGGATGAGGAAGTACATAATGAGAATGAGGTGCATCAAGAACCCTCCTCGTACTTTACGAGATTATTTACAACCGGCGGGGGTGAGTAAGCCCTCATGCATGATTTTTCCTGAAAACACAGGACAGATGGACATCAAGCCAGGAGTTATCCAACTCCTTCCTAAATTCCATCGGCTTGAATCAGAAAGTTCATACTTACATTTGAAAGAGTTCGATGAGATTATAGCCACCTTATACTTTCCCAATGTATCCGAGGATACAATCAGGCTGAAACTCTTTCCTTTTTCCTTAAAAGAGAAGGCTAAGATGTGGTTACATTCACTACGTCCTAGATCCATTGGCACATGGAATGATTTGCAGAGGGAATTCGTAAAGAAATTTTTCCCACACCATAAAACGATTACCCTCAGAAAAGCAATCATGAACTTCGCCCAAAAGGAAGATGAAACATTCTACCAATGTTGGGAAAGGTTCAAGGATCTTGTCAGTTCATGCCCACAACACGGTTTTGAAATGTGGCGCATTACAAATTTTTTCTATGATGGACTGACATCTTCCATGCGCCAACTGGTCGAGACAATGTGTAATGGAGAATTCATGAATAAAGAGGTTGATGAGGTATGGGATTATCTCGATAGACTTGCCGAAAATGCACAATCTTGGGACCATTACCCAAAATCAAACACCACGTCTAGGCCAACTCAATCTAAGGAGAAAGGTGGAGTATATCTCCTGAAAGAAGAGGATGATGTAAATTTTAAAGTGACTAATCTCATACGAAGAGTCGAGGCCATGGAAGGAAAGAAGGTAAGGTCAATGAAATTGTTTGCGGCATCTGTGATTGCAACATTCACACAACTGAAAACTGTCCTATAATACCTGCCTTTCGAGGAGTGTTGAATGAACAAGCCAATGCCGTAAACAACTATCAACAACCTTTTACTGGACCTAACTCCAATACGTACAATCCTGGTTGGAAAAATCATCCAAACTTTAGTTGGAGAAATGGGCAAACGGCTACCCCCCAAGGTTTTCTCAATCAAAATTCAAATCAGGGGAAACCTCAAGAAGAACCGGTTCAAAATCCCATACAAGAGCTGACTCAGGCGATGCGAGGACTTACAGATTTTATGCAAAAGATAGATTCTCGTATGACGGTTATAGAAAAGGGGATGCTTCCTGCACAACCGCTCCCCAATCCTAAACCACAGTACGAGATAAGTGATCTCAGCTCTTCAAATCAAATGGGGCACGCTAAATCCATCACCACTCTTAGGAGTGGGAAGATCATTGATAAAACCCTTCCGGTTAGGCCTGAAAAGCCTCAAGAACCAGAAGAGGACAATAATGATGGATCTAGTGGTACCCCACAAAAATTAGAACCGGAACTTCTAGAGAAGCCGGTTGCTCCGTTCCCCCAACGGTTGGTTGCACCAAAACATCTTTCTAACTCTCAGGATATTCTAGAGGTGTTGAAACAAGTGAAAGTCAACATTCCTCTACTTGATGTCGTAAAACAGATTCCTTCATATGCAAAATTTCTGAAAGACCTATGTACGACCAAAAGACGGCAGAGTATTCAAAAGAAGATTTTCTTGACTGAGAAAGTGAGTGTCATCCTGAAGCAAGACATGCCACAGAAATTCAAGGATCCCGGTAGCCCAACCATATCGTGTGTAATCGGGAACCATCGAATTGATCACGCACTTCTTGACTTAGGAGCGAGCGTCAATCTGATTCCCTACTCGGTATACAAACAGTTAGGTTTGGGTGAGTTAAAACCCACCCTAACCACACTACAACTTGTCGATCGCTCTGTTCGTGTACCAAGAGGGATTATTGAGGATGTGTTGGTCCAAGTCGATAGATTTTACTATCCTGTAGATTTTATCATCCTGGACACCGAACCCATCAATAACATAAGCACTCAGATTCCCGTCATTCTGGGTCGCCCATTCCTTGCCACGTCAAATGCAATTATCAATTGCAGGAATGGTGTCATGACTATGTCTTTCGAAAATTTGACATTGGAGTCAAACATCTTTTTCAATCACGGTAACAACTCAGAGGATGATGACAATATCCACGACATTAACATGATTGACTCTTTAGTGGAAGATACGACACCTCTGACCTTATCCTCCGACCTTCTAGAGACGTGCCTGGCCCACTCCCATGAGTTTGATGATGATATGATTAGGGAGACGTGTACCTTGCTGGATACCGCACCGGTACTTGAAGTTAACCGGTGGAGGCCACAATTTGAAGAATTACCACAAACTGATGTAGTGCCTCTACCGTCTAACCTCAAGACACCGAAGCTTAACCTAAAACCTTTGCCCTCTGATTTGAAATATGCCTATTTAGGTAAAGATGAGACATACGCGGTGGTGATCTCTACCCACCTTGAGAAAGAACAGGAGAGTATGCTCATAGCTACTCTCATTCAGCATAAGGGAGCCCTTGGATGGACGATCGCGGACCTCAAGGGAATCGACCCCTCGATTTGTACTCACCGCATATATCTTGAGGATAATACGAAGACCGTTCGGCAACCACAACGTAGACTAAATCCAAACATGAAGGAAGTGGTTAAGGCCGAGGTTCTCAAACTATTGGATGTGGGTATCATATACCCTATATCTGATAGTCAATGGGTGAGTCCAACTCAGGTGGTTCCTAAGAAGTCCTGAATCACCATCGTAGCCAATACTAATAATGAACTCGTGCCGACTAGAGTCACTACTGGTTGGAGAATGTGCATTGACTACAGGAAATTAAATACCGTCACAAGGAAAAACCACTTTCCTTTACCATTCATTGATCAGATCCTGGAAAGGTTAGCCGGTCATTCCTATTACAGTTTCCTTGACGGGTATTCGGGCTATAACCAAATTGAAATCGCCCCTGAGGACCAGGAAAAGACCACATTTACTTGCCCCTATGGCACCTTTGCTTACAGAAGGATGCCATTCGGGTTATGTAATGCCCCTGCCACCTTTCAGCGATGTATGCTGAGTATCTTTTCTGACATGGTGGGGAAATATCAAGAGGTCTTTATGGACGATTTCTCTGTTTTCGGTTCATCTTTCAGCGAGTGCTTAGAGAATCTCAAATGTGTGCTGAAAAGATGTGAAGAAAAGAATCTGGTACTTAATTGGGAGAAGTGTCATTTCATGGTTCATAAGGGGATTGTCCTTGGACATATCATCTCGTCCAAGGGAATTGAGGTAGATAAGGCAAAAATCGATCTTATCTCTAACCTATCTCCACCCAAGAACATCAGGGACCTGCGATCCTTCTTAGGACACGCAGGATTTTACAGGCGATTCATAAAGGACTTTAGTCTCCTCTCTCGTCCTTTATGTAATCTTCTTCAAAAGGATGCTCCATACGAGTGGACTGAGCAGTGCCAGGAAGCTTTCACTAAGCTTAAAGGAACGTTAACCACTGCACCCATTATGCAGCCACCCGACTAGAGCCTTCCTTTTGAGCTTATGTGCGACGCTTCTGATTATGCTCTTGGAGCGGTTCTAGGCCAGAGAAAAGATAAGAGGCCATACGTCATACATTACGCAAGTAGGACCTTAAATCCTGCCCAAGTGAACTACTCGACTACGGAAAAAGAACTCTTAGCCGTAGTGTTCGCCTTTGACAAATTTAGGTCCTATTTGATTGGATCCAAGATCATTATCTATACAGATCATGCGGCACTTAAATATCTTCTTTCTAAGAATGATTCTAAGCCCCGCCTGATACGATGGATCCTTCTACTCCAAGAATTTGATTTGGAAATTAAAGATAAAAGAGGAGTAGAGAACGTAGTGGCCGATCACCTTTCTCGCCTTAATACCTCTGATTCCCTTGAGGCGACCTATATCAATGACATGTTCCCTGATGAACAACTGTTCAGAGTCTCCCACTCACCTTGGTTCGCTGATATTGCTAATTATCTTGCTACAGGTTCCATACCGACATAGTGGACTGCGCAAGATAAGAAGAAATTCTTCACCAAGGTGCGCAACTTTTTCTGGGATGATCCTTATTTGTTTAAATATTGCCCAGACCAGATCTTAAGGAGATGTGTGCCAGATGATGAGCATCAGAGTGTCATCTCCTTTTGTCACTCACAGGCCTGTGGTGGTCACTTTTCTGCTAAAAAGACCACGGCCAAAATTCTGCAGTGTGGCTTCTATTGGCCCACTATGTTCAGGGACACTCATGAGTTTTGCAAAGCTTGTGAGCGTTGTCAAAATTGGGAGCATTGTCCCGTCGAAATATGATGCCCTTAAATCTCATCCTTATCATAGAAGCATTTGATTGCTGGGGCATTGATTTCATGGGACCTTTCCCCCAATCCTTTGGAAATCTGTATATTTTGCTCGCCGTAGATTATGTGACTAAATGGGTCGAAGCAATCCCGTGCCGCAACAATGACCATCACACAGTCATTAAATTTTTAAAAGAGAACATTCTGTCGCTGTTCGGAACGCCTCGAGCCATCATTAGTGATGGGGGCTCACACTTTTGTAATAGGCCATTCGAGAGTTTAATGAAAAAATATGGTATCTCTCATAAGGTAAGCACCCCATACCACCCACAGACAAGTGGGCAAGCTGAGATTTCTAATAGGGAGATCAAACACATTTTGGAGAAAACGGTTAACCCTGACCGTAAGGACTGGTCAATCCGATTGACCGATGCCTTATGGGCTTACCGTACTGCTTTTAAAACCCCTATTGGAATGTCTCCCTTTAGACTCGTCTATGGGAAGGCTTGCCACTTACCTGTGGAGTTGGAACATAGAGCCTACTGGGCGATCAAAAATTTGAATTTCAATCTGAACAACGCTGGCTCGCTATGCAAACTTCAATTAAATGAACTTGAAGAAATCCGGAACGACGCGTACGAGAACTCGCGAATTTACAAGGACAGGATGAAGGCGTTTCATGACCAACATATTCTACGAAAATCATTCACACCAGGTCAGAAAGTCCTTTTGTATAATTCTCGATTACATCTCTTTCCGGGTAAGCTTCGATCTCGTTGGACCGGCCCTTACATTGTTGTTACCGCATATCCTCATGGGGCCGTCGAGATAAAAGATCCCAACAATGGCAAGGAATTTAAAGTAAATGGACATCGCTTAAAGCCATTTGTCGAGAAATTTGATTCAGAAGACATGTCCATGCCTCTGACTGATCCTGTTTACCAGGAATGATCTCCTAGTCTGATGGAGGTATAGGTAGGTTTATCGCTTTCATAGGACTAGGGTAGTTTATTGTATTTGTCTGGCTTAAGACGGTAAACTTAGCGCTCCTGGGAGGCAACCCAACTTTTCATTCCATTTTCCTAGTCCAATGTTTGTGGGTAACATTACTGCAAACCCTCACGAGACTACAACTCGTCCACTAGGGGAACCTAGGGGTTTAAAGGCTTGTTGCATGCGCTAAATGCAATCGAAAGCACCTGCGAAAGTGGTATAGGTAGGATTTTATTTTTGTTATTTTGTTCTACTTTCTCTCTTGTGCTGACCGGATTCCATGCTTCTATCTCTAAGTCTCTCTCGATTCATTATCCAGGTACTATCTTCCCATCACTTTTTCTTTACTGTCGTTGTCCAATGTGCATTACATGTTTACATCTTTTACATTGAGGACAATGTAGATTTTAGGTTGGGGGTGGGAGATTAGGTAACCTAATCAGTGTTTTTCTCTGACAATTTTTTTGTGAATTCGTAGTGATTTTGACAGTCATCTTAGACTTAGAATTTAAAGATTTGTGGTGTTGGTAACTTATGACTCTTGGATTCAGTATTTATTAGATGTCACAGTAAGTTCGAACTGTTAATCTAGGATTAGAAGTTTTAAACATTGATTGAGTCATGATTCCACAAGACACATCCCGCTTGCACATTAAGGTTTCAGTTCGATATTGAATTGTAACTTAGTGATCACTAAGCATGGAGGGAACCACCCTGGGGAATTTGTCCATCATGTTCAATAAGAATAATGAAAGAAAAAGGAAATACCCAGCTACAAGATAGCTACCTACGAAAAGGGTTGGACAAACGAACTTCACCATAGGTTTGCTCCCTATAGGTATAGATTCGATTCCCCATGGTTGACATTTGAAAAGAGTTAAGCAACTGGTTTTCACCATAGGTTTGCTCCCTATAGGTGAGGATTTGCTTCCCATCTTGGGCATTACTGTTTAAATGGAAAAATCAAAAGATAATAAAAATGAAAGAATGATCTGTGAGGCAAGTTTTGGTTATCATGAATTCTCTTGTTGGTTACCAACGATATCCTGAAATAGAGAATTGACTATTAATGTTGAAAGACGGGATTACACTCTACACCCATGGAACTCAATGTTTCAAATTTATCTAATTGATGGATAAATACTTTGAACATGATTATGAAGACTACCGTGTGCTTGAGTCTAGGAGAGAATAATGCCCAACATTCATGAATCTTAGATTTCTCGTGTCTAAATCGTTTTTCAAGATTTCACTCGATTGCATAGAAATTGCCCTATAATTCTCAATTTATTTTTCGCATACTTTGCTCGGGACTAGCAAAATGCTGGTTGGGGGTTGTGTTGAGGGTCGAATATTGCATATTAGACCCCAATTACTACATAGATTTACGAACATGACACTGCTTAATGGAGTATTTTAATTGTGTTTTGTTGCAGGATTCAGTCAGGAGCGTTGACTGGAAACTGATAGTAAAAGCGTGGATTTGGCACTCTAATATCACAAAAGCAAGGGACGGACTCCTGGGGATTGGGATCGACGATTTTACACAGCCGAGATCCGAAAAAAATTGAGAAACTGAAGCTCAAGTGGCCTGAAAGTCAGCCAGAATGCAAGATCACAGGGTTTCCACCATCTGTTCGGCTCGAAACTTCATACATGACCTTAGGACCATAAATTAACCGTACACATCAAATTTCAGTTCTTGGATCGCTGTGGAAGTAGCCCAACGGACAGATCAGCTCCTTAAATCCTAAAGTGGGGCCCGCCTGATATCTGGATATGCTTCAAATTCGGTTTCAACCCCTTAAATGAGGCAATAAAACAGTTGGACGGAGATGATTTATGAAATACATCACCGTGGGACCCACACATACGATGCATGTGCACAACATGCACACTAGCCGCGCTGCACCGAACGGTCAGCCCGGTCAAAGCCGGGCTGACCCGACTCATACCAGGATTCAACAGCGTTCGACGCTGTTTTCGCCGGTTGATCGTTGTGGGCCCCATTCATCATTCGGTTCAATGATCCTAACCGTTCAATTGCCCCAGGAGGTGGCCAAGACCCTGTCCAAGCTTTCCCTTTTGGCCCAAAAACGCGATCACGCGATTTTCACCGTCAAACGCAAAATGAACGATCGCTTGAGTTGATTAAGTGGGCCACGCCAGAACTTTCAAAAACCACTCCTTCCCTACTGGTTTTTCGATGGGAATCTTATGGACGGAGTGGATTTTCCACTCGACACCGAGGTGGGACTCACCATCATCACAGCGTCCATTGTGGAAGCTCTGTTTACGCAGAGAACTTGCGAACGGATCTCGTGGGCCACTATCATGGTCCATATGGTAAATCCGGACCATCCACTCGTTCCAGAAGTGAAAACCGACCGTACATAAAAGGTTTTTACAACTCCGTGCTCGCACACACAAGGAGAATACCACTCAAACACAGGTTGAACGGTGGCTTGAGTTGATTCAATGGGACATGCAAGAACCTACAAAAATTTACCCTTCCCAGACGGTTTTTTTGTCCTGAACACAACAGATGGTGTGGATTTCTTCTTTGACACCAATCGTGGGCCCCATCAGTCAAACGCAGATCGGGTGCGGCGTTTTCTGCTGCGTAAGATGTTACGCAAGTGGCTGTTACAGGGAGCCCACCGCCTACAGCTGGGTATAAAAAAAATCTCATCTACGGCTGGGAGGGGGATCGACAGCATCTGAGATTGGAGCAGGGGGAAGCAGCATCAGAGCTTAGGCGACGGGTTGGAGCACGGTGAAGACACAGTAAAGAGAGAGACAGAGAGTAATCTTCAAGTTTCATTTTTTATATGTTTTATTCTTATTTCTACTTGAGAGATGTTTAGCCTCCCCATGAGCAGCTAACCTCTTAGCTAGGGCTAAGAGGTGAAGCTTGTAGCGTGAAGGGAGAATTTGTACTTATGCCTTTTGTTTAGACTGACTTGATTTTGATTTAGTTTTATTATGGGAATGTTCTTAGTTTTTAATGGTCTGTTATGACTGAAATTATAATGGGTTTGCGATAGCGTTGAACATGTTCCTTTTTCTTTTATGTTATGACGTCAGGAAGCCCTGTTGTTCACCATCGTCTCTTGGGCATGGTCGAATGATGGTACCCTTTTCCTAACCCTCATAGCATGTTGATTGGTTGTAATTAGTTTAATTCTGTTGTTTGCTTTGCCTCTTGGGCATGGTTTGGTGATGGAATCCATCCTAATTCACATACTTTTCATCTCTTTGAAACTATATCAAGTAAGTCAGTTGAGCTTTTGATACAGGCATAAGATCTCCCTGATCTCTACAAGTGGATCCTCTGAATCCCTAGTGTTCTTTCCTCTGAATTTCTCCTCAGTTTTAGATAATAATTTCATAATTATTCCTCAAATTACAATTGATTTAGATTTCATATTAGGTTAGTTCTAAGTTCTGGTTAACTTCAGATTACGTACAGGTTTCAGTCCCTGTGGATTCGACCTCGGTCTTACCGAGATTATTACTACATCACAACCCTATACTTGGGGAGTGAACAAGAGGGTCGTTAATGGCAAACTTCAACAGACCAGATGGAACTTCTGATCACCGCTGGGCCCACTTTTCGGGCTATTCATGTGCATTTCAATTTATCTCACGAGATACTCCCCATCTCGCCACCTTCTCGTGAGACGAGATGTCTCTTGTATTCAACTCGCGTTGCCCTAGCAGGAGTGACTGGGATTGATCCACGTGACCCAGGGGAAGGCCCGGATCGCGCTAGCACTCATTTCTCGAAAGGGAAATGTCTCCTTTTCCTTTTCTTGGTGCAGGCTGCTGCTCGGCCATTTTTAGCAATGGGAGAGCGCAATTTCAAATGGGTAGATGGATGGTTGGGATTGCACGATCATGCCAATCGTGGGTCACCCATGTGGCCACAGGTTGGCCCACCATCCATGATCCTAGCCAATCTCGTGTGTCTGATAGGTGTTGTTATATGATCTACGTCTCTTTGCATGGGTGCGGATAGACCCCTAGGTTTTGGTCATCCTAGCCCCACAAGTCCGATGGACAGTTTGGATCGGCCAGATAGTGGTCGAGGTGGGCCATCCTAGGATCGGACAATCCCTAGTTTGAAAATGCAAATGGCGCGGGAGGTTTTCTGCTTTTTCTCATAGGGCACGGGTCAACGCTGGTCAAACCAGTGGTCTTGTCTCATGCATGAATCTTGGTGCACTCACACTTTGTGTGGGGCCTACCATGATGTTTGTGATAAATTCACTCCGTCCATTCACCTTTGGGAGCCCCACCCAAGGGTCCTAGCCAAGTATGGGGCAGATGTGAGGCCCAGGTGGGTCGTATCGCACATCCCAGCCCTATTTGGCCAATGTACATCGATCCAATGGCTGGATCAGTTTGATAATTGGTTTTGACGGTTAAAAGGGGGTTTAGAAGACATGGGTTGCTTGGTTGGCTACTCGTTAGCCCTCGAAGGTTGATCCCCAGTGCATTGCCCCATTATTCTTCGATCAGATGACTTGGGAACTGTTCTAACTTGAGGTGTTCTGTTAGTGCATACCCTCCTGGATAGTGTAGGGTCTTTCTTCGCTCTTAGGGTCTCTGATGGACGACTTCAATGATGAGTGGAGGCCCCATCCTGCATTCATTGATTTACGGTTGTTCGTTAATAAATCTTGAAATCTCATTGATGCGGGTTTAATTGATAACACCCGTGTATCAAAGGTGTGGGGTGTTACATCCATTGAATGGTCGTTGATAGTTATTTACAGCGTTTGATTGTTCATTCGATAGCTCTTGAAAAGCAGAAATTGTGGGACAATCATGCGTTACATGTATGTTGCTAGCACAAATACTGCAAATAACTTCCCCAACCTCCTTGGGTTTGACAATTTCCACCTTCTTAAGTTCCATGGCCTCAACTTTCCTTGTGAGATTGGCCACCATTGCACTCATGTCGTCTTCTTTCTTTAAGACATAAATTGCTCATTTCTCTCTTGACCGAGTAAGCTTAGACGTGGTGGGTCTTGGGGAGGTGTCCCATGATTGCGCATTCTCTACAAGTTTATCAAAATAGTCCCACGCATCATTGGCCTCCTTGTTCATGAATTCACTGTTACACATCATCTCTACAAACTGGCTCATGGACGAAGTCAGTCCATTATAGAAAAAGCTTATTACCTACTAGATTTCATAACCATGGTGTGGACACGAATTCGTGAGGTCCTTGAACGTCTCCCAGCATTAGAAGAAGGTTTCTTCCTCTTCTTGGGTGAAGTTCATGATTGCCTTCCTTAAAGTATTTGTTTTACAAAACGGGAAGAACTTTTTAAGAAATTCTCGGGTCATCTCAACCCATGTGCCGATAAATCATGGCTTTAATGAATGCAGCCACGACTTAGCCTTTTCCTTCATGAGAAGGGGAACAACTTCAGTCTTACTGTGTCTTTAGACATGTTTGGAAAGTGCGATATGATGACTATCTCATTAAATTCTTTAATGTTCAAGTATGGACTTTCAGAGTCTAGTCCACGAAATTTATGAAGGAATTATATCACTCCCGGTTTGAAATTCATGTTTCCTGCATTAAGTGGAAACACCATGCAGTAAGGTGTAATCACTCTCACCGGTTGTAAGTAATCTCGTACAATACGAGGCGGGGGAGCATGATGCAAATCATTCTCATCTTGAACTTCCTCAACTAAATGTTGAGGTTGATTTGCAGCCATAACTTCAATTAACTTAGATGATCCAAGTGGTGTCTAATCTAGTGATAGATAGGCAACCCTTCTACTAATCTTCTTTCACTTAGAAGACGTAGACTACTGTCATGGACCCACTTGGACATGAAACACTCTCAACCCTCAAGTTCTAAACAACTAAAACCTAAGAAAAAGAAAACTACAAAAACAAGAAATCTGGAAAGAAAAAAAAAAGTTGAAAAGAAGTTACTGGATTGGAGTTGCTAAGTTAAATTTCTACAAAATAGAAAACAAGGTTAGTTTCTAAAAAAAATTCAAAAAATCCTAACAGCAAAAATTAACCTTAATCCTAACCAAATTCTAATACTAATCAATCTTAGAAAAACATAGCCGAAGTCCTTGGCAACAACGCCAAAAACTTGTTCACAACTCCAAGTTCAGGGTCATGATGTAATAATAACTCAGTGAGACCGAGGTCAAATCCAGAGGGACTTATATGTGTTTCTTTCTGAAATAAACTAGAACTAGAACTAGGAACTAGATTTAAGTAATAATCTTAAGAATTGAGAGATCAATGATTTAACAATAAAAAATAAAAGGAAAACTAGGTCGCCAAGGATCCACATGTAGCTATTAAGATGCTACCTTACTTGATTCAAAGAGCTACAACTGGATTTAGAGTCGTATTCTATCTAGTTAGATGATAGAGCAGTAAAAACCTAAAAATCTGAATTTTCCATCAACATAGTTCTCTCATGAACCATTCATGTGATAATCTCAGGGAATCCAACTATCCAACATGCCATAGACTATGATGAATCACGAATTTTATAGATCATACACTTCTCAAAACAGATTAAGAAGATATTTAAAGCTATTACAGCATCTATTGTAATTTGAGTTACAATAAACCATAGAAAACTAAAAAAATTCCTTTAATCAAACTATAAATTAATAGGAATTCAACATTTACTTGAATCAAAGCAAAGGATTCATCAAAATAAACTACAGCTTCACCTCTTAGTCCTAGCTAAGAGATTAGCTAGTCATATTTAACTCAAAAATAAAAGAAAAACTAAAAGATATACTAGAATCCATGAAGAAATCGAAGTGGAAGAACATTGTCGGTGTTTCACCTAGGCCTTCTCTCCATTTCCAAACCCTAGAAAATGATTTGGAATAGCCTAGAAACTCCTTTAAATAGTTTTACAACTCAAACTTTCACACAAACTTTGGAAAAGTTCGCAAACCGCCTCAAATTTACGCACTCTGTGCATGCTCTCAAAATAGACTTTCAGAACTTTCATTTTTTAAACTCAGAGTTTCAGAATATATTTTTTATGGCTAATTTTTAGGGTTCCTTTTCTTCTCTTTAACTCTTTGATTCTCTTCATTCCTCACTTGGTTTCCTTAAATCTTTGGCATGTGAATTCTTCATTAATAACTTCCAAATCTTTAAATTCTCATTTAGTAATCTTTTGAGTATAAATATTCCTTTTAGCATCAAATTCACATTAAGCTCTCGAAATCACCTCGCACTTGAAAACATACATAATTAAATCGATTAAGCACTAACATGTTTATAAAACCAAGACATAAATAGGGAGAAATATACAATATTTCACACTCAATAGATTTCACACTATTTTTAATCTTTTCTTCTTTTATTTTCTTGGACTTCAGTGGGTAGTCCTTTCAGCGACAACTGTTTTTTCTTTTTAATCCTTTTCATTGAACATGATGGACAAATTCCCCAGGCTTTGTTCTTGTCATTCTCAATAATCATCAAGTTAATAATTAAGTATCAAACTTAAACTTTAATATGTAAGCTAGATGTGACATGTGAATTACATGACTCAATTAATGTCTAAACTTCCAATTAAAGATTAATAACTTCGAACTTAACTTTGAAATCTTTCAAATAATTAAAATATAGACTTAAAAAATCCTTAACATTAATTATCTTATTATCCTAATTTCTAAATTATCATCAAAATCACTTAAATTCAAAGAAATTTTAAAAAATAAAAATCAAATTTTTAACTCAAAAGTTCACAAATTCGTAAAATTTCCAAAGGAAAACCTACCCCCATCTTAAATTCTACATTATCTTCAATGTATAAACATATGCAATAAGAGCAAAATGAGAGCAACGAAAATAAAGAGGAGTAGATGAAAAGTACTTGAAAGGCGACAACATATAAGTGCTAGGACGAATTCCTATCAATTGACGTTTTGCCAACTAAACTAAACTAATAAATCAAACTAATCTTAAGAAAGAAAAGGGAAATTTTACTCATTCGTTATAGACATTTTTCTCCTTTGGCTAGTATCTCGATTAATTTCTTAATAGACTTTTTAACAAGATCATTCATAAACCTACTTTATAGTAAGTTTGGATGTCCTGGAACATAATCATCCAAAGATTAAAAATTTCCTTTTTATTGTTGTGAGGAGTCCAAAGAATATATAATTTACCTATGGCAGATATTTGTTTAATATTAGTGGACCATTATGAACAAGAGACTACAAATAATTTTATATTAAAAAAATATCTTTAGATAATGTAGTCTCAATAAAATCGAAAGCTTCAGACTTTGGTTCCAATTCCAACTCCTTCACCCTTAATGGTAAACATTTAGAATTGGTGGAAGGACAATTTCCTCTTGGTAAATGTCAGGCATCGGGGTACAATCTCGCAAGGCATTCACTATGTCTCTAATAATAAAATCGTTTGAATATGCAAAGTATCCAAAGCATACTTCTAAAGGTTTGGAATATTTGTTCGGTAGAGGTTCATCATCCTCAAATGTATCAATCAAATTAACCTCATGAATCACATCCTCGTCCTCTTACAGCTTATGCAAATTAAACATGTTCATTCAGCTTTAAAGTCATATTCCAAAATGATATTTTTATGATTCCATTCTGCCAATTGATTATAACATTAGTAGTAGCTAGGAATGGTCGGCCTAATATTACGAGGATTCGAGTGCCCTTATTTATAATCAGGTGTGTATCCGAGATAATAAAGTCTACCGGATAGTAGAATTTATCAACTTGGACCAACACATCTTCAACCACTCATCTCGGTATCCTAGCCGAGAGGTCAGCCAATTGCAGCATTGTCTCGGTAGGTTTCAACTCACCACGTCCTAATTGTTCGTATACCGATTATGGTATCAAATTAACACTCACTCCGAGATCTAAAAGTGCTTTATCGACCCAAAAGTTTCCTATTATACATGAGACCATATGAATTACAAGATCCTTGTATTTTGGGGGAGTGTTATGATTAATAATTGCACTCGCTTGTTCTGTCGAGAAGGCTTTCTTATGTACATTCAACTTACGCTTTACCGTACATAAATCATTTAAGAATTTGGCATAAGATTGAAACTGTTTAATTGAATCCAACAAAGGGATGTTGATCTTGACTTGTTGGAAGACATCTAAAATATCACGATTTTCACTTGGCCATTTTGATGAGGCAAGACAATAAGAAAATGGGGCCACAGGCTTAGGCTCATGCTCTGGCTCTTTGTCATGTGGAGCATGCTAAATTCACCATCATCCTTCAAATCTTTGGATTCTTAAGGTTTCTCAACCTTCTTAGGAATTTCTTTATTAATATATTTACTACTTATTAGGGTGGTGATGGATTTAACATGTTCCACATGTTAGGCTAAAGAATTGGGATCACTTATCTCAACTTGCCCCATGGGTTAGGTTAAGGTTGGGTCAAAAAGGTCTCTTTCTCCCTAACGCTTAGTTGTCTCAATTATTACAACTGAAGTTTTAAGTTCAATGATAGTCTGCATTTTCCCTTGCGTGAATGCATTTAACGTATCCTCAAGGTTTATCTTTGATGTGGGTCCAACAGATGCCCATTGAAAATTATTGGGACATTCGCAGTCAGTTCATTCCTCCAACTAAGATTTGTATGATTCCGCTAATCAGGAGTGTACATGTTGGAATTGGGTGCACTAAAGGGACGTTGATACGCATTCCTACCATTCACTTGATATGCAATACCTCTTGAAAAGTGAGGATTATAGGACAATCCTTAGTTAGGTAAGCATCACTCTTGCAAATACCACATACAGTTTCAATGGCTTCGATGGGTTGGATCTTTTCCTTCCTAAGTTTCATGGCCTCAATCTTCCTTATGAAATCTGCCAACATTACACTAACATCATCCTCCTCTTTAAGTACATGTATTCCCTTCTTTCTTGACATTGCCTTGAGATTACTAGCTTGGTTGGATGTGTCCCATGATTGGTCATTTTTAGCTAGCATGTCAAAGTAATTTCATGCATCTTCTGGACCATTACTCATAAATCCACCATTACACATCACCTCTATGAAGTGGTGCATGTTTAAGCTTAGTCCATCATAAAAAATAAAAAAAATAAAAAAATAAAAAAATTCACCCGTCAAATCTCATAGCCATGGTGTGGGCAAGCAAGAAGTCTTTGAATCGTTCCCAATATTGGAAAATAGTTCCATCTCCCTTCTAGGAGAAGTTCATAATATCACGCCTAAGAGTGTTAGTTTTACGAACCGGGAAGAACTTTTTAAGGAATTCCCAGGTCATCTCGGGCTATGTGCCAATAGATCTCGACCTTAAGGGGTGAAGCCATGCTTTTACCTTCTCCTTGAGAGAGAATTGAAATAGCTTCAATCTAATCATATCTAGAGGAACAATGTTAAAGTGTATGATTGTGATAATCTCTTTGAACTATTTTAAGTGCAATTATGGACTTTCTGAATCAAGTCCATGAAATTTAGGGAGTAATTGGATCGCCCCTAGTTTAAAGTCATGTTTCCTACATTGGTTGGGAAAATCATGCAGGAATGTGCACTTGTTCTCGCCAGTTCTAAATAATCATGTAAAGTCCAAAGCAGTGAAACTCAGTATACCTCATTCTCGTCACACACCATCTTAACCAATGGTGTGTTCCGCATAGGATTCTAATCAAAGTATTGTTCAATTTTATCCATATTTCATATGATGTTTGAAGAGTATTTAGGTGTTTTCTAATTCGTTAATGGATTGCAAGCCCGTCGACCAAACCTCCTTCGCTTAAAGTCTCAATGTATAATCCCTTACCCACTTATGCAGGAACCACACTATCACTCCCCAAACTCGGAAATTGGGCTCACAGAATTCCCGATTGCCGAATCTGGTGCCAACAGCCTCCGTAGTACCCCATTCTCAGCTCCCAGCGCACATACGCCAGGTTCTAATCCTGGGGTCCTACAAGGAAGATTTTCCAACGTATATATTTCTCATAAGGAGCATAACCACAAGTTTACCCAAATCACAAAGGCAACATCATCATAATATATCTACTAATATAATCATTTGAATACAATG
This sequence comes from Magnolia officinalis, assembly GCA_021015155.1. Lineage (NCBI taxonomy): Eukaryota > Viridiplantae > Streptophyta > Magnoliopsida > Magnoliales > Magnoliaceae > Magnolia > Magnolia officinalis. Next base: position 51,685,984 of record JAJHSJ010000002.1, on the reverse strand, counting down.
CTGAAAGGGAAATACATATATCAAAAATCAAAGCTCCAGAGGTTCGCTGAATGCTCCAAGCTCAACGTTGCTGCAACCTAACGCCACCTACACGCATCTATCGTGCATAAGCTTATAGAAAGCTTAGTGGGTGGTGAAAGTGCATGCACAAGGTAAGTGCCAAGTATTTAACACAATGCCATAATCATACAATATCGGAAATACTGGTAAGATCATGAATCATTTGATATCAAAGTAAAGCAGAAATACTGACAAGTCCATGAGTCAACAATATCAGAGTACGCAATACAGATCAGCTATACAAATGAGGAGTCATAAAGAGTCAAATATCAGATGCCGAAGATGTAATGTAATATACAATCCCTAATGAGTTCACGAATACCGTCAACCGTATCTAGACCATATAAATGCAGAAACACAGTAACCCAAAATGTCATGTGCCGCAGATATAATGCAATATGCGGTGTGAATGGAATGACCATGTTGGAGTGTGAAGTCGGGATGATAGTACATAGTATCGCAGGCTATGGGGTCCATCACAAGGGACTTCTATCCAAACCAGTCCCATACCTAAATTTGGATAGTCAGACTCAATATGGTAAACTCCTGATCTCAAGTTAGTCACGCGCCCCAACCGAAATCCTGGCCATTGCGAAGGCACATGTAACAAATAGTTGCACACCACCAACCCGAGTGGATAGTGAATGAATGAATATGCAACTCCTGCCCAATAAGTCCACATATCGGTATTGTTCATCTCTGGGATCATCACTGAGGTCTAGTATACTCCAAACTAGTTGCCGCCCCTGCAAGCAGCAATATACCAATGCCTACCCGACTCGTCGATAGAGGACTCATTTAAGAGCTGGTCAAACTCAGCATAACTTATAGCTCCCTCACTCGGGCGGATAAGGCCACACCCCCTCCCAACCGACCACAACATAATAGGAGACGCGGCCTACTGGTATACGGCCCTCATGCGCTCATATATCCACTCGGTCTTGACGTTGGGGCATCCACTACTACCGAGAGGGTTAAGGGATTTTCACCCAGGGCCATCTATGGCAGCACGATGCTAATAACAGATTTTTGGTGTCCCATCTGGCCATCCACGATATGCCTATAGAGGCTACGGCCCTGATGTCACTAGGGCATACAGTAACACAATACACAATGCAAGATGCATGAGTCATACAATCCAGTCATGCATCAATCCTGCGCATACCGTGCGCTCATGTGAGATAATCTTCACCTATCAGGGAGTCTCATAACAACCTGCCCAATGACATTTGTAATGGTCAACCACATCTCATAGTAAACATGCAGATGATGCATATGGGCATGTATCATGATGTTATGCTGTCATATACTCATAATCGGTATCAATAACCGGCATCGACAATCGACCTCGACAACGTGGACATTTAACCAACATTCCCCCAAGGAATGGCCCACATAGAACCTAACATATAGTGGACCCATGGCCTCACACAAGGGCCAAATATACAACACCATGGGCCTCACTCAAGAGCTCAATAACATCATGATGGGCCTCTCACATGGGCCTAATATACATCACAATAGGCCTTAAACACGGGCTGAATACACATCACAATGGGCCTCAATATACGGGCCGCATATATATCACACAGGCTGAATCATCATCACAATGGGCCTCATCTACGGGTCGCATATACATCATATAGGTCTTGATAATCGGCCTCGATAATCAAAATCGGCCTCGACAATCGTAATCGATACTCGGCCTCGACAATAGGAATCGCCCAATACAATCAGTCTCGAAATCAGAATCGGCCTATACAATTGGCCTCGACAAATCAAAATCGGCCTCAATACTCGGCCTCGACAATCGGAATCGACCTATACAATCGACCTTGACAAATCGGAATCAGCCTATACAATCGGCCTTGACAAATCAAAAATCGACCTCAATACTCGGCCTCGACAATTGGAATCAGCCTATACAATCGGCCTCAACAAATCAGAATCGGCCTCGAACTCGGCCTCGACAATCGGAATCGGCCTATACAATCGGCCTCGACAAATCAGAATTGGCCTCAATAATCAACCTCGACAATCAGAATCGACCTATACAATCGGCCTATACAATCGGCCTCGACAAATCAGAAATTGGCCTCGATACTCAGCCTCGACAATCGGAATTGGCCTATACAATCGGCCTCGACAAATCGGAATCAGTCTCAAAACTCGGCCTCGACAATAGGAATCGACCTATACAATCAGCCTCAACAAATCAAAATCGGCCTATACAATTGGCCTCGATAAATCAAAAATCGACCTCGATACCCGGCCTCGATAATCAGAATCGACCTATACAATCGGCCTGAACAAATCGGAATCGACCTCAATACTCGGTCTCGACAATCGGAATTGACCTATACAATTAGCCTCGGCAAATCAGAATCAGCCTCGATAAATCAAAAATCAACCTCGATACTCGGCCTTGACAATTGGAATCGATGATAAGCATCGAAAACCGGCACTGACAATCAGCATCAATAATCAACACTGATAATCATCATATAATCAAGGCGGGATCCATAAATGAACAGCTGATTAACCATAATATAAAGATTAGCCCTCGGCCATGGTTATATCAAATCCGATAGCCCAAAACCATCCGTCTATGGCGAATGGGGCCCACTTATCTACGTTAACCCATAAGAGGACTATGAGAATGGGCCTAACAAGGCCTAAGGAAGGTTACAATGTGGACATCGAACCATCATTGCCCATCAATGTGGACATCTAACCAACATTGCTCCCAAGGAGCGGCCTACATATAGAGCTAAAACATATAATGAGCTCGTGGCCTCACATACGGGCTATATACACATCAAGTGGGCCGCATTACATGGGCCTCTCATATGGGCTAAAAGTATAAACAGGTGGGCCCCGTACATGGGCCAAAAATACATCATGATGGGCCTCGTATACATCACATCGGGCCTCACTCATGGGCCTAATATACATCACAATGGGCCTCTCCATCTGGGCCATAATTCCATCATAACGGGCCCTATCCCATGGGCCTCGAATACATCACAATGGGACTTGTCCATAGGCCACGAATACATCACAATAGGCCTTGTCCATAGGCCACGAATAAATCACAATGGGCCTTGTCCATGGGCCTCAGATTTAAGCAGGTGGGCCCCATCATATGAGCCTTAAATACAAGGTAGGTGGGCCCTATCACATGGGCCTCAAATATACATCATGATGGGCCTTATGAATGGGCCTCAAGTGGGCTTGGACCACACCAAAAATCATTTTAATAGTTGTAGGTGTAATATATGTATCACTGTACACTATTATTGCAAATGGTGGGGTCCACTTGAACTTGAGATCTGACTCATCCTTCCTCCCATGCCATAAAATGATATCTGAAAATGGTTGTACGGTATGGATACAACGCATGCATCATAGAGGGGCCCACCGTCAGATGGACGGCGTGGGATACAAAACACATACATCAAAGGTGGGTCCCATCCCACACGTACGGCATGTGTGGGGTGGGCTCCACACGAGCTGAAAAAGGATGGACGGTGGGATACAAAACATACATTATAATGGGGTCCTTAAACTTGCTGACGTGAAGACAGCAGTTATATAGCTGGTGTGAGGTACCCCAGCCAACTGCTTCCCAAGATGGCTCCACACATGTGGTCCATCAGTCCAGTAGAATGGATGGACAGGGAAGATATTTACATACATCATGGTGGGTCCCATAGCACCGTTCAGCGTTGGACGGTGTGGATAGGGATACCTGCATCAAGGTGGGGTCCATGCAAATAGAAGGACGGTGTGGATGGGGTCCACATAGCAGATGGGCCCCACTATGGCTGACGTTAATACAGCAGCAATACAGCTGCTATACGATGCAGCCAATGGTTGCTGCTTCAATGGCAGAGGTGGGACCCACGTAGGGCCCACCATCATATATTATAATATCATATTATTATTATTATTATTATTATTATTATTATTATTATTATTTTATTATATTATTATTATTATTATTATTATTATTATCTATTTAGTACACCCCACTGTCAGTTCACACTTCAACGTTAGCCACGTCTAGTGTCCTTGGACGCTGGACGGACGGTGTGGATATATATGCATTTAAGGTGGGTCCCGTGTGTGGGGCCCACGGCTGGTGGGTCCCACCATCCTGCTATGTGGACGGTGTGGATATACCACATCATTACGATGGGTCCACATCAATGTGGCCCACCCGTTTAGGATCAAGCTCATATTTATGTTTTCCCATATCTGAACGATGTAGATCTAACACATCCATCAGGTGGGTCCCATGAAGGTGGACGACATGGATACATACATCATAGTGGGTCCACGATCGGTGTGGATCTAATGGGCCATGCCCATCACAAGAGAGAGAGAAGAGAGAGAGAGAGAGAGAGAGAGACCCCTGCCACTATGGGCCCTCCCTATACAATGCATACATCAAGATGGATCCCACTATATGTGGGCCGTCAAATCATCAAAATCAACAAATAAAATCACCACCGATTGTAAGACCCCATCCATCCGTACCATTTTCTATGCATTGTGCACGATGATCGACGTCCTTAGCTAGACCTGGATTGGTCGTAGTACACACCCAACTGACCGAAACCCCAAGACCTCGAAAACTATCTCATATCGACCGCCCCGTCGCCGCGATCGTGGAGGTACAACCCGTGCGTCTCTACGACACTCCATTAGTGAGATACGTCGTGAAGGTCAACTCTTCTCCATACCATACCCTATGCATGACATCATCACACTATGCCATCCCATGTCCCTTTAATCCATCATTAATTACAAATCATGAATTAATTGTCATAATACTAGTCTAAGCTAACCAAGATCACATTAATTGAATCTAACCACATTTTAACAATTTCTCTACAAATAGTCCTTCATCCCTTAGCATTTCACCATTTTTCTACACAAGGAGAGAGAGAGAGAGAGAGAGAGAGAGAGAGAGAGATATTAGTGGGCCATCAACTCCATCAATCTCATCCCTTCCATCCATCTCAATCATCCATTTAATCCATCAAGGTGAGTACACCCCTCAACTCTTATGGTTTATTTCCTTTTTGATTATTCGGATGATTAATTGTGGTGATGATGTGATGATAATGATAATGATGATGTAGGACGCATTGATGGTAGGGCCCATTATGATATATGGTTACAAATATATAGATGGTGAGTTGAAATAAATATTAGCTTGATTTAAAGCTTGTGTGGGACCCACTAGCCGTGGGCCCACCGTGAGGTAAACTAACCATCATACATGGGTATATGGTCATAAGGATGTGGATGAAGAGAAAACGTAAATATCAACTTGGTCAGCAAAACATGGCCTCACTATGACTCTTATAGTCATCCACTGTCCAAGCAATGATCTATTGGGCTGGAAAACTCCCACACACACTCATACACACACACACACCACACACACACACACACACACACACACACACACACACACCACACACACACAACAACAACAAACACACACAACACACACACACACACACACAAACACACACCCACACGTTACATACCACATTACAAAAAAAAAAAAAATAGTGAGAGTGGATGCTATTGCTGCCAGCCCAGCTGCCTCTAAATAGGGGTAAGGGGGCTGGGATCACAATACCCCCCACCCATGATGTATGTCTTCAATCCACGCTATCCATTTAATTTCCTAGCTCATTTTACACATTGAGCCGAAAAATGAAGCCAATCCAGATCTCTGATAGGCCACACCATTAAAATGGTTGTTTGAATAGTACTAAACTGTTAAGGCCCACTATGATGTTTCTATACACCGAAATATATCGAATATTGGGCTCATTACATCTGTCACGAGCCCGGGAGCCCAGTAGACGGAGTAGATCGTCATGATGTGGGCCCACCTATGAAAAACCTCGAATACAAATATATATATATATATATATATATATATTATATAATATTATATATATATATGTAACAGCATTGGACGTTATTGCTGTCAGCGTGCAGATGACGCTGCAGCAAGCAGGCCCTGCTGCTGGACGCTGGAGGGAATAGGGGGCCCACCATGATGCGTGTCGAGCATCTACACCATGCATTTGATGGGTCCCCTTTAGAAAGTGGGATATCCTAAAATTCAGCCATACATAGAACTCAGATGGCGCACACCATCAAAACAAATAACTAAATAAATATATGAAGCTGAATAAATCAGCAATATTCATAGGTCTGAACTTGAGGTATGTGTTATATCCAAACCGTCCATCCATTTGGCGAGTCGTCTTAAGGCTTGAGAAAAAAAAAAAAAAAAAAGAGATAGATCTAACTATTAGGTGGTCCACACTACAAAGAGCAGCAAGGGATTGAACGCTTACCATTGGAACCCTTTTTGGGTCATAGAAGTTTTGGACCCATATGAAATTTGTTTTTCCTCTTACTTCAGGTCTCTGTGACCTTATGAACAGATTGAATGGAAAATAAACGTTATGCTAGGCCCCATGAATGGTTTAATGGTGAAATCATTATCTTCACTACTATTTGTAGTATGGTCCAAATAATCTTTGGATATGATTCATTTTGTTTGGATAATGCTCTAAAATGATCTCTAAATATAAATGAATAGTGTAGGTATAATAAATACATCACTTTGGGATCCATGTAACTTTGATATCCTTGAACTGTTTGCACAACTCGGAGCGAGCTCGAGCATATAAAAGCACTTGCTGGGGTCCACCTGAAATTTGGATGCATCTGAAACTTGGACTGAACCCTCAACCAAGTGGGACACACATAATGGATGGGCTGGATTTGTGGAACACGTCCCACTAGCCCAATAAATGATTATGAATGTTTTAATGGAGGGTAACCCTTTCAACTTTTGTGTGTGGTGTGGCCCACATGAGCCACAGATTGACTTGATTTTAAGCCAAGAGGCCCACATAATGTTTACATCAGATCTGCATCGTACATCGTCTTTGATAGACCATTTTAGTACATGAGCCCAAAAGTAAAGGTGATCCAAATTTAGGTAGGCTGCACCACACAAACAGTAGAAATTGAACATTTACCATTAAAGACTCCCTGTGGGTCTACCACGTGTATCTGATTTATTGAGTCCATACATCATCCTTGACAGCCCATGCATGGCATGGTATGGTTTCAAAAATCAAGCTGATCCAAAGTCCACCTAGACCGTATCACCTGAAACAGTAAGGAACGAACTCTTATCACTAAAATTTTCCTAGGGCCAAGGTTAATGATGCAATGTATATCCATACCATCCATCGACTTCACCGGATTGTTGGGAGCAGATACTAACTTCAGGTGGGTCACACACAACTCAACCTCATGGGAGATTCCCATGGACTCCACCACATAGGACCCGTTGTGAATTCCATTGGTGTGTGGGCCCAAAAATGTTAAGGCCCATTTTGAGTGAATGTCATGTGGGTCCATCATTGGTAGCCTTGCTTGGGCCAACCATTGGGCCTCTTCGACAAGAGTTTGTAATCTCCATGTGTTGAATGTATGATGAACTAGTATTGCAATTTTTGAAGTAATGATGATTAATTCCTTAAATGGGCTGATTGTGGACAGCCCTTAATCACTTGGCACTTTGGTTACAGTGCGGCCTTAAGTAGTATTATCATATGATATGTGTTTAAACCCTTAAACATGTTCAATTTTAACAAATGTGTAGACTCTAGTTGTGTGAGGGTGCCTTATAAGTGTTTGGCCCCTTAATCATGTGGGCATGTGACGTGTGTATGGCCACCTAATCATAGGCAATGGTGGAGTATATGTAGTATATGTAGTCATCTAACTGTATGAATGTGAAATACACACAAGGCCACCTAACTATATGAAATCAAGTGGCATTGATGGTTAGTCAACAACGTAGGTTTGTGCTTATCGATATAGACACCACCACTTGAATCACGTATGACCAAGTTATACACTAGACCGAATGTGATGTAGGGTTATGTTACCCAAGCTAATGCTATCAAGGTCCTGGATTCTATATGATGTGATCTCTAAATCGTAAATGGTATGATGAAATGTGGCTCTTGGCCTTTAACCATGTGACACCGAATATGAGTCATTAACTATGTGACATGTGAAGTGGTTGTAGTATAATACTTATCATAATTGGTGTAGCCTTGTATTCGTATGTAGGATTATGATTGCTCAATTATGTTTGGATATTTTGAAATATGGACACTAGATCATGATAGTAATCGTATATATACTAAACTATGTGAAATTGTGGTACTGGCCACCTGACTATGTGAAAGTTTAGTAAAGCAGTTGCCCCATTTGTGCGGCCCATTGAAGCAGCCCACTTGATGTGCATGAGGCCCATTGATACAGCCCACTTGATGCATATGAGGCCCATTATGATATATATTGAGGCTCATGTTTATGGTCCATGTGTCGAGGCCCATGTGATGTATATGCGGCCTGTATTTGAGGTCCATTGTGATGTGTATTTAGCCCGTGTTTAAGGCCCAATGTGATGTATATGAGGCCTATGTGATGAGGCCCATTATGGTGCATTTGAGGGCCAGGCGATGGAGCCCATTGTGATGTATATTAGGCCCATGTAAGAGGCTCATGTATCCACTTGGTCCAGACGTTGGAGCAACCTCTTAGTACCATAAGGGTTTAGGGGCTTTCATCCACAGACATTCAAAGTGCCCATATGCTAGAACTAAATATTTTCGGTATCCAATCTGACCATCCACGATGTATTTGTGGAGGCCACAGCCCTGATATCGCTAGCGCGCCAAGTGATCATGTCACACAAATGCGAGATACATAAGTCATACCATCCAGTCATGCATCAAACCTGCGCGTACCGCGTGAACATGTGGGGCAACTCCATCTCACAGGGAATCCCATCAACATCTCAGTCCAATGGCATATGCTATGGTCAATCACTCCTCATAACATGTATACAAATGATGCGTATGGGCATGTATCAAGACATTATACTAAGCATGTTCTCAGTGTGTCCTACTAGAATAAGTACACTAGCATGATTATCAGATATAGCAAGCGATGATTAGCCTTAACCGGTATGTCACTTACAAGAATAGGGGCTAAATGATACGCCCCACTAGACATATAGAAGTTTATATGGAATGGTGCATGTTAGACTATCAAAACCTATTCAAGGTACTAGCATATCATATATCCTAAGGCGGGGTCCCTTGCAAGAACAGTGGATCTAACCCACGAATTGAGATAAGCTTCAATAGTGGATGTACCAAATTTGATAGAACATATTCTTCCATCTACTGCAAGAGGTGATTCTTATGACTACACAACAGGGTGAGTTAAGAGGGTGAACCATGTACAATCAAGTGGGCTTCCTCGCCCTCTCTATTATGAAATAAACTAGGCCTTCCTATGGGCCCGATATGAATATTAGGTGGGCTTCAGGGTTAGATAATTCTTACAAGGCATGGTGGAATACACCATCATCAATGGGGGCCCAATTGTTTAGGTTAGCCCAATGGGTATTACTAACATCAGTGGGGACCCAACGATTTGAGTTAGCCCACTAGTGTAAGGGTGGAAGTGGGCTTAGCAATGGGCCCTAGAATAGTTTACAACAGTGGACATTTAACCACCATTGTCCTAAGGTGCGGTTCATTTGGGATTGGAAATCAAGATCACAACGGGGCCCTCGGCCCTTAAAACCTTTAGACGGACGGATGGTTCATGTGTATATGACATATATCATGGTGGGTTTGCATATGGCGGTCCATGGTCTGCTTAAATGAATGTGATAGTGCGCATATAACACACACATCATGGTGGGCCTCACACATCATAATTGGGCCTCGCACATATAATGGGCCTCATCACATTACAATGGTCCTCAATATCAAATGGGCCTTACACATCACCATGGGCCTCATCACAATGGGCCTCGTACAATCACAAGGGGCCTCATATAATCACAAGGGCCTCACACATCGCAATGGGCCTCATCACATCTCAGCAAGTGGGCCTCACATACAACTAGTGGGCCTCACCTACAGCTGGTGGGCGGCCTCACACAGCAGGTGGGCCTCACCGTCCCACATATGGGCGGGTGGGACAACACATGCAGGTGGGTCCCACCGTCCCAATCTGCTAAACGGTGTGGGCATCGTGCATACATCAGGGTCCCATCATCCTAGCTGGACGGTGTGGATAATATATATACATCATGCGGGTCCCACCATCCCAACTGGACGGTGGAGACAAAACAAATACATCAAGTGGGTCCCACTATCACGCCCCAAACTAGGAAATCGGGCTCTGAAAATTCTCGATCACCGAATACAGTGCCGACAGCCTCTGTAGTACCCCATTATCGGCTCCCAGCATCTATACGCCAAATTCCAATCCTAGGATCCTACAAGGAGGATTTTTCAATGTACATTTCTCATAATAAGCATAACCACAAGTTTACCCAAATCACAAAGGCAACATCATCATCACATATCCACTAATATAATTATTTGAATACAATGCTAAAAGGGAAATACATATATATCAAAAATCAAAGCTCCAGAAGATCGTTGTACGCTCCAAGCTCAATACTGCTGTGACCTAA
>JAJHSJ010000002.1:51575197-51675197 GCA_021015155.1 Magnolia officinalis | reverse complement strand
TGTAATATGTTATATTGAGTTATATTGTTGTTTTGTCACGACATTGATAAATGGGGAGATTGTAAGTGCTTATACTTAAAGTACATATTAGTTTGTCAAATTTCATAGTTCGGTTACGATCGCAAGCTTGACTGAAGACAAGCTATCAACTCGATCAAGTATCTGGAAAGAAGATTCAACATCTCAATGCAATATCATTCATGGTTCGAAGTTCAGCACACTTCGTATGAGTCAACCTACAGGTGGTATAAACCCAGTTGGACCATAGGTTAGGTGTATTTCACTCGTGCATATTTTGAATCACATTTTATGTTAAATATACACTAGTTAGGCCAGCTCGATGTCCAGTTCGGCCAGCCTAACTACTTAGACCAACCATGCAAAATTCAGACCACATAAGATCTTTTTTTGCTGTAGGTTCGGCCAGCCCAACGTGGGGTTCGGCTAGCCCAAGGTGGTTCGGTCAAGTTTTCAGCAATGGAACGATTTCAAAATCCAAGCCAGTTAGGCCAGCCGAACCTGGGCTTAGGCCAGCCGAATGTTTGAAAGATTTTATCCTGCAATTTTTAGATTATGATTAGAACGTAATCTTTGAAGTTCGGCCAGCCGAACTGAATCTTGGGTCAGCAGAACTACACATATCCTTGGCTATATATAGAGGCTTTCTTTTACATTCTAAATCATGAAAATTCATATTCTTTTATTCCGTTGTAGAGAAAGATCCTTCAAGCCTACTTAAGCTATTTGTGTTGTAATTCATATTTTATTATTAGCTTATTCTATTGTCATTTTCAAAGTTAGATTAAATTGTTTTGATAAGAGTAATCCATACTCTACTGTGAGAAGAAGGAGAATCGAATATGCAGCAATAAGGTTTCATTCATTTCATTGAAAATCTATTAGATCCCTTTGCATCTTTTTGGGTTGAACTCATACATCGAATTCATCAATATCACAAGAAGAAGATCGCTGCACTCAAGCTACGGTTATGACTTCGACTTCGACTCACCAAATCGAAGATAAGTACTGTTTGTTTTAATTACTTCAGTTTTGAGTTTTTCTGAGATAGCCCAAAAATCTCAGCGGGTTTGTTTGTGGTGACCCCGTAAAATCACAAAGTGAGTTTGATTGTGATAGCCCGTCAAAATCGCAATAACTGTATAAGGTTGTTAAGTTGACCCTGGAACACCTTGGAATAGTGAAAGCCAAAATTGTGAGGGTAGTAATTTTGGGACTGGAGTAGGTTGCATTGAGGCACTGAACCACTATAACTCTTTTTGTGCATTGTTGTGATTAGATATTATTAATTGTGCTATTGTGCTTTTCTTATTCTTTGCATTAGTTTGAGCTTTTGATTTCAAAGACGTCGTGACAGAAGGTTGTCCGACCTAAATCTTTTAGGTGAAATGTTGTCCTACAAACTATTTGGTATCAAGAATTCAATACTTTGCAATATTGTATTTAATTGATTCATTATTCTGCATTGTTACAAATTATTTGACATTGTCCTATTCACCCCACCTCCATGACATCTATAGCTCGTCCTTTCTCAATGCCGCTTAAATCCAAACATGAAAGAAGTGGTTAACGCCGAGGTACTTAAATTATTGGATGTGGGTATCATATACCCTATATCTGACAGTCAATGGGTGAGTCCAACGTAGATGGTTCCTAAGAAGTCCGGAATTACCATCGTAGCCAATGCCGATAATAAACTCGTGTGCTAACTAGATTCACTTCTAGTTGGAGGATGTGCGTTGACTATAGAAAATTGAATACCGTCATAGGGAAAGACCACTTTCCTTTACCTTTCATTAATCAAATACTAAAAAGGTTAGCTGGTCACTCTTACTACTGTTTCTTAGATGAGTATTCGGGCTATAATCAGATAGAGATAGCCTTTTAAGATTAAGAGAAGACAACGTTCATATGTCCCTTTGACACTTTTTCTTACCGAATGATGCCATTCAAACTGTGTAATGCCCCTCCCACATTTCAACGATGTATGTTGAGCATATTTTCAGATATGGTGGGGCAATATCTAAAGGTCTTCATGGACGATTTCTTTGTCTTTGGTCCATCCTTCAGCGAATTCCTTGAACATCTTAAACTTGTGTTAAAGAGATGTGAAGAAAAAAAATCTTCTTTTGAATTGGGAAAAGTGTCATTTCATGGTTCCCAAGGGAATAGTTCTTGGATGTATAGTTTTATCCAAGGGAATCGAGGTAGACAAGGCAAAAATTGACTTGATCTCTAACCTACCTCCACCCAAAAGCATACGTGATGTGCGTTCCATTTTAGGATATGCTGGCTTTTACAGGAGATTCATTAAGGACTTTAGTCATCTCTCTCGTCCTTTATGTAATCTCCTCAAGGATGTTCCATACGGGTGGAGTAAAGAATGCCATGAAGCTTTCTCTAAGCTTAAGGATGTGTTGACCACCACTCCTATCATGCAACCACCCGATTGGAGCATTTCTTTTGAGATTTTGCACGATGCATCCGACTATGATATTGGGGCAGTGTTAGGTTAGAGAAATGAGAAGAAGCCCTATGTGATTCATTATGCGAGAGGAACTCTAAATTCTGCACAAGTGAACTATTCTACTACGGAAAAGGAACTCTTAGCCGTTGTGTTCACCTTGGACAAATTTAGGTCATACTTGATCGGATCCAATATCATCATCTCTATACTAACCATGCGACGCTCAAGTACATTTTCTCTAAGAAGGCTAAGCCTCGCTTAATAAGATGGATCTTTCTACTCCAATAGTTCGATATTGAAATATGCAATAAAAAAGGAGTAGAGAACGTAGTGGCTGACCATCTTTCTAGAATTGTCCTATTTGATTCCTTTGAGTTGACACCAATAAACGACATGTTCCCTGATGAACAATTGTTTAAAATCTCCCAATTACCTTAGTTTGCTGATATTACGAATTATATTGCCACAAGTTTCACGCCAACACATTGGACTTCACAAGATGAAAGGAAATTCTACACTAAGGTGCGCAAAATTATCTGGGACGATCCATATCTTTTCATATATTGCCCAGCTCAAATTCTAAGGAGATGTATGCTAGAAATGAACATCAGAGCGTAATCTCCTTTTGTCACTCTCAGGCCTGTGGTGGTCACTTTCTTTCAAAAAGCCCACAGCCAAAATCTTGTAGTGTGACTTTTACTGGCCCACAATGTTCAGAGATACTCATGAGTTTTGCAAAGCTTGTGAGCGTTGTCAAAAATTGGGAGGATTGTCCTGTCGAAACATGATGCCATTAAACCCCATTCTGATTATTGAAGCATTCGATTGTTGGGGCATTGATTTCATGGGACCATTCCCCTAGTCCTTTGAAAACATTTATATCTTGTTAGTAGTAGACTATGTTACCAAGTGAGTCGAGGCGATCCCATGCCGGAACAATGATCATCAAACAGTCATTTGATTCTTAAAAGAAAACATCATTTTCCGGTTCAGAACACCTCGAGCCATCATAAGTGGAGGGTCACACTTTTGCAATAGACCATTCAAGAACTTAATGAAGAAATGTGACATCTCTCACAAAGTCAGTACCCCTTATCAACCACAAACAAGTGGTCAAGCTGAAATTTCTAATAGGGAAATCAAACAAGCTCTAGAAAAAATGGTAAATCCCGACCTAAAGATTGGTCAATCAGATTGACCGATGTTTTGTGGGCCTACTGTACAACTTACAAGACCCCCATTGGGCCTACCATATAACTTACAAGATCCACATTAGGCTTACCATATAACTTACAAGATCCCCATTGGAATGTCTCCCTTTAGACTCGTCAATGGGAAGACTTGCCACTTGCTTGTGGAGCTGGAACATAAGGCCTACTGGGCGATTAAAAATTTGAACTTTAATTTGGACAATGCTGGCTCGCTGTGCAAACTTCAATTAAATGAACTTGAAGAACTCTGGAATGATGCTTACAATAATTAAAGAATTTACAAGAACATATGAAAGTGTTCCATGACCAGAATATTCTTCAGAAATCATTCATGTGAGGCCATATCTTAGCCCGTACTGTTCCGTAGGCTTCCGCGGTTCTCCAGGTCGAATTCCGGCGACCTGTGATCTGTTATCAGTAGTTGCGCGTAACCTTGAGTCGTGTCCTGTATTCCAGAATCGGCTCAACACGAGACTTGTGCCCTAGCGACCACCCCGTCTCCGTGGTTCTGACGCCGCGTCTCACACGCCGAGGCGATACCCGTGCCAGGAGATGTGGGCACGCATTCAGTTCTAGGAAAATGCCACGCGTTGCAATCCCTAGAGAATCCATCACATCAATCACTTCATTTGTCAAAGTACACCCATTACTCTATCCCATCCCTAAGTACAAAAGCAACCATTAAAAGTCAACTCTCTCTCTTACACAAGTACACCCATCCATCCCTCTCTCCCATCACTTCTCTCTCATCACCCCTCTCTCTCTTATTCTCTCTCTCCATTTTCAAACAACACCCATGAGAGTCCAACGTCCATGGCTTTCATGAGAGAAACTAGGTGTGGCCCACTCCCTACCACCCAACCCCACCCTCCAAAATCGATCCCAACCATTGAAATTGTACCTTTGGAGCTCTAACATGCATTGGCGGAAGAAAAAAGGGGAGATCAAAGGTGGATGCTTTTCTAGGGTTAGATTTGTGTTTTTCTTGCTTGGATTTGATGAATTGAGGGCCCACTTGTGATGGGACCCATCTTGATATATGCATGTACATGGAGGAGCTCATAGTGGTGGAGCTCCTCTCATCTCAACCGTTTTTTTTTCTCTCTCTCTCTTCCCTGTTTGTGGCCCACCATGATGCATGAATTTTATCTACGCTATCCGCCAAGCAGGTCCACCCTGCTGGCCGTCCATCAGCAACACCTTGCTTCCGTCCTTGAGAGGACCCTGGATGGAGGGGAAAACACGAATATCAGCTTCATCCTAATGCAGGTGGGCCACAAGTTGTGGGACCCACCTCATGTGGGCGCTATTGGCTGGTGTATCGTACACCAACTATATTTATATAGCTGATGTATTGACGTTACTAAGATCGGACGGTCCGATCATGTGGGACCCACCTTGGCCGTGATATCAGATTGGCTGGTGTATCTCACACCAGCTAATATATAGCTGTGTATTGAGTAATGGTCTGATCATCCAGACCATCAATCTAAATGGACCCACCATGAGATGCGTGTTATGCCCAGACTGTCCATCGTTCTGAACATGTGGGGCCCACCCCACACGTGCTACACGTGTGGGGTGAGGCCCACCTTGGATGAATGTGTTATCGATCCACACCGTTCGTTGGTAAGGACGGTGGATCCTGCGCAGCAGCATGCTGCACGTCAGCAAGTTCCGTGGGACTACCAATGATGTATGTGTTTCAGCACCGTCCAGCAGCTGCTGGACGGTGGGGCCCGCATTGGTATATGTGCCTTATCCTGGCCGTCCACCTCCAGCTACGTGGGGCCCATTTGATGATGTGAGTAAGGTTTCATCCAGCCGTCCATTGGCCAGGATGGTGGAACTCACCTTTATGTTTTTATTTTTTTATTTTTACACCGTCCATCCAACCTTCTGACGTGCTGGATGTGGCCCACTTTTATACCGTCCATCCAACCTTCTGACGTGCTGGATGTGGCCCACTTCTACACCGTCCATCCATCCTTATGACGTGCTGGCCACGTGCGTGGAAACCCACCTTAATGTAATTATTATATCTGCACCACACCTTGATGTATTCATATCATCCACACCGTCCGCTGGTTTGGGACGGTGGGTCCCACCTTGGTTGTATGTATTGTATATCCACCGCCCATTCATTTTGACGTGCCCCACCTTAATGTATTTTTATATCTTCACCGTTCAGCCATTTGACGAGCCTGTCTTAAAGATTGAGACAAAAATGAGGCAGATCGGTATGTCAGGTGGACCACACTGCAGAAACAGGGGAGATTGAACGTCCACCATTGAAACCCTTTTGGGTCACAGAAGTTTTGGATCAGTATGATATTTGTTTTTCCATTCAACTCAGGTCTTTGTGACCGTATGATCTGGTTGGGCAGAAAATTAAATGGCGGGCACCGCGAATTTAAACAGTGAAAATAATTATCTCCACTGTTATTGTGGTATGGCGCTGAAAATCTTTCTATGGGATTTATTTTTGGTAATGCTCTAAAATGACCTTTAATTGATGTTGATCACTCCCCAAGTATAGGGTTGTGATGTAGTAATAAACTCGGTAAGATCGAGGTCGAATCCCACGAGGACTGGTCGTCACAATTCAAATCTGTGATTCTCCTTAACTAATCCAACAATTAATGTAGCGAATTACTAACACAAATTTATGGAAAATAACTATTGAGAATAAGGAAGAAAATTCAATCAGAGGAAGAGCACTAGGACTTTCGAATCCACCCCTAATTATCATAACCCTTGTTTTGTCTGTTGATTCACCTTAATCTAGATTGATACCACTTGTATAGAGAAAGCACAATCTGTGTCCTTACTCGGGCATACAAAATGTCTAATTCCTTTAAGCAATGCCATGAATAACATATTCCATGTCCTTAGTCGGGCACATGGAATGTATAGTTCATTAAAGCACCCTGTTTCTTCCTCTATAGGAACTTGTTCATGATCAGACACAAGCACCTAGAATAAGCATCCAAACAACATCCATCTATATACTTTGGTCGAGTTCATAGATGGAGAAGTATAGAATTTAAATCAATCAAGCCCACTTAGAAAAAGAAACACACCAATCAAGTTTAAGTAAAATCAACAAATAAAAGAGTTAATCAAATTAGGGGCTTCATCTCAGCCCTAGCTGAGAGATTAGTTACCCATAAAATCCATTAAACAGATGGATAAATAAAATTCATAAAAAAAACATCAAACCAATCTCTCTCTTCTTCTTTCTTCTCTTTCTTCTCTTTCTTCTCTCCCTTGCTCTAGATCTGGACTTCCCTGCTTTCTGAATGATTTTCCCACGTCCAAAACTCCTCTTTTATAGCTGCTGGAAGGCTGGAGTCAGTGGCAGAGTTGTAGCAGGACATGGAGTGCAAATTTTTGCAGCCATGATCGGTGGGCCCCACAGAAGTATTTTCTGTAAAATCCACCCCGTCCATTGGATTCAGAACGAAATTTCAGTCAAGAATGGGTGGTTTTGAATGTCCATTGACGCGGCCCAGAGAAGAAATCACGAAGAGATCAGTTTTGAACGTTGCAGGGCAGCTCTTTTGTGGCCTCTGTATCATGCACGTGTGTACGCATGGGAGTGGAATATCAGCATGGTTTTGAAGCTCTCGAGCCCTCTACAAGATGAACGGCTGGATCGGTCGTACGGGCCATGTGTGGGGCCCACTGCCGTTCGCAAAAACGGACAGCGTCCGTTCGTTACGTGGACGCGAAAACGGAGACGCGGATTGTCTGTGTGTGACAATGGTGGGGCCCATTTGTAATTATTTGCAAAATCCAGCCGTCCACCGAATTCCTTCGGATTTCGGTTGGAAATATATGATTTTCATCTATTGTTGATGAGGCCCACATGGTTTTCTGTTCCACCGTCCAACCGACGTTTGAACGGCTAGGTTTCAATCTTGATGATCATTCTCGATTCTGACACCTAGGCATTGAAAAGGGCCTTCATTTAGTGCTGATAGACGGTCCGGATCACGCCTTTGGTGGACGGTGTGGACCCACAACCAAAACCCAAATCAAACAGTCAAGACGCTGTTTGCGTCTTCTTCTCAAACTGAGAAAATGGGTCGAGCGCTGGTCAGCGGTCCGGTGCATGGCGGCGGTTTAATGTACATGATGTACATGCATCACG
Organism: Magnolia officinalis; assembly: GCA_021015155.1. Lineage (NCBI taxonomy): Eukaryota > Viridiplantae > Streptophyta > Magnoliopsida > Magnoliales > Magnoliaceae > Magnolia > Magnolia officinalis. The sequence continues at coordinate 51,667,345 of JAJHSJ010000002.1, read as the reverse complement.
TATGGGGCCCACTGTGATGTTCGTACGAAATCGCTCGTCCATCCGTTTTTCCTCAGATTATTTTAGGTGTTGAGTCCGAAATTGAGGCATATCCAGTATCTGTGGGCCAGGGATCAAGGTTTGTGGGCTGATTTGCCGTTGGGCACTTCTATAGTGATCCAAGGGATGAAATTTTATATGTACGGTTAATTTGTGGCCCTTAGAAAATGTATGAAGTTTCGTTGATCGGATGGCGGGAACCATGTGATCTTGCATTCTGACCTTTTTGGGCCCCTTGGCTTGCTTTCCTCAGATCCCAGGCGTGTAAAATCTTCATTATTGGTTTCCTGGAGTCCATCCCGAGCTCTGGTAATTTCGGAGCGTCAAATTCACGCTTTTAATATCATTTTTCAATCCACGTTCTGATTTCACTCTGTAGCAAAAACATGATTAAAATATTCCATTAAACATTATCATGTTCATAAAATAGGACAATAATCGGGGTCGATATGCAATATTGACCCTCATCACAACCCCCAACCAGCATTTTGCTAGTCCCGAGCAAAACATGCGAAAAGTAATTTTTGAAATAAAAGACAATTCCTGTAACTCAAGTGACTTGTGATCAGATAGTTGAGATGTGAAAATTCTAAAATTCATGAATGGTGGGTGAAATTTTTCCTGGAATCAAACTCACGGTAACTTCATAATCAAGTTTAAAATATTAATCCATTAATTAGAATATTCTAAACATTGAGTTCCATGAGTGTATAGTGTAATCTCTGCTTACAATCATTAAAAGATCCAATTGTCAATTTCATGATATCATTAGTAATTCGTGACAACCAAACCTGAAACCCACACTAGCATTTAGATAATCTTTTCGTTCTATCAGCCTTGATTTCCTTTATAAACAGTGGTGCCAAGGAGGGGAATCAAATCCGCACCTATAGGGAGCAAACCTATGGTGAAAACTTGTCGCCTAACTCTTTTCTCATGTCAACTATGGGGAATCGAATCTTCATCTATAGGGAGCAAACCTATGATGACGATTATGCGACTTACTCTTTCAATTCTTCTTTATAAACTGATGCTAAAAATTTTGTTTTTCAGGCTGGTTCCTTTCATGCTTAGTGATTACCAAGTTACCATTTAATATCGAACTGAAAACTTAATGTGTAAGTGAGATCTGATATGTGCAATCCTGGCTCAATCAATGTTTACAACTTCTAATCATGGATTAACAATTCAAACTTAAGTGTGAAATCTGCCAGACAACTGAATCCAAGAGTCATAAATTACTCACATTCTGTATCTTGTAATTTCAAAATCACAACTATCCTTCAAAATCACTTTGAATTCAATAGAAATTCCAGAAAATTTTAAAAATTTTCACAATTTTGCTCAAGACCAAGAAAATACTGATTAGGTAACCTAATCTCCCACCCCCAACCTAAAATCTACATTGTCCTCAATGTAAAAGAAATAAGCATGCGATGTAGATGAGACAATGAAAAGAAAAGAGGAGTGAGGGAAAGATAGTACCTGGATGAAGAATCAAGAGGCTTTCCCAAAATATCAACGTAAAAGTAGGTCAGCACAAGAGAGAAATCAGTAAAATAAAAAAAATCACAAAAAGAAAAACCCTACCTATACCACTTTCGCAGGTGCTCGCGATTGCATTTAGCGTATGCAACAAGCCTTTAAACCCCTAGGTTACCCCTAGTGGACGAGTTGTAGTCTCGTGAGGGTTTGCAGTAGTAATGTTACCCACAAACATTGAACTAACTAACAAGAAAAAAGAAATAGAATGAAATGCTGGGTTGCCTCCCAGGAGCGCTAAGTTTAACGTCTTCAGCCAGACAAAACGGACCATGAATTCATTAATCTTTAAGACAGGGTCCGCCAAAGAACTTACCTCAACACTGTGGTTAACCAATCCCAGACAAGTGATGCGAGTTCCCATAACTGTGCTATCTGAAATGAGGTAATTGACACTATCATCAAACAATTTAAGGACTTCTGCTCGAACAACTTCTTCCATGTTAGGATCATGCTTCCTTTGTATTTTACGTGACATTTCCACAGCATGATCCTTACATACAGTGGGGCACACTCCTTGTATTTCTGCTATCTTCCGTTCAATTGCTGCCTTATATGTTCGAAGAACATTAAGCAACCTGTTCTCTTTTTCCTTCTCAGAGTTTGAAACTGTGCTGTCAGGAAGAGTCTCAGAGGGATGAAGAGGTTCCACTTTCGCTCTCCATTTTTCAGTCTCCAATATCGGAGTAGAGTCGAGCAGTGCATTGACTTCGTGGATGGGACTATCTATGTCAAAATCCGTGCCATGTAGTGCTAAGCAGGTCTCAAGTGGATCTTCAAAAGATTTGAGGAAGGAGTCCTGCACTAGACTATCGATCATGTCCACTTCAAATATGTCGTCCAAATCTGCGGATTGTTGTCCTGCATTAAAGACATTGAGTTTAATATTCATGTTACCAAATGACAACTTCATAACTCCATTCTGCAATTTATAATAGCATTAGATGTGGCCAAAAATGGACGACCCAAAATGACTGGGATCTGACTATGAGGATTCTGGACAGGCTGAGTATCTATAACTATGAAATCCACTGGAAAATAAAATTTATCAACCTGGATTAACACATCTTCAATAACACCCCGGGGCACTTGACAGATCTATCAGCTAGTTGTAATGTTATTTTAGTCGGTTTCAACTCACCAAGTCCTAGCTGCTCATAAACCGAATATGGTAACAAATTGACGCTCGCCCCTAAATCAAGTAATGCCTTCCCGATTTTATGATCTCCTATGCCGCAAGAGATGGTGGGAGCTCCTGGATCCCTAAATTTAGGAGGGGTGTTATGTTGAATCATGGAGCTGAGCTGCTGCTCTGCAAGGAAGACTTTCTTATGAACATTCTGCTTACGCTTTTGAGTGCATAAATTTAAGAAACTTAGCATAAGCAGGGACTTGCTTGATAGCGTCAAGCAACGGGATGTTGACTTGCACTTTTTTAAACACGTCCAGGATTTCATCAAAGTTGTTTCTTTTCTTCATTGGTGCCAGACGTTGAGGAAAGGGTGCTTTGGGCACGTAAGGTGGCACATCCGTGGTTCTTGGAGAGTCAGAGATCTTTTGGACTTTGGATGCATTGGTGTGTGACTCTCTGCTTCATCTTGATCTTCTGTTTTAGAATTTGATTCATCCCTAGGCATCTCTATTCTGTTGTCAATCTGTTTGCCTGACCTAAGGGTAATGATTGATTTGGCTTGCTCATGGTATTGCCCTTGTTGGAATTAGAGCCAATCTCATACTGTCCCTTTGGATTAGCCACAGGTTGGCCAGGGAACTTACCCTTCTCTCTCTCATTCAATGCGGTAGCTAGTTGACCCAATTGTACTTCCAGCTTAGCAATGGATTGCGCATTTGCATGTAAGCTTTGCTGGTTGGCTAGTAAGGTTTGTTGGGTGTCTTTTTGGAATTGGAGAGAGCTCTGCATAAAAAGATGGAGTGTATCCTCAAGAGATGGTTTCCTTGATTGTGCAGGCAGTTGTTGATATTGCAGGAAACTGCTGAGGTTGCATAGGAGGATTTCCAGATGGTCCTCCTTGTTGTGGTCCCTTTGCCCAAGAAAAATTGGATGTCTAGCCCACCCTGAGTTGTATGTGTTCGAGTAAGGATCATTCCCAGGTTTCTGAAAGGTGTTCAAAGCATGAACTTGTTCAGAGAGAATTCTGGAAAGCTGCACCAGATGGGCAAGATTGCGTAGGATGGGCAGGACTAGAACATATGGCACAAGCCTCGGCTTGAGTTGTTTGTGGAGGTCCATTATGCAACATCAGAGCGTCAACCTTCTTTGTTAGGCCATCAATCTTGGCATAGAGATCAGGCGTGACTCCTATCTCATATATACCACCTTTCTTTTGTGGTTGAGGACTTCTTTCACCTCTATCTGAATAGTCCCATTGCTGGGAGTTTTCACACAAAGTTTCAAAGAATTTCCACGCTTCGGTATCGCTTTTGGTCATGAAGGACCCTCCACTAGTGGCGTCAACCATGCAACGATTTTGGGGTGTCAAACCGTCATAAAAGTATTGCACTTGTTGCCACTTCTCAAAACCGTGGTGTGGACATTTAAGAAGCAAGTCCTTCCATCTTTCCCAACATTCATGAAAGTGCTCGCCCTCTTTTTGTGTGAAGTTAGTGATTTCTCTATGGAGGGCATTAGTTTTGTGAACAGGGAAGAACTTGTTTAAGAACTTCCTAGACAGTTGGTCCCATGTAGTGATAGACCCAACTTCTAGAGAATTCAACCATGCTTTTGCCTTATCTTTTAAAGAAAAAGGAAAAAGGCGTAAACGGATTGATTCATCTGAGAAGTTTTGGAACCGAAAGGTAGAGCAAATGTCTAGGAATTCTTTCACATGATGATATGGGTCCTCCTTGTCTAAACCGTAGAAAGAGGGCAACAATTGTATGACCCCAGGTTTAAGTTCAAAGTGTGATGCCGTTGTGGCTGGCAACAATATGCATGAAGGTGCATTAAACTGGACAGGGGCTGAATAATCCCTAAGCGCTTTAACTTCATTCTCGTTCGCCATTTCAACTGGGATGTCTTTCAATCTTCTATGGAATGTTCTTTCTATTTCAGGATCACAAGACGCTAGTTCTATATCTAGAGATCTACGTCCTAGCATAAACTAAGTAACAACCTAAGAGAAAGAAAACTAGAACTAGAAACTATGATATTCTAAAACAGGTTAAAACTATGTAAATAAGAATGGGAAGAAAGAACCTGGAAAAAGGAGATTATTGATGTCAGAAGATTTAAGAAGATCCTTCTCACTTAGTAGCTTTCTTCCTCAATTCTTGAAAATAGAAATAAAAACAAATCAAGTTTCCTAAAATAATGATAGAAAAATCCTAAGCAACGGTTAATTTCTAAAAAAAAAAAGAAAGTTTCTAAAAATAAAAAGCTAAGTAAGTTTCTAAAAAGGAAAAAGAAATTTCTAAAACTAGAAAATAGAAAGTTACTTAAGAGAAAAATCTAAATCTAAAAAAAATAAAAATTAGAAAAAGTGAAGAATTTAGAAAGGGATTACCAAATTAGAAGTTTATCTCAGGACCCTACAAAACAGGAAATAGGTTAATTTTTAAAATAAAGAAAAGAACTCTAAGTTAGTAAAATCCTAAGCTATGAATTATGATAAGAGAGAATCCTAAATTCAATTTGGACCGAAACAGTCCCCGGCAACGGCGCCAAAAACTTGTTCACTCCCCAAGTATAGGGTTGTGATGTAGTAATAAACTCGGTAAGATCGAGGTCGAATCCCACGAGGACTGGTCGTCACAATTCAAATCTGTGATTCTCCTTAACTAATCAACAATTAATGTAGCGAATTACTAACACAAATTTATGGAAAATAACTATTGAGAATAAGGAAGAAAATTCAATCAGAGGAAGAGCACTAGGACTTTCGAATCCACCCCTAATTATCATAACCCTTGTTTTGTCTGTTGATTCACCTTAATCTAGATTGATACCACTTGTATAGAGAAAGCACAATCTGTGTCCTTACTCGGGCATACAGAATGTCTAATTCCTTTAAGCAATGCCATGAATAACATATTCCATGTCCTTAGTCGGGCACATGGAATGTGTATAGTTCATTAAAGCACCCTGTTTCTTCCTCTATAGGAACTTGTTCATGATCAGACACAAGCACCTAGAATAAGCATCCAAACAACATCCATCTATATACTTTGGTCGAGTTCATAGATGGAGAAGTATAGAATTTAAATCAATCAAGCCCACTTAGAAAAAGAAACACACCAATCAAGTTTTAAGTAAAATCAACAAATAAAAGAGTTAATCAAAGTAGGGGCTTCATCTCAGCCCTAGCTGAGAGATTAGTTATCCATAGAATCCATTAAACAGATGGATAAATAAAATTCATAAAAAAAACATCAAACCAAATTCTCTCTCTTCTTCTTTCTTCTCTTTCTTCTCTTTCTTCTCTCCCTTGCTCTAGATCTGGACTTCCCTGCTTCTCTGGATGATTTTCCCACGTCCAAAACTCCTCTTTTATAGCTGCTGGAAGGCTGGAGTCAGTGGCAGAGTTGTAGCAGGACATGGAGTGCAAATTTTCGCAGCCATGATCGTAGGGCCCCACAGAAGTATTTTCTGTAAAATCCACCCCGTCCATTGGATTTAGAACGAAATTTCAGTCAAGAATGGGTGGTTTTGAATGTCCATTGACGCGGCCCAGAGAAGAAATCACGAAGAGATCAGTTTTGAACGTTGCAGGGCAGCCCTTTTGTAGCCTCTGTATCATGCACGTGTGTACGCATGGGAGTGGAATATCAGCATGGTTTTGAAGCTCTCGAAGCCCTCTACACGATGAACGGCTCGGATCGGTCGTACGGGCCATGTGTGGGGCCCACTGCCGTTCGCAAAAATGGACAGCGTCCGTTCGTTACGCGGACGCGAAAACGGAGATTTTCCGCTGTGACAATGGTGGGGCCCATTTCGTAATTATTTGCAAAATCCAGCCCGTCCACCGAATTCCTTTCGGAATTTCGGTTGGAAATATATGATTTTCATCTATTGTTGATGAGGCCCACATGGTTTTCTGTTCCACCGTCCAACCAACGTTTGAACGGCTAGGTTTCAATCTTGATGATCATTCTCGATTCTGACACCTAGGCATTGAAAAGGGCCTTCATTTAGTGCTGATAGACGGTCCGGATCACGCCTTTGGTGGACGGTGTGGACCCACAACCGAAACCCAAATCAAACAACCAAGACGCTGTTTGCGTCTTCTTCTCAAACTGATAAGATGGGTCGAGCGCGGGTCAGTGGTCCGTTTGACCCGCTGGCGGTCCGGTGCATGGCGGCGGTTTAATGTACATGATGTACATGCATCACGTATGGGGCCCACTTTGATGTTCGTACGAAATCCGCTCCGTCCATCCGTTTCCTCAGATTATTTTAGGCGTTGAGTCCGAAATTGAGGCATATCCAGGTATCTGGTGGGCCAGGGATCAACGGTTTGTGGGCTGATTTGCCAGTTGGGGCACTTCTATAGTGATCCAAGGGATGAAATTTTATATGTACAGTTAATTTGTGGCCCTTAAAAAATGTACGAAGTTTCGAGTTGATCGGATGGCGGGAACCATGTGATCTTGCATTCTGAACCTTTTTCGGGCCCCTTTGGCTTGCTTTCCTCAGATCCCAGGCGTGTAAAATCTTCATTATTGGTTTCTTGGAGTCCATCCCGAGCTCTGGTAATTTCGGAACGTCAAATTCACGCTTTTAATATCATTTTTCAATCCACGCTCTTGATTTCACTCTGTAGCAAAAACATGATTAAAATATTCCTTTAAACATTATCATGTTCATAAAATAGGACAATAATCGGGGTCGCTATGCAATATTTGACCCTCATCAGATGTGTGGGCCCCACCTTGATGTGATGTATGTTGGGCCCATTTGAGAGCCCCTTTTTGATGTATTTGAGGCCCACATGATGCGGCCCGATTTGATGTATTTGAGGCCCACATGATGCGGCCCGACTTGTTGTATATGAGGCCCATTGGTACGGCCCATTGAGTGGCTCATTGTGATGTATTTCTGGCCCAGATGGCAAGGCCTGATGTTATATATGAGAGGCCCACGGTTATGGCTCATTGTGATGTATTCGAGGCCCATGAGTAAGGCCTGATGTGATGTATTTGTGGCCCATGTGTTGAGGCCCATTGTGATGTATATCCAGCCCATGAGTGAGGCCCATAGTGATGTGTATTAGGTCCTTGTGTGAGGCCATGGGCCCACTGTACGTTTGACTCTATGTGGGCCACTCCTTGTAGCAGTGTTGGTTGAATGTCCACGTTGATGGGCGATGATGGTTAAATGTCGACATTGTGACCTTCCCTTAGTCCTTGTTAGGCTCATTCTCGACAATTCCGATTGTCAAGGTCGAGTATTGAGGCCAATTCCGATTGTCAAGGCCTATTGTATAGGCCGATTTCGATTGTCAAGGCCGATTGTATAGGCTGATTTCGATTGTCGAGGCCGATTGTATATGCCGATTTCAATTGTCGAGGCCGATTGTATAGGCTGATTCCGATTGTCGAGGCCAATTTCGATTGTCGAGGCCGAGTATCGAGGCCGATTCCGATTGTCGAAGCCGATTGTATAGGCCGATTTTGATTGTCGAGGATGATTGTATAGGCCGATTTCGATTGTCGAGGCCGATTATCGAGGCCAATTCCGATTGTCGAGGCCGATTGTATAGGCCGATTATGATTGTCGAGGCCAATTGTATAGGCCGATTCCGATTGTCGAGGCCGATTGATTTGTCGAGGCTGATGAATAGGCTGATTCCGATTGTCGAGGTCGAGTAATGAGGCTGATTCCGATTGTCGAGGCCAATTGTATAGGCCGATTCCGATTGTCGAGGTCGAGTATCGAGGCCGATTCTGATTGTCGAGGCCAAGTATTAAGGCCAATTCCGATTTGTCGTGGCTGATTGAATAGGCCGATTCCGATTGTCAAGGCCGATTGTATAGGCCGATTCCGATTGTCGAGGCCGATTGAATAGGCCGATTCTGATTGTCGAGGCCGAGTATCAAGGCCGATTCCGATTTGTCGAGGCTGATTGAATAGGCCAATTCCGATTATCGATGTTGATTGTATAGGCTGATTCCGATTGTCGAGGCCGATTGTATAAGCTGATTTCGATTGTCGAGGCCAGTGTCGAGACTGATTCCGAGTGTTGATTTTGATTGTCGAGGCCGATTTTGATTGTCGAGGCCAATTTTGATTGCCGAGGCCGATTGTTGAAACCTATATGATGTATATGCGACTCGTAGTTGAGGCCGATTGTGATGTGTATTCAGCCTGTGTGATGTATATCCGGCCCGTGTTTGAGGCCCAATGTGATGTATATACGGACCGTATTTGAGGCCCATTGTGATGTGTATTCACCCGTGTTTAAGGCCTAATGTGATGAATATGAGGTCTATTTGATGAGGCCCATTGTGATGCATTTGAGGGCCAGGCGATGGAGTCCATTGTGCTGTATATTAGGCCCATGTGAGAGGTCCATCGTGATGTGTATTAAGCTCTTGAGTGAGGCCCATAGTGTTGTTTATTAGGTCCTTGTGTGAGACCATGGGTCCACTATATGTTAGGTTCTATGTGGGCCATTCCTTGGGGGCAATGTTAGTTAAATGTCCACATTTTTGAGGCCGATTATTGATGCCGGCTATTGATACCGATTATGAGTATGTGACAGCATAACATCATGATACATGCCCATACACATCATTTGCATGTATATTGTAAGATGTGATTGACCATTGCACATGCCATAGTACAGATGGTTTATGGGACTTCCTGATAGGTTGAGTTATCCCACATGAGCGCACGGTATGCGCAGGATTGATGCATAATTGGACTACATGACTCATGCATCTTACATTGTGTGATTGTGATTACTGTACGCCCTAGCGACATCAGGGTTGTGACCTCCACAGGCATGTCGTGGATGGCCAGATGGGACACCGGAAATGTTTGGTTCAGCATCTGGGTACTTTGGATGTCCGTGGGTGAAAGTCCCTAAACCTCCGAGGCCAGGAGACGCCCCAACGTCTAGACTAAGTGGATACACGAGCACTCGAGTGCCGAATACCAGTAGGCCGCGTCTCCTACTGTGTCGTGGTCGGTTGGGAGGAGGTATGGCCTTATCTGCCTGAGTGAGGGGGCTATAAGCTAGGTTGAGTTTGACCAGCTCCCAAATGGATCCGCTATCGACGAGCCGGGTAGGCATTGACATACTACTGGCAGGCGGGTAGTGAGGTTTTTTCCACTCGCTGGGTTACGCGGCCGGCTGGGGAGGTAGCCAGCTTGGAGTGTACTAGACCCCGGTGATGATCCCAGAGATGTACGGTGCTGATATGTGGACTTATTGAGCAGGAGTTGCATACTCATTCATTCATTCACTATTCACTCAAGCTGGTGGTGTGCAACTATTTGTTACATGTACTTCGCAATGGCCAGGATTTCGGTTGTGGAGCGCGACTAACCTGAGATCAGGAGTTTACTACATTGAGTCTGACTATCCAAATTTAGGTATGGGACTGGTTTGGATAGAAGTCCCTTGTGATGGACCCCATAGACTGCGATACTATGTACTATCATCCCAAATTCACTCCAGCTTGTTCATTTCATTCGCACTACATATTGCATTGCATATGCAATATTTAGCATTTTGGGTTGCCATAATTCTGCATTGATATAGCTGTTAGCATTCATGCATTGCATCGCATAGCCTTGGTACGGTTGATGGCACTCATGGACTTATCAGTATATTTTCGCTTACTCTGATATCGTATGATTCATGATCTTGTCAGTATTTCTGCCTATTTCGATATTGTATGATTTATGGCATTATATTGCATACTCAACACTTATCTTGCGCACACACTTTCACCACCCACTAAGCTTTCTATAAGTTTATGTATGATAGATGCGTGCAGGTGGCGTTAGGTTGCAACAGTGTGGAGCTTAGAGCACGCAGCGTCTTTTGGAGATTTGATTTTCGATATATGTATTTTCCTTTCAGCATTGTATTCAAATGTTTATATTAGTGAATATGTGATGATGATGTTGCCTTTGTATTTGGGTATACTTGTGGTTATGCTTCTTATGAGACAAATGTACGTTGGAAAATCCTTCTTGTAGGATCCCAAGATCAGAACCTGGCGTATGTGCGCTGGGAGCTGAGAATGGGGTACTACGGAGGCTGTCGGCACCGGATTCGACAATCGGGAATTTTGTGAGCCCGATTTCTGGGTTCGGGGCGTAACAATTCACGCCGGGTCAAAAAGTCCTTTTGTACAATTCCCAATTACATCTCTTTCTGGGTAAGTTTTGCTCTCGTTGGACCGTCCCCTTCATTGTTAAATAGATTTATTCTCATGGGGCTATTGAGATTGAGAATCCTATGAATGACAACAATTTTAAAGTGAACGGACATCGTCTAAAGCCATTTGTTGAGAAACTTGATTCAGAGGATACGTTCATCCCTCTGATTGATCCTGTGCATCATGACTGACCTCCTAGTCTAACGGAGGTGTAGTTAGGTTTATTGCTTTCCTAGTATGTAGGATTAGAATAGGTTGTTTTCATTTGTTTAGTTTTCATGCTAACCCCATTTACATGTTGAGAACTTTGGAAAGGCTTCAAATCTTCTTCTTCAGGTATTATCTTTCCATCACTCCCCTTTTATTTCTTGCCGTCTCATGTGCATTGATTGTTTATGTCCTTTAAATTGAGGACAATGTAGAATTTAGGTTGGGGGTGAGATTAGCCAAACAAAATATAATCTGTATTTTTCTAGTTTTGAGCATATATTTTAAATCTTGTAAAATTTTTTGTTTTCAAAATTCTTTTCGAAAGTGGATTTCTGTATGATTTGGAAACATGTTGATTTTTGTGATAAGATATGGAATACAACTCTAGAAATCGAGAATCTAGTTAGCCAGTAGACTCTTGACTAAATTCTCTTAAATTAGTTGATTAATAGAAAATATTAAACATCAATTAAGTTTAGCCCACAATTTACACATAATTCATAATTTATGAGGTTGCTTACTTTCTAAGTGATAGTATGTTAATTACTTAAAAGTGATTAGGAACCAAGTATAGATATCATTATCTACCTAAAAAGATTAAAAGAAGAAATCGAAGAAGTTAAAAAACAGTGAGATCAAATTTGGCTACCTACTATAATTGATGAAAATAAGGAATAAAGAATGAAAATTAGGTGAAAGCCTGTAACGCCCCGGATTTCGAGGGTCGAGCAAAGCTCTACTCCCGAGATCCAGCACATCACTTATGCAACATGGATGATGCTGTTCAGATTTCGTCCATATGAATGAGTTAAACATGAGTAGGATTATACTAAAACAACATATCATACTCCAGATATAATTTAATTAAGCAAGCGGAAGACTGAGACATATATATATTTGAACGGTAAGTGTTTCACAACCTACAGAGTATGATGATTTAGCAGGGTTTAATATATACAAGGGTTATTTCAAAATATACCAAATGTCAAAATGTAGGTGTCCAACTAAACCATGTATCCCTGTAATCCCATTGAAGCGGCACGAGGTCTACATAGACCTGCCAGAGAGCTGAACATAGGAGAACTCTTCCTCCTCATCTTCGAAGTCCAACTCCGCTGCATATACAACCTCATCACCTGCATCTATAACAGAGTCTGGTTGGTGTTTTAAAACACCGTCCCAGAGTGGGAGTGAGTGATCAATTCAGTGGTACTATAAGGCAAAGGTTAACATGTTATCAAGTTAATCAAGCAGTAATGATAAACTGTTAGTGCTATTATATGATACCTCTTTGGTTGTCAAATTTTGTGTGTCAAAACCTTGGGGTGTTCTATGTCTTGGTGTGTTCTATGTTTAAGACAACCATATCAACTTATGGACTCTTCAAGCGGCTTCAAGGTACATTTCGAAGATATAAAGAAGACACAGTATTCTTTATTCACGCAAAGGTTATTCAAGGTCAAGATACAAGCAGCGTTTGAAGGTGTGAAGCTCAAAAGCAAGCTCAAGATAAATGTTTGTGTCAAGTCTTTGGACGACTCGTACTTCGGTCTTCAAGTACTAAAAGATTTATCATTCGTTGAATGAAGTAAAGTTCAATGTCCATACTTCATTATTCAGGTTTGATAGACCATAGTCTTTGACCTTAGGGTAGGTCATTTTGGATACATTATACAACTGTATTTAAACATGTTTTTGATCTGCTCTTAGACTAGTCCTAGGTCTGGTTCGACCAGTCCTAGCACTGGCTCGACCTGTCTAAGAATTTCCTAGGCCAGTCTTGGACTTGTTCAATTTTATCGGATTTTCTGGTTCGCTCACGACCAGTCTTGGAGTCTGCTCGACCGGTCGTGGGATGTCCTCGACTCGAACCTCGACCAGTCGTGGAGCCTCGATTCAAACTCCAGCGACTAAATTCACTGTCGCTCGACCAGTCGAGCAGGGGTCTCGACCGGTCGTGGACGACCTTCGACCAGTCGTGGACTGCCTACGACCGGTCGAACATCGGTTTTCCTGATTCCGCGCAGAAATTCAAAAATCTGTTTCTCCTAAGACCAGTCGTGGGAACTCCTAGACCAGTCGAAGACGAGTTTCTGTAGCTATAAATAGTACACGAATTTCAGAGTTTAAAGGTCGAAAAATCTATCAAAGCAAGTATATTCTAGGCTCCACTCTGAGATAAGTCGTGTTTATTTTTAAGCTAATTTGCGCTTCATTCTAATTCCTTTTGTTAGCTTTTTGCATTTGATTTTATTCTAAATTCCAATCATATTTGAAAAGGGGAATCGTGTATTCCTTCTTCTTGGAATTAAAATCAAATAGAGCTAGCCCTTTGTGATTTCATTTAAAATCAATTAGAACTTAGAACCTCGATAAATTGAGTATTGGACATTGAACTATCATTATTGAATCTCTACTCTGATCGGTTCTTCTGGGCTACTGCAAAAGGATAAGATCCAGGTATTCTACAATTCCTGTAATTTCTATTTTGGTTTTGTATGAGATTTGCCAGAAAAATCTCTATGTGTATGGTTATCTGAGGAGAGCCAGAAAACTCAGATTGTGGGGTTTTTTGAATTGTGTAAGCCCAAGTGATAAAGACACAATTGTGAAGGTTTTTGGTGAACCTGTGAAAACCAGTTTTATTAGAGAACGCTAATATCCCCTGTGTGAGGATATTAGGAGTGGAGTAGCATTCTGTGTGGCTGTTTGAGGACAGTTGGTGAACACACAGGCGAACCACTATAACTTCTTGTCTTGTGGATTGAATGGTTATTTAATTCCTTATCTTTTATCATTCAGTTCTATCTTCCTTGTGGATGTGAATGTTGTAACAGTTTGAAATTTCAAGGAAGTGTGGGAATGTTGTAATAATTTAGTGATTTATTTCTGCAATTTCTTTCTTGCAATCCTTTTTATTGATTCAAGCTTTAAATTCCAAAATTGTTCTAGCAAGGTTGCCCTGCCATTTTTATGGTGTATGGCTGTCCCTAGAACAAGACATTTGTAAATTCAATTTATTTAGTGCAATTTGTATTCCTCTTTGATTTGAGAAATTGATACAAAGACATTTCTAGATATAAGGTTGTCCTACCATAACATTGGGTTTTTGGTGAAAGGTTGTCCTTAGAACAACGTTTGTATCAACCTCTCAAATTCAGTTGTTTGAGGTTGTATTTCATTTCTGCATTGCAATTTATTTAATTGGTTCATTGGCTATCCTACTCTGTTTAATTCCGCTATTATAAGTTTTTATTTGGCATTGTCCTATTCACCCCCCCTCTAGGACATATAGCTTGGCCATTTCATAAACCAATACAATAATCACTTCCTAACTACTCTTGTTAATGCAGGAATGGAGTGCAGTAATGATGCATGCCCTCACACAAAGCTCCCTCAAAAGCGACTCCGTCAACCATTCACGCATGACAAACTCCCTAAACGTGCAACTTCCTCACCAAAGCACATGCAATGCGGTGCATGGTCGTGTTAACCAAGTACTTAATTAGGGTTATTCATACAGCAGGTTCGGGAAGCTAAGGTACCTCCCTTTATATCATTTACCCAAACCAAAGGATCCATCTAGGGTCGTCAATCCTAGTTAACCACATACAGTAGGCAAGTTGTAGGGCATCACCCCTAATGAAAAGCAGTGGATAGGCAAATTCAAGAGTTTATACTCGAGGTCACTACGGGGAGGCTCGTCACCTCAGCGTAGGCCGACAGCTCGAATACGGTGTCCCATACCACCATATTCGACTCACCAGTTTGGGTTGCTCACTGGTCACTACGAGGTTGTCACTGGTCACTACGGGGTTGGATAGCCGATCGGCCGCGAAGGACCTGTATCAGATCAACGGTCATTATCACTCGATTAGGGCCACAAGTATACGGATATGTGCAGAAAAATTTCCCTGATCCATGGGTGAAGTTTGGTTAGAAACTGACCGTCCGAAATCCTCAATTTCGCGCGTAAGCCGATGGCCAAATTTGCTTAAGTTTCATTACATTTTCCAAAGGTATTTGCGTTTCTCACACATTTCGCTCAGGGTTCAAGCTGTGCGTTTCTGGACATTATTTGGGCTCCATTTCCACGTTGGTTGTCAAGCCCAATAAGACGGTCATAATCCTATAGTTTTGCGGTCATCGGACTTTCGACGTGCTGTCCAGGTTCGATACGGAGTTTCAATGTGCTCCCGAGAGCAACATGCTTTTGGGATTTCTTCTAGGTTTTTAAGTAATGTTGAGTCAGCGAGTTTGATGGTTTTGGGTCTTGCCGTTTATATAAATAGTGGTTCAAGCTAATCCACCGATTAATTCACTTTAGTACTTAATTAATTTTCGTCTAATTTCTACAGAATACGGTCCTTAGGGATTCTGGCTGAGGTGGTACTCGGGTCTTTGTACGGATTTTTCCAAGACACGCTCGCAATTAGTACGTTTTCGTACTCCTCGAGGATATGAGGGTAGTTCTTAAAGACCTCGGCTTCTGTTTCTCAAGTAGTCTCTTCCTCAGTATGGTGTGTCCTTAATACTTTCACGAGTGGGATAACCTTGCTACGTAGCACCTGTTCCTTCCTATCAAGAATTCGTGTTGGTTGTAGTACATAGGTAGCATCTTCACTTAGCTGCACCTGCTCCCACTTGATAATGTGAGTAGAATCAGGAATGTATTTTTTCAGCATCGATATGTGAAATAAGTTGCGCACACCTGCGAGTGGTGTGGGAAAAGTAAGGCGGTATGCTACCACACCCACTCGGTCTAGAATCTGGAATGGACCGATAAATCGCGGCGTAAGCCCTTTCCTTTCTTGCCAAACCGGGGACTCCCTTCATGGGGGAAACTTTAAGAAATACATGCTCCCCAACTTTAAATTCCAGCTGCCGCCATCTTGTATCGACGTAAGTCTTCTTTCTGCTCTGGGCTACAAGAAGTCGACATCTAATAATATCAATCTTCTTTGAGGTCGCCTATGCTAATCTGGGCCAACCATACTCTTCTCGCCAACTTATGCCCAACAATGCGGAGCTCGACATGGGCGTCCATACAGGGCTTTGTAAGGAGCCATGCCAATGCTTGCTTGGAAGTTGTTGTTATAAGAAAATTCGGTGTAAGGGAGACAGTCATCCCAACTGTCCTTGAAATCAAGCACATACGCTCGCAACATGTCTTCAAGTATCTGATTTACCCGTTTCGTTTGCCCATCGGTCTGTGCGTGGAACGCGGTACTGAACTTCAGTTTCACTCCCATTGCTTCTTAGATTCTTGTCCAGAAAATAGACATGAATCGTGTGTCTCGGTCAAACACAATCTCCATAGGAATTCCATGCAGTCGTATTATCTCCTTGATGTACAGCTTGACTAGATCATCTGCCGAATTAGAAACTCTAATCGGGAGGAAATGGGCTGATTTCGTCAATCGGTCCACAATCACCTAAATGGAGTCATGCCCCTTTCTCGTCTTCGGTAACCCGGAAATGAAATCCATAGAAATGAAATCCCATTTTCATTCAGCTATGGGCATAGGCTGAAGTAAACCAGGAGGTCGGCTATGCTCGGCCTTGACTTGCTGGCACGTGAGACAACGGGATACATAATTTGCTATCTGCGCCTTCATATTGTCCCACAAGTACGAACGCTTCATGTCTCGATACATCCTTGTACTGCCCAGATGTATCGCCATCTTTGAATTGTGAGCGGCTTCTAGGACTTCCCTTCTCAAGTCATGGAGATTCGGAAGGCACAGGCGGCCACGATATCATAAACCTCCGTTCGAGCCAACTCTCCATTCGGATTCTTCGCTGTCACTTGCTCGCTCTCTCGCTTTTCTTCTCTTCGTTTTCACCAATAGTTCATCTTCTTTCTGAGCCACAATGATCCGGCCATCAATAAGTGGTTGTACGTAGATGTGTGCGACGCTCTCGAACGGCTCCTCTACTGTAAGCTTCTGTTCGAAGTCTCTCACAAACTCTACCATATTCCAATCTTCTATCATCAGCGGAGCCGAAAATTCTATTATTTTCTTGCAGTTCATCGCATCGCCCACAAGTTTGGCCTTGCCAGGATGGTAGGAGACCTCAAACTTGAAGTCTTTCAAGGTTTCCATCCAACGTCGTTGTCTCATGTTCAGGTCCCTCTGTGTAAAGATGTACTTAAGGCTCTTGTGGTCGTAAAAGAGCTCGAACTTGTAACGTTTCAGAAATTTCCATACAAAGACCCGAGTACCACCTCAGGCAGAAATCACTCAGGATCAAATCCTTTAGAAATTAGACAAGGATTAACTAGTGGTAAACTAGATTACATATGAAATCCGCACTAATCACTTTAAATACGATCTGCAAGACCCAAAACTTGTAGAATCATTGACGCTAGGTTACCCTAAAATCTAGGATCAATCTCATTACCCGGCTTCTCTCGGGAGCACATTGAAACTCCGTATCGGATCTGGACCGCACATCGAAAGTTTGATTAATGCGAAGTTATGCGTTTAGGACCACCTTGCTGGGCTTGACAACCATCTCGGAAATCAAATCTAGATAGTGTTCCGGGGCTATTTGCTTGAGCCTGGAGTGAAGAGTGTGAGAAAATGTGATTTTCTTTAGAAATTAAATCTCATTTAAGTAATCTAAGACTTGTCACTTGCGGGCCTGATGTGAGCAATTAGACCGTCAGAATCTGACCCAAATACACCCTCGGATCAGGAGAAATTTCATACACATGTCCGTGTACTTGTAACCCCGATCGAGTTTCAGTGACCGTTGAACTGAAATTGGTCCGCCACATGTGATCTGGAACCCGACTGGAACGAAAATGTAAATCGACCTTGATCCAAGGTCAGTGAGCTTAAGTCCGACCTTTGGCTCAAGGGGGGGCTCCAGAAGTGCTCCGTTGAGACGGAACAGTCCTCCTTTGGACATAACCTAAGTATACTTGGCCCTGAGTCTAATTTCGTGAGTTCTAGGCCTATATAAGGACCTTAAGCCCTCTCTCATTCATCTCATACGAATTTGAGAAAACCTAGGAGAGAGAAGAGAGAAAAGAGAGAGAAAGTGTGAGAGAAGTGGGAGAATCTTCCTGCTATTCTACTCTGGTGCTAAATTTGCTTAACCATCACGATCTAATCGCTTTTCCGGCGATTCCGGCTTCATTTCTAGGTAAGAAAACCCTTACCCTAATCTGTTCTAGGGTTTCAATTGTTCTAAGTAGCGGAATAGCTAACTTAACTCGTGCTATAGGTTGTCATATCAACGTTGGTGAAGGCTTAGAGTTTCTAGTGAATCCATTACGTTTCTACGGCATAAGGTGCAGACTATAGACGTATAGGTTATAGTTTTCAATGCTTTCAATGTCAGATAATGATAGATTGGTGATCTGGGTGTTATTCCACTTGCAAAATGCGATGTTTGTTTTACGATTCAGTTACGTATGCAAATTATGGCGTTTAGTGTATTCGGTATATGTGTAGAAAATACCGTATACGTACAATATATGAAAGTGTGTTTATCATGATTAATTACTGTGTGTATATGCTATATATTTGTGTAACGACTCAAAAATTTCCATGCAATGGCCCGAGTACCACCTCAGGCAGAAATCACTTAGGATTAAATCTTTTAGAAATTTGACAAAGTTAATTAAGTGCTAAACTAGATTAGCCATGAAATCCGTTTGAATCCCTTTAAATACGATCTGCAAGATCCAAAACTTGTAGATTCATTGACGCTAGGTTACCCTAAAATCTAGGATCAAACTCATAACCCGACTGCTCTCGGGAGCACATTGAAACTCCGTATCAGATCTGGACCGCACATCGGGAGTTTGAATAATACGAAGTTAAAGACTTAGGACCGCCTCGCTGGGCTCGACAACCATCTCAGAAATCAAATCCAGACAGTGTCCCACGGCTGTTCGCTTGAGTCCGGGCGAGGAGTGTGAGAACGCTTGGTTTTCTTTACAAATAAATATCTCAAATAGTAATCTGGCACGTGTTGCTTACAGATATTTGTAAACAACCAGACCGTCAGAATCCGACCCAACTACACTATCGGATCAGGAAAAATTTCATAAACATATCCATGTACTTGGAATTTCAAATCGAGTTTCATTGACCATTGAACTGAAATTGGTCCGCCACGCGTGATCTGGGAATCCCAATGAAACGAAAACTTAACTCCACCTAGATCTAGAGTCTGTGAGCTTAAGTCCGACCTTTGGCTCAAGGAGGCCCGCCAAAAGTGCTCCGTTGAGCTGGAAAAGGGTCGCTTTGGTTATAACCTAAGTATACCTTGTCCATAAGTCTATTTTAGTGTGTTTTTAGGCTATATAAGGACCTTAGAACCCTCTCTCTCACAGCCATACGAAGTTGAGAGAAACCCTAGAGAGAGAAGAGAGAAAAGAGAGAGAAAGTGTGAGAGAAGTGGGAGAAACTCCCTACTACTATCCCCTACCATTCTACAAGCTGAATCACTCAAGTCTAATCGCTTTCCCGGCGATTCCGACTTCGTTTCTAGGTAAGAAACCCTAACCCTAATCTGTTTTGGAGTGGTGAAGGTTGTAGGTTATGAAATAGCTAACCTATTTCATTATATAGGTTCCCAAACTGTCGAATACGGAAGCTTAACAAACCTATCGTATTCGTTACGATTCTACGACTAAAAGTGAGGACTTTAGGTGTATAGGTTATGGTTTTCAATGCTTTCAATATCAGATAAATGATAGATTCATGATCTGCATGCAATTGCACATGTACAAAGTGCTGTCTGTTTTCCGTTTCGATTAAAGATAAAGAATATGGAATTTTACATACTCTAGGTATTTGTAGAAAGTACCGTATACGTATAATTTTGGAAATGTGTTTGCCATGATTATTATTGTATGATATATGATATATGGATAAAATACTTATTTGGTGAAAGGATTCGCCCTAATACATGTTTTTGCTAATATACACTATGTATGTTGAAATAGTGTAGTCTAGAAAGTACCGTATACGTATACATTTTAGAAATGTTGTTGTCATGATTATTGTTGTATGACATATTATATATGCGTAAAATACTTGCTTGGGGAAAGGACTCGCCCTAATACATGTTTTGCTAATGTACACTATGTATGTTGAAATAGTGTATTCTAAGTGTTTGTGAAAATGCTTGTGAGAGTAAGTGTTTGGATGAGGGTGTCTTAGGTAGGTGTTGAGATGGGATTCTCAACTTCCTTAGAGACGTATATGATTTCCTCCATGTCGGTTGTTTACTTTAACCGCTTACTTATGAAATATATGTGTTTATATTCTTGTTTATGTAGTGCTTTATAACATGCTTTATGATATGCTTGTTAACATGCTTAAATTACTGTGTATTATGCTTTACTCTACATGTTCTAAATAAGGATTGATTGAGTTTGGGACTATGTTTATAGTCCAGACAATCGGTACCAGACTTGAGATCGTGGTTGAGATTCATTTCGCCACGTAGGATGTGTTTGATGAACCCGAGTCGTACTTCAGTTGGTGACAGTGGTTAGGCCACGCGAAGTGCTCATGCACTTCATGTTGTTCAGTTGATTGTGCGCTTGAGCTAGTCAGGCTCGTCAAGTAACCCGATATGTCTAATGTATGTTCACCATGTTTGGATGCTACTGCTTGAACCTAGGGTACCAAACTTACCAGTGAAATCTCGTTAACCATGGTACCTCGATCTGCTAAGACTCATGAGCCGGACATGGTGGTATGGGACACCGTGGTCGACTTGTCGGCCTACGCTAGGGTTACGTGCCTCCCCGTAGTGACCAGTGAGCAACCAAACTCGTGAGCCGATTATGGTGGTATGGGACACTATATTCGAGCTGTCAGCCTACACTAATTGGTGACTAGCCCTTTGTAGTGACCTCGAGTATACTCTGAATTTGCAGTGAGGCGACGAGTTTTGCCGCAGTGTATAGAGTATGAAATAGGCCTGTATCAGCTTAGTGATGAACCGTTAAAAAGGTAATGGGGGAGTGGTGTAACCATTGTGTGTAACAGCCCTAACAGCCTTTGCAGCGACCTAGAAGTACACCATCGTATGAGATTAACTAGGACTGACGACCCTAGAATGGATCATGTTTGGGAATGATACAAGGGAGGTACCTTAGTTTTCCAATACTACTGTATGAAAAGGATTAATAACAACTCGGTAATCATGCTCATTATCGTACTGCATGTGCCTGGAAGATGTGGAGCACTAAGGGATGAAAGCATGCCGCGAACGTAAGATGGTGTCGCACGAGGGAGTGTGTGGTGAGGGCATGCATCATGACTGCATTCATACTTGCATTAATAAGAGTAGTTAGGAGTGTTTGATTGTACTGCTTTATCATTACTGCTTGACTGAATTGATAACATGTTAACCTATGCTTTATTGTTCCACTGAGTTAGCTACTCACTCCCACGTTACGGGACGGTGTTGTACACACCAACCAGACTCTATCTTAAGTACAGATGAGATGACGACTCAGGAGGCTGAGCCGGACAACGACGAGGACCAGGACGAGTTCTCATTTATGCAGTATTCTGGTGGTTTTGACTAGGCTGCTTGGATCGACGGGACTTACAGGACTCATTTCCTTAGTTGTACTTTTGACATTTTGTTCATAAAATAGATATATGTAGATGGTGACTCAAATGGGTTCATACTCTGGAGATTGAGATGATTTTGTTTCTTTTACATACATATATATACAGTTTCAGTCTTCCGCTTGCCTTTATACAATTGATCTGGAGTATGAATTACTGTTTTGGTATAATCTCACTCATGTTTATTGCTCTAACACAGACAACATTTAATCATCATTATCTATGTTACATAAGTGATGTTTTGGAACTCGAGTTGAGTTGCTACTGCTACTCGACCCTCGAATTTCAGGGCGTTACAATATGTGTAATACTTACTCGGCGAAAGGATTCGCCCTAATACATGTTTTGTATATTATACGTTATGTATGTTAAATAAGTGTAATCTAAGTGTTTGTGAAAATACTTGTGAGTAAGTACTTAGGAGATAGTGCTTTAGGCAGGTGTTGAGATAGGATTCTCCAATACCTTAGAGATGCATATGATTTCCTCCATGTAAGTTGTTTAATTTAATCGCTTACTTTTGAAATGTATGTGTTTGTATTTCTTGTTTATGTTGTGCTTTATAACATGCTTGTTAACATGTTTGAATTACTTTGTTAACTCTGCTTTGACTACAATACATGCTTTCTGGTTAAGGATTGAATGTGTTTGGGGCTATGTTATAGTCCAGGCAATCGATAACAGGTTTGAGTTCGTGGCTGAGATTCATTCGTCACGTCGGATGTGTTTGACAAACCCGAGTCGTGTGTTGGTCGTCGGTAGTGGTTAGGCCACACGAAGTGTTTACGCACTTCATGTCGATCCACTCGATGTGCGCTCGTGCAAGTCGAGCTCATCAAGTAACCCGATTGACCCGATGTATGTTTACCATGTATGGACGCTACTGCTTGAACCTAAGGTCCCAAACGTACCAGTGGAAACCCCGTTACCTTGGTACCCCGATCGACACTAAGACTCATATGAGCCGGGCATGGTGATATGGGGCACCGTGGTCGAGCTGTCGGCCTACGCTGGGGCCACGAGCCTCCCCGTAGTGACCAGTGAGTAACCTAGACTCGTGAGCCGAAATGGTGGTATGAGACACTATATTCGAGCTGTCGGCCTACACTGATAAGGTGATGGGGGAGTGGTGTAACAATTGTGTGTCAGCCTTGACAGCACTTTGTAGTGACCTCGAGCATACTCTGAATCTGCGGAGAGGCGACGAGCCTTCCCGTAGTAAACAGAGTATAAACTAGGCCTGTATTGATAAGGTGATGGGGGAGCGGTGCAACGGGTGCGTGTAACAGCCCTGGCAGCCCTTTATAGCCACTTCGAACCACATCATCGTATGAGATTATCTAGGACTGACGACCCTAGAATGAATCATTGTTTGGGAATGATATAAGGGAGGTACCTTAGTTTCCCAATACTGCTGTATGAAAAGGACTAATAACAACTCAGTAATCATGCTTATAACATAGCACTGCATGTGCCTGGAGTTGTGGAGCACTGAGGGATGAACGCATGACGCGGACGTAAGATGGTGTCGCACGAGGGTGGTTTGGCAAGGGCATGCATCATGACTGCATTTCATACTTGCATTAACAAGAGTATTTAGGAATGTTTGATTGTACTGCTTTATCATTACTGCTTAACTGAATTGATAACATGTTAACCTATGCTTTATTGTTCCACTGAGTTGATCACTCACTCCCACGTTGTGGGATGGTATTGTACACACCAACCAGACCTTGTTTGAGTTTCAGATGATGGCGATGCTGCGAAGCGGAGCCAGACTTTTATGATGATGAGAAGGATTTCTCCTTTATGCAGTTTTCAGGCGGGTTCATGTGAGCCGTGTCCTGATCGACAGGGCTTTCTAGGATGTTGACTAGATGACATTACACCTTTGGTATAATTTGAAAATTTACATGTAATTATCTAACTGGTAACATTATCACACTCTGGAGACTTACCACAGTTTATATATTTATATATCTATCACACAGTCTTCCGCTTGTTTAAACTAATTATCTCTGGAGTATGATATGCTGTTTTGGCTTAATCTCACTCATGTTTCATGTACTAATACAGACAACATTCAATCATTAGCATATATGTTGCATAAGATGCGTTGGAACTTGGAGTTGAGTTTATGCTCGACCCCCGATTTTCAGGGCGTTACAGAACTCCTCTCCGTAGAGGTAATGTCTCCAGAGTTTTAATACGAAGATGACTGCCGCCAATTTCAGGTCATGCGTGGGGTAGTTTTCTTCGTGTTTCCTCAACTGTCGCGATGCATAGGCAATTACTCTATCTTTTTGCATAAGTAGACATCCCAAACCAACACGATACGCGTCAGTGTATATCATATATCTGACCCCTTGTTCTGACAATACTAACATGGGTGCGGACATCAGCTTTTCCTTCAATTCTTGAAAGGCTGCTTCTGCTTTCTCGTTCCAGGCAAACTTAAGATATTTTCGAGTCAGTTGAGACAACGGTCTGACTATCTTGGAAAAATCTTTAATAAATCAGCGATAGTAGCCAGCAAGTCCGAGGAAACTCCTCACTTTTGTAACGGAACCGGGCTGCTCCCAGTCCTGTACCGTGGTCACCTTGGCAAGGTCCACGACAATACCTTGAACACCATGTGTCCCAGAAACTTGACTTCTTCCTTCCAGAAGTCGCATTTCCGGTGCTGAGCAAATAACTGGTTCTTCCTGAGAGTATCAAAGACTGCTTGTAGGTGTTCTTCGTGATCCTTCTGACTCACGGAGTATATAAAGATGTCATCTGTCACGCCCCGAACTTAGAGATCGGACTTACAGGAATCTCGATCGCCGAATCTGGTGCCGACAGCCTCCGTAGTACCCCATTCTTGGCTCCCAGCGCCCATACGCCAGATTCCGATTCTGGGATCCTACAAGGAGGATTTTCCAACGTGCATTTATCTCATCAGAAGCATAACCACAAGTTTACCCAAATCATAATCATCACCACATATCCACTAATATAATCATTTGAATATAATGCTGAAAGGGGAAATACATATATAAAAATCAAAGCTCCAGAGGTCCGCTGCATGCTCCAAGCTCATTACTGCTGCAACCTAATGCTACCTGCACGCATCTATCGTGCATAAGCTTATAGAAAGCTTAGTAGGTGGTGAAAGTGTGTGCACAAGGTAAGTGCCAAGTAAGCAATATCAGAGTAATCAGAGTAAGCGGAAATACTGACAAGCCCATAAATCATACAATATCAGAAATACTGGTAAGTTCATAAATCATACAATATTAGAGTAATGCAAAACATGCTGATAAGCCCATAAATACCATTAGCCTTATGCAGGCTATGTGATACAAAAATATAACAAACCAATATCATATACTGAGGAAGCAATGTAGATCAGCTATGCAATGCGGAGACAAAGTAAGCCAAATGCTATGTGCTGAGGATGCAATGCAATATGCGATGCGAATGAAATGACTAAGCTGGAGTGTGAAGTCAGGATGATAGTACGTAGTATCGCAGGCTATGGGGTCTATCACAAAGGACTTCTATCCAAACCAGTCTCATACCTAAATTTGGATAGTCAGACTCAATGTGGTAGACTCCTGATCTCAGGTTAGTCGCGCTCCCAACCGAAATCCTAGCCATGTGAAGGTACACAACAATTAGTTGCGCATAACCAGCCCGAGTGGATAGTGAGGGGATGAATGAATGGGTATGTAACTCCTACTCAGTAAGTCCACATATCAGTACGGTTTCTCTCTGGGGAATTATCGGGGTCTATTACACTTCAAACCAGATTGTCACCCCATTGCACGTAACAAGGTCAGTGGAAGAGACCTCACTATTTGCCTGCCAATATCGGGCCCGGCTCGTCGATAGCGGACCCATTCCTTCAGCTAGTTAGACTCATCCTAACATTGCCCCCTCCTCTCAGGCAGGTAAGGCCACACCCCCTTCCAACCGACCACGATACAATGGGAGACGCGGCCTAACGGCATACGGCCCTCATGCGCTCATGTATCCACTCAGTCTAGATGTTGGAGCAACCTTTGGAACCAAGAGGGTTTAGGGACTTTCACCCAGGGATATCTATAGCATCCCATGTAGAGCAGATTTTAGGTGTCCCATCTGGCCATCCACGATATGCCTGTGGAGGCTACGGCCCTGATGTCTCTAGGGCATAAGGTAATCATAATCACACAATGCGAGATGCATGAGTCACACAGTCCAATCATGTATCAATCCTACGCATACCGTGCGCTCATGTGGGGCAACTCCGCCTATCAGGGAGTCCTATGAACAACCTGTCCTACGGCATATGCAATGACCAACCTATCTCAGTATCATAATCGGTATCAACAATCGGCCTCGACAATGTGGACATTTAACCAACGTTGCCCTCAAGGAATGGCCGAGCCTAACATATAGTGGACCCATGGCCTCACACAAGGGCCTAATATACAACACCATGGGCCTTACTCAAGAGCTTAATATACATCACGATGGGCCTCTCACCCGGGCCAAATATGCATCACAATGGGCTCCATCGCCTGGCCCTCAAATACACCACAATGGGCCTTAAATATAGGCCACATATACATCACATTAGGCCTCGACAATCGGCCTCGATACTCAGAATCGGCCTCGGCAAATCGGAATCAGCCTCGACAATCGGAATCGGCCTCGACAATCAGAATCTGCCTGTACAATCAGAATCGGCCTCGACAATCAGAATCAGCCTCGACAATCGGCCTTGACAATTGGCCTCGACAATCTGACTCGGTCTGGACAATCGAAATCGGAATCGGCCTTGGCAAATGGAATCGGCCTATACAATCAACCTCGACAATCAGAATCGGCCTCGACAAATTAGAATCAGTCTCAACAATCGGCCTCGACAATCGGAATCAGCCTCGATAATTGGAATCGAAATTTGTCTTGACAATCAGAATCAGAATCGGCCTCAACAATCAGCCTCGACAATCGGAATCGGGATCAGCCTCAACAATCGGCCTTGACAATCGGAATCGGCCTTGACAATCTGAATCGAAATCGGCCTCAATAATCAGAATCAGAATTGGCCTTGACAATTAGAATCGGCCTCGATAATCAGAATTGGAATCGGAATCAGCCTCGACAATCGGAATTGGAATCAGAATCGAAATCGGCCTCAATAATCGACCTAAGGGAAGGTCACAATGTGGACATTTAACCATCATTATCCATCAATGTGGACATTCAACCAACATTGCTCCCAAGCAGTGGTTCACATAGAGCCAAATATAAAGTGGGCCTATGGCCTCACGCAAAGGTCTAATATACATCGCAATGGGCCTCATACAAGGGCTACATCCACATCATAATGGGCCTCGTGTACATCAAGTCGAGCCTCATCATATGGGCCTCATATACGCCAAGTGGGCTGCATCAACAGGCCACACTAATGGGCCTCATATACAGTCAAGTGGGCTGCATCAATGGGCCGGACTAATGAGTCTTATATACATCAAGTGGGCTGCATCAATGGGCCGCACCAATGGACCTCATATACATTAAGTGGGCCACATCAATGGGCTGGAAATATATCACAATGGGCCAAGTTGCATGGGCCTCTAATACCTCACATTGAGCCTCGCCCATGGGCCTCAAATACATCACAATGGGCCACAACTCATGGGCTTCAAATACACAATAGGTGTGCCCCGCACATGAGACTCAAATACAAAATAGGTGGGCCCCATCACATGGGCCTCAAATATATCACATGGGCCTCATACAACAGGTGGGCCTTATATATATTAAGTGGGCTAAATGGGGTAACCCATGGTTTAGCAAAATAGATGGACAGCGGGTTGTTGAAACATATCATCATGGTGCGTCCCACATGCCGATGGGTGGCGTGGTGAATACATACATCATGGCGGGTTCCCACACCACCCTGGATAGATGGACGGTTGGAGAACCACATACATTCAAGTGGGGTCCACGTCCTCATACATACGGACGATGGGATATAACAATACATCATGGTGGCCTCACGCCACTCGTCCAGATGGACGGGTGGATATAGAGAATATACATCAAGGTGGTCCCCCACCCCATGGACGGAGCAGATATTCAACACATCATTAAGGTGGGCCGCACAAATAGGCAGTGTGGATCACACCCACACGCTGCACACAATAGCTATATAGCTGGTGTGTGGTAGACAGCCAATCCGTTTCGCAGTGGGTGGGTCCCACATGGGGCCCACCAGATATACACATGAATATAGATATAGATATATATATATATATATATATATATATATAAAATATAAGTTTCATATAGATATATATACAAATATATATATATATATATTTGTATATATATATATATATATGAAACTTATATTTATATATATATAATATATATATATATATATAGTATATATAATATTATATAAACATCTGTTCCAGCGCCCAGTTAAAGCCCGTATCCTAGTCCGTACTGATCTGTCGACTTCGCGATTCTTCCCGTCGAATTTCAGTAACCTGCGACCTATAATCGACGTTTGTGTGTGACCCTAAGTCGTATCCCATAGATTTGAGTCGGCTTAATCCGAGACTTGTACTATTGTGACCGCACCGTCACCGCGGTTCCAACGCTGTGTCTTGCACACCGATCCGATACCCTGGCCAGGAGATGTGGGCCGACGTTTATTTCGAAGAAACGTCACGCATTTGCGAACCTAAGAGAATCTCTACAACCCATCCCATTAATCAATTAATCAATCAATCAAAGTATACACCCATGCTTTCTTTCTCCCCAAGTCAAGTAACCTACCAAGTCAACTCTCAAGTCAAGTACAACTATCAGCTCACATCCATCACTCACCCGTCACCTCTCTCTTACAACCACCTCTCTCTCTCTCTCTCTCTCTCTCTCTCTTTCTCAACACACTTTCCAAGCAAAAGAGTGGTGGACGTCCAAGCATCCCAAGAGAGAAAAGTGCATGTGTGTGACCCACTTTCCACCCCAAGATCTATCATCCTAGCCCTTCAACTCTCATCACCTTCCATCATAGTGAGACACAAGGAGATCGGCGTTCCATCGGACCAGGAAGATCGAACGGTGGGTGTTTCTATAGGCCTAGATTTCTTGTTTTGATGATGGGCCAAGTGAGGCCTACCGATCGAGGGTATGGATCTCACTTTGGACCCTAGATGTGGCTGATGGTCCACCTTGATTATCATGATCATTCCATGATGGGGCCATTCTCCATAGACCCCATCATGATGTTTACTTTCTAGTTTGAAAAAGGTCATCTAGACCTTTCAATTTGATGGAGAAGGAATCTCCACCATTGATTTTGATTTGGTGGGCCCACATGTATTGGGACCCACTTGATGTATGATTGGATGCATGGAAAGGGAGGGCTCATAGTGGCGGAGCCCTCCATCATCACGTCTCTCTCTCTCTCTCTCTCTCTCTCTCTCTCTCTCCTTCCTTTATTTTGTGGCCCATTTAGTGGTGTAGTAGGTGTCCAAACCGTCCATCAAATGGACCCCATGGCCGTCCAAACCATGTGGGCCCTACGTTAATGGAGATGGAATAACACAAATATCAAATTGATCCCATCAAGTGGGCCACGTCCATGTAGGACCCACCAGCCGTGGTCCCCACACGTGGGACCCACCATGATGAAATGTATACCCACGCTGTCCACGTCCAGCGTCCCTGGATGCTGGATGTTGTGAAGGGTGAACAGACAGTGGGTGTACTAACAAAAAAATATTATATTTAATTTAATGCTTTTTGGGTGGGCCACTCCTATAGGCCCCACCTTGATGTATGGATTTAATCCACGCCGTCCATCCTATTTCTCATCCCATTTTAGGCGTTGAGCCAAAAAATGAAGCCAATCCAATTATCTGGCGGGCCATAGCATAGAAAATAGTGGTTTTTACAATTAAAACCCACCCTGATGTTTCGATACGCCAAAATATACCAAATATTGGGCTTGTTCGGTCCGTCTTGAGTCCTAGAATCCAATGGGTGGAGTGGATCCACCTGATGCGGGCCCTACCACGGAAAAACCTTCAAAAAATAAAAAAAATAAAAAATATAGCAAGCAGCAAGCGCTGCCGCTGACGCCAGAGGATGAGCAACAGCGCCCTGTTGCTGCGTTAGGCGGTGGGCAGGGGTTCTAGCCGTGGGTCCCACCATGATGTGTGTTGATCATCAACACCGTACATTTGTTGGGGTCCCCTTTGGGACAGTGGACCCCCTAAAAATAAGCTGTATGTGGAGCTCGGGTGGCCCACACTACAGGAAACAGTGATGATTGAGCATCTGCCATTGACACCCTTTCAGATGTCACAGAAGTTTTAGATCATTATGAAATTTATTTTTACTCTTCATCTGGCTTTATGCGACCCTATCAACTGGTGGATGGAAAATAAACGTTATGGTGGGCCCCATGTGGGACCCACCAATGATGTATGTTTTCTATCCACACTGTCCACACCATTGGACGGTGGGACCCACCATGATGCATGTGTTGCATCCAAACCATCCAACCATTTTGAAAGCTCCTTTTTAGGCTTGAGATAAAAAATAAGATAGATCTAGTATTACGTGGACCACACTATAGAAACAATGGGATTGACCATCTACCATTGAAACCCTTGGATTCCAGAAGTCTTGGACCAATAGGGAAATTGTCTTCCTTTTTAATTTAGGTCTGTGTGACCTTATGATCAGATTAGATAGAAAATAAATGTTATGGTGGGCCTTGAGGATTTTAATGGTGAAAATCGTTGTCACCACTATTATTTGGAGTGCGGTCCAGTTGATCTTCTGATATGATTCATTTATAAATATATTATATATACATATTGATGTACTTGTGGCCGTCCGTTGAGACCCACCTTGATATATGCATGAGGCCCATGTGATTAGGCCAATCTTGACGTATTTATGGCCATCCGTTGAGGCCCACCTTAGTATATATATGAGGCCCATATGATTAGGCCCATCTTGATGTATCCAAGGCCCATGGGTCGAGGCCCAATGAGATGTACACAAGTCCATTACAATGTGTGATTCTACCATGGTTTATGTAATGATGTTTATGACGGGTTATACCTTAGGAACAATGATGGTTTGACGCCCACATTGTAAGTACAATGTTAGTTAAATGTCCGCATTGTAACTCTCCTTAGAGCCCATTGGTAGGCCCATACTTGTTGTGTGTAGGCCGTCTAGGCCCATCTTCGTTGCGAAGATAGTTCATTACTTTATAACATGCTTAGTATAATTCTATGACTCATGCCATACACATCATATGTATGCTTGATATGAGTAGTGACTGATCGTAGCATATGCCATTGGGCAGATTATTTATGGGACTCACTGATAGGAGTTACCCACATGAGTGTGTGGTATGCGCAGGATTGTTGCATGACTGGACAGTGTAATTCATGCATCTCGCATCTGTGTGTCATGATCATTGTACGCCCTAGTGACATCAAGGTCGTGGCTCCATAGGCACATCATGGATGGCCGTATCGGATACCGAAAATACTTGGTTCTAGCACTGTGGGCACTTAGGATGTCCTTGGGTGAGAGTCCCAGAACCTTTTTGGTACTAGGAGATGCTCCAAAGTCTAGACCGAGTAGATACACGAGCACAAGAGTGTCGAATACCAGTAGGCCGCTTCTCCCACTGTGTCGTGGTCGGTTGGAAGGGGGTGTGGCCTTATCCACCCGAGTGAGGGGGTTGTAAGCTAGGCTGAGTTTGACCAGCTCACAAATGAGTCTGCTATCGACGAGCCGGGTAGGTATTGGTAGACTACTGGTCAGGCGGATAGTGTGGTCTCTTCCACTTGCTGGGCTGTGCGGCTAGGGAGGCGGCAGTCAGTGTGAAGTGTATTAGACCCCGGTGATATCCCAGAGTGAAACTGTACTGATATGTGTACTTGATGAGGACTGGCATGCTTGCTTTGCATCTCGCATATGACATTTAGCTACATAGGCCTCGCATCGTATGGTCTTGGTATGGCTGATAACATTCATACCTTGCATCATATAGCTTTGGTACAGCTGATAATATTCATGGACTTACCCACATATTTCCGCATTACTCTGATATTGTATACTTGGCACTTGCCTTGCACACACACTTACACCACCTTTAAGCTTTCGTAAGCTTGTGCATGACCGTTGAGTGTATGTGTCGTTGGATCGCAGCAGTGCTGAGGCAGGAGCGCGCAATAGATTATTTTGGAGTTTTTGATCACCCTGTATTTCCCTTCCCGCTTTGTATTTAAAGTTTTTGATATAGTGGATATGTGGTGATGTTGTTTTATGACTTGGTTATGCTTGTGGTTATGCTCCATTGCAAAAAAAATTCATACTGAAAATCCTCCTTATAGGATCCCAGGATCGAAATCTGGCATACGAGTGTCAGGATCCAAGAATGGGGCACTACAGAGGCTGTCAACGCCGGATTCGGCGATTGGAAATTTTGTGAGCCTATTTTTCGAGTTTGAGGTGTGACAAAAGTTGGTATCAGAGCATAACTTGGGAATACCTAAGGATCACATCACATATATACTATAAACTTAGAATGAATAGGTCCCGAGTCCGAATAACTTAACGATTTTCGGACATAGACCCTTAACGTTTATGCCTTCGAGAATTCTCAAGGCTAATAGGCCCTTGTTCCTTCCTGTAGGACATGCCGCCTAGAAGAGTGACTCGAGTGAATCCTGATCCACCACCTGCGACTCCTGCTCTACCACCTGCTACTCCCGCTCCACCACCGGATATTCCTGCTTTCCAGCTAGAGGATGCCACTCCTCTACCTGAGACCGGTATGGATCCGACCGTACCTGTGAGTGCTGTCCAGCTGCAACAGATGCTATAGGCGATGACCACTATTCTTTAGGGACAGAGCAGGCGTCCCACTGTTACGCCAGCCGAGGCAGAGCAAGAGCGTGCGAGCGCCCTTCTTAAAGACTTTCGACAGTACAATCCCCCGCGTTTCCGGGGTGAGCCAGACCCTACTGCAGCAGAGATATGGTGCTTCGAGGTGGAGAAGATATTCGACACCATGAGATGTACGACCTAGCAACGAGTCCCATTAGCCGTATTTTTTCTTCTGGGTGAGGCTCAACATTGGTGGGCATCTATCGCCCGAGCAGTAGCAACCGATTTCGAGTGGACCTGGGAGGACTTTGTAGACCAGTTTGACCGGAAGTTCTTTCCTAAGCATGTACGACATCAACATATATTAGAGTTTGAGACTCTGGTCCAGGGAGACATGACTGTGTCCCAGTATGAGGCATGTTTCGTCGCACTATCAAGATTCGTGACGTATCTTGTTGATGATGAGGGGCGGAAGGCCCTCCGTTTTGAGAATGGTTTGCGTTCTGCCCTCAGGAGCCGTGTGGTCGGAGACATGCTTCCGACGTTTGAGCAGATTGTACAGAGGGCCTAGATCTACGAGGCAGATTGAGCCGGTTTGTAGAGGGCCCGTGACCAGAGAGGAGATCAGAAGAGGAAGGCGCCCTCTGGTAGCTCCCAGCAGCAGCAACATCGTCCTTAGCAGTGACGCATGACCCGCCTAGCATTTCGAGCACTAGCAACACCCCAGCACCACCTCCAGGACCGTTCACAGGTACTTGCTTTGGATGCTGTAGGAAAGGACATTGTAGGCACGAGTGTCCCCATCCGCAGCAGCCACAGCCGAGGGCACCGTATCAGCCTCCGCGATAGCCCCCACAGTAGCAGCAACGACCAGAACACCAGTCTCTGGGATCTCCCCCGCAGCAGCAGGGGTCACAGATCAGGCTGTCACATTGGCAGCAACAGAAACAGAGGCCTCAGAGGGGACCTGCACTCCCCAGTAGGCCCAGGGTAGATTTTATGCAGCCCAGCAGGACCCTCAGTCATCAGAGGAGTCGTTGAGGGTACATCTCCCTGTTTCTGCATGCATGCACGTGTTTTATTTGATTCTGGTGCATCGCATTCTTTGTGGCCAATGATTTTCTGCCGATCGACGGTTTGCCGATGAATCTGCCGTGAGGTTTGTTGGTGTCGACGCCCTTAGGAAGACTGCAGTGTGAAAAGGCAAGCTATTGTCCTAGAGGGGGGGGGGGGGTGAAGGGGGGGGGGGGGTGAATAGGACTATGCCAAATTTAAAATAAAATTAGCAGAAATAAATTAAACCAATAGCCTTACAATCTGAATCAATTCACAAAGCTAAATTTAAATCACCTTGATAAATAGGTATTGAGAGATTGATACAAATTCAGTTCTAAGGACAACCTTACACCATAATAAACAAGGGCTTATGGTAGGACAACCTTATTTCTAGAACCTCTTTTGGATAAAGGACTAAATTTTAATATAAGTAAATGAAATAGCAAGGAATTGAAATTAAATCCAGAAGTAAGATCTAAATTATTACAACAATCCCCACACTTGCTTGAAATGTAAATAGTTACAACATTCACATCCACTTGTACATTCCACACAATCGAATGATAAAAGATATGAAAATTAAGCAAGCATTCAATCCACAAGACAAAGAGTTATAGTGGTTCGCCTGTGTGTACACCAACTGTTTTCAACAGCCACACAAAAAGCTACTCCACTCCTAATATCCTCACACAGGGGATATTAGCGTTCACTATCAAATAGGTTTTCACAGGTTCACCAAAAACCTTTACAATTGTGTCTTTTTCACTTGGGCTTACACAATTCAAAAACCCCTCTTTTCTGAGTTTTCTGGTTTTCCTCAGACAACCAATACAATGAGATTTTTCTGGTTCAACCTCAAACAAAACCAGTACAATGAGATTTTTCTGGTTAACCTCAAACAAAACCAAAAGAAATGAAATTTTACAGAATTGTAAAATACCTGGATTTCTCCTTTTCGTAGCAGCCCGGGGTAGAACCAATCGGAGTAGATGATTGAATGTCAAAGTTCAATTTCCAATACTCACATTCATAAGGTTCTAAATTCTAATAGATTTTAGATTTAACTCGTTGGGTGTAGCTATATTTGATTTTGATTCTAAGAAGAAGGAATAAGATAATTCCTCTTTTCAAATAAGATTGGAATATAGAAACAAAATCAAATTAAATAAGCTAGCAAAAAGGAATATTAAATAAGCACAATGTAGCTTAAAATAAACACAGACTTATCTCAGAGTGATCACTTGAAAATTCTTGAATTGAATGGGGTTGAAGTGTGAAAACTCTGAATTTCGTGTTCAATTTATAGAAGCAGAAATCGCTCCTACGACTGGTCTTAGAAACCTACGACTGGTCGTAGCTCTAACAGATTTTTGAAAAATTAAGCGCGATCTTTGAAAGTCGTTCCACGACTGGTCGTGAGTATCCTACGACTGGTCGTGGGTCACCTACGACTGGTCGTAGGACCAGAGATTACGTTGCTGGACTTTGAGTCGTAGCTCCACGACTGGTCGTGGACGAGTCGAAGCCACACCTACGACCGGTCGAAGGACCTCCAGGACTGGTCGTGGGTGTACCAAAAATTCTGAAAAATCTTTAACTACTTAGGACTGGTCGTGGAATTTCTTGGACTAGTCGAACCAATGCTAGGACTGGTCGAACAAGAGCTAGGACTGGTCGTAGAATAGACCAACCTTATGTAAAATAAACATTTGATTTATGTATCCAAAGTGACCTACTTAAAGGGTCAACCTAAGGTCATTCAAACCTGAACCATGTCGTATGGACATTGAACTTCAACCATTCAACGAATGTAGATATTTTGAACCATAACAGGCTTGAGATCTTGAACCATATCATGCTTGAGATCTTGAACTTGTTGTAGCTTTAAACTTGAGATCTTCATAAACATAAAACTACTTCATGCGTTGTTTCTTCAGACTTGAACTTCAACATTGTAGCTTCTTGAGACTTCAACATGTAGCTTCTTGAGACTTCAACATGTAGCTTCTTGAAGAGTTTATGCAGTGTCTTGAATTCAAATAAATCATCATACAAGTACAGGACACAGATAGATGTTTTGACACATCAAAATTTGACAACCAAAGGAGCATGAGACCATAACACTTACAATCTCCCCCTTTGTCAAATTTGTGACAAAACACCCAAATTATAATACTTCAAATTGAAACGAAGTACTCACAACAAGTTCAACAATAGAGAAGCATACAACCAAAGTTCATCAATAGAGAAGCAGCACAGATATATATGATAAGTAAAACTAGCATCATTCAATAGAGAAGCATGCACAGATATATATGATAAGTAATAACTAGCATCATTCTCCATAACTACCCCTGAGAAGCTTAACTCCCCTGAGTAATAAAGGTAATAGGAGCACATCTCCCAAAACTTCTCCCCCTTTTTGTCACAAAATGACAAAGGAAGAAGGGCAGCAGCAATGATAATGAATGTAGTAGTTAGAATATAGATTCAAGAGAGCTTTAGTGCATAATTCAAAAAGTCAGTGAGCATGTAAAGTTCAGACTTAAAAAAAATTATTACAGACCCATCAAAAATTCAGTCAGAACCAGAGGATGGAGCAGGATTAGAAGGATCAATTTTGTGTAAACCCTTAGCAATCCGCCTCATATATTTGCGTAGATAAGAGAATTGCGTGTCTTGGGTAACACGAATTTGAGCCACCTGCTCTTGAAGGGAATTCAATCTCTCATCAAAATCAGAGGGCTGAAAATCAGGATCATCAGCCGAGTCTGACTCAAGTTCTTCAAATAAATCATCCATATTCACGTCTTCAGTAGGATCACCAGCTTGACCTGTATCTCCTGCTTCAGCACCACCGCTACCAGCATCCACTTGGCCATCAGCCAATTCTAAAGTCATCTTGTTAATATTGGAATTATTAAAAGGGAGATGATGGATGGGTTTTTCTCTAGTAGGCATAGCCACGAGCATATGATTTGCCAGCATAGTCAATAAATAACCAAAGGGTATATCACTATGTCCAGGATGGTGACGAGACAGAATAATGGAATGACAAATTAAAGAAGGTAAACATATTTTTGCACCAGAGATGACAGAATGCAAAACACGAACCATAAA
Source organism: Magnolia officinalis (assembly GCA_021015155.1). Taxonomy (NCBI): domain Eukaryota; kingdom Viridiplantae; phylum Streptophyta; class Magnoliopsida; order Magnoliales; family Magnoliaceae; genus Magnolia; species Magnolia officinalis. The sequence goes on along the minus strand of JAJHSJ010000002.1, from coordinate 51,630,503 downwards.
AGCAGTGAGTTCGGTTTTATTACCAGCACGTGGATAAAGATTAGAGATGAAAATCCTATGAAGTACCCTGTGTCTAGGTAACAAAAACCTTGAGGGAAGTGCATGACCTTTATGAGTCCAGTGAACATCCAAATTACATAAATCTCTAGTAAGCATTCTTCGTTCAGATTCTGAGAGACTGTCATGTAAAATATTAATTGGAATGCTCTCATCATTGACAGGTATTTCCATAATGTCAGCAATCAAATGTCGATCCACTAAAAACAATCCTTCTTGAGTATCAACTTTAAAAGTTAAATTCTCAAGAGAAAAATCACAGATACATGCAAACATGGATTGGGCAATGGACTGGTATGCAGCTCCACCCCAATGCAAGATGTTATCCCATCCCACAGATTCCAACAGAGGAGGGATACCAAATGAAGCAATGTGATTAACATTCACAGGACGCTCAACAATAACATTGCGCATACGCAAATCCCGAACATTAGAAGGATCATTTTCGGGAGACCGAAGATGACGTTGTGCAATAGAAGTTGATCTAGATGAAGAGGGACCTCTAGTAGTTTTCTTTTTACCTCTAGCATCCATTTTCAAATGAGGATTTCAAGGAAACAACAAATGCAAGATAGAAGAAATGGGTTTAGATAGAACAGATTTTTCAAGATAAAACCCCAATCTTGCAATGAACGACCAAATAGATTCTACAAGAATGTGATTTGAAACACTAATATCAAGAATCTACAATAAAAATGCAAAGGAACCACTAACCTTGAAGTACTAAGATGGTGGGTTCGACCGGTCGTAGCTAGAGCCGTTGGAGGGTAAAAAGAAATGAGGAAGAAGAGTCAAAATCCCCAAAATAAAGTGAAATCCCGAGTTTCACGACCGGTCGTGTAAGTGTTCGACCGGTCGTGTACACTCACGACTGGTCGAGTACGACTCAAAATTGCAATTTTTCAAATAATTTTTAAATTTAAGCAAATAAATCATCAACCTTATGTACATTATGATACCAAATCTGCAAATTCAATTTAATTGCACATAAGATCAAACTTTAATTTATTAAATTGTCAAGCATAAATCAAATCTTAAATCATATAATTCACAATTCAAATGATGCAAATAATAAAATTACTCCAGTCAACTCTTTAATGTACTCATGAAATGAAATCAATTATTCCTCTTCAAAACGAATGAATAATGAAATCTAATGTCAATATGCTTAGTACGTGAATGCTGAACTGGATTTTTAGAGATATTTATTGCACTGGAATTATCGCAAAATAAAATCATAGAATCCTGAGTAATTCCATAATCGCTTAACATTCGTTTCATCCAAACAAGTTGAGTACATGCATTTCCAGCAGCAATGTATTCAGCCTCAGCTGTTGATAGCGATATAGAACTTTGCTTCTTACTAAACCAAGAAACAAGACAATTTCCAATGTAGAAACAACCACCACTAGTTGATTTCCTATCATCAATGTTTCCAGCCCAGTCAGCATCTGCATACCCGGCTAATTGAACATTAGTCTCATGTGGATACCAGAGACCCAGTTTAGTAGAACTTGCGACATATCGCATAATCCGCTTAACAGCAGTTAAGTGAGATTCTTTAGGATTTGATTGATAACGAGCACAAATACCAACACTCAAAGCGATATCTGGTCTACTAGCAGTCAGATAAAGTAAACTACCAATCAAACTACGATACAATTTAGGATCCACATCATTACCTGTAGAGTCTTTTGAGAGTCTCAAAGTTGTACTCATAGGAGTATCAAAATTTTTACCTTTCTCAAATCCAAATTTCTTGATTAAATTCAGAGCATATTTGGTTTGAGAGATAAAAATTCCATCAGGTTGTTGTTTAACTTGCAACCCTAGGAAATAGTTTAATTCTCCTACCATGCTCATTTCGAATTTAGACTTCATCAAATCTGCAAACTCAACAGTCATGTTAGTACAGGTTGATCCATAAATAATATCGTCAACATATATTTGAACCATTAGAATATCATCGTTATGTTTCTTCACAAAGAGCGTCTTATCAACACATCCCATCTGAAAATTATGACTCAGTAAAAACTTAGTCAGTTTTTCGTACCATGCTCTGGGAGCTTGTTTCAGACCATAGAGAGCCTTCTTAAGAGATACACATGATCAGTAAATTTAGGATCTTCAAACCCTGTAGGTTGTTCAACATATACCTCTTCATGTAAATCACCATTCAGAAAGGCACTCTTTACATCCATTTGATAAATTTTAATCTTTCTAAAACAGCAATGGAGATAAAAAGTCTGATTGATTCAAGACGAGCTACAGGGGCAAATGTCTCATTATAGTCAATACCTTCAATTTGTGTATACCCCTGTACAACTAGTCTTGCTTTATTTCGAATAATATTTCCAAGTTCATCAGATTTGTTTTTGAAAATCCATTTTGTTCCAATAATATGTTTATCTTTAGGTCTAGGAACAAGGTACCAGACATCATTTCTGACAAACTGATTAAGTTCTTCTTGCATAGCAAGAATCCAGTTTTCATCCGAAAGTGCTTCTTTTACGTTAACCGGTTCAATCTGGGATGTAAAGCACACGTAGTTACATATGTCCTCTAATTGTCTACGAGTGCGCACACCAGTGAGAGGGTTTCCAAGTATTTGAGAAGTTGGATGATCTTTAACAGTCCTTAATTCAGAATTAGGTTCACTTGATGAAGTTTCTTGTTTTTCAAGTATAAGCACTTCATCATTATCTGAACTAGGGACAGGTGTATTCAAAAGATCGTCAATCACAACATTTATTGACTCTTGAATCACACCGGTCCTGTTGTTCAGAACACGATATGCACGACTATTTAAAGAATATCCTAAAAAGATCCCTTCATCACTTTTAGTGTCAAAATTTCCCAAATTTTCACGGTCACGCAAAATATAGCACTTGCTGCCAAAAACTCGAAAGTATTTGACAGAAGGCTTTTTCTCAAACCACATTTCATAAGCCGTTTTATTATTAGTTTTACAGATATAAACACGGTTAATAATGTAGCAGGCTGTATTCACTGCTTCAGCCCATAGATTCCTAGGGAGCTTCATGCTATTTAACATAACATTTCCCATTTCTTGAAGCACTCTATTCTTCCTCTCGACAATTCCATTTTGTTGAGGAGTTTTAGGTGCAGAGAATTCATGCGATATTCCTGATCGCTACAGAATTTCTCAAAACCGCTATTTTCGAATTCGGATCCATGATCACTACGGATCTTGTTGACTTGAGAACTTTTTTCAGTTTGAATCCGTTTTATAATCTTTTTCACTTCATCAAGGGTTTCTGATTTGTCTCTCAAGAATGAAACCCAAGTGAATCTTGTATAATCATCTACAATAACTAAGATGTATTTTTTGCCACCTCGACTTTCCGTTCTTGTTGGTCCTATAAGATCCATGTGGAGAAGCTCGAGTGGTCTTGTGGTGGTATTGGAGTTCACCTTTTTGTGAGAGCTCCTAGTTTGTTTACCATACTGGCATTCACCACAAATCTTGTCTACTTTTTGTATCTTAGGTAGACCTCTAATTAGTTCTCCTTTGCTCAATCTGTATAAATTTTGATAGTGTACATGTCCGAGGCGTTTATGCCATAATTCTGTCTCATCGGTATGGACCATGTAACACGTTTGTTTAGATGAGCTACTATCGCTTACTATATAGCAGTTTTCAGAAGTTCTGCGACCAGTTAATATTACAGAACCCTTTTCATTTATAATTTCACAACCTTGATTAGAAAATTTAACATTATGGTTGTTATCGCATATTTGAGATATGCTCAACAGGTTGTGTTTTAAACCCTCAACATATAAAACATTTTTAAATAAGGGAAGGTTATAGAGTTGGACCGTACCTTTGCCAATTATCTTGCAGTTGCTACCATCACCAATGTAACTGACCCATCAGCCATATCTTTAAGATCGGTGAATAGTGCTTTGTCGCCTGTCATATGTCTGGAGCATCCACTGTCTAGGTACCATTTCGAATGGCTTGTAGCTTTGAAAGCAGTGTGAGCAACCAAACAGGCAACCTTAGGAACCCATTTCAGTATTTTGGGTTTGGGTTTAGGAGAATAATTGGTCTTCTTTTGTTTATAGTTGTAAGAGTGACCTACTGAGTTAGATTTTAATAGCTCCTTAAGTAAATCAACAATTTTTTCAGCTAGTGGGTTTCGAATCTGATTTAATAACTGCTTTTGGGTTTTTGAAAAGTTTTTGTATTTTTAGAAAAAACTTGACTAGTACCTTTTCCTTTTGAGTTAGAAGTCTCTCCTTTCACAAAATTGGAAGGAGTATTCTTCTGTTTAGGAGATGTGTTTTTATCATAGCCCAACCCGGATCGATCGCCACATTTTCTTGATCCGGATAATAATTTTTCTAATTTTGGATCACCTTGGGCATATCTCCATGTGTCCTTCAAACTCAGAAGAGAAGATACTTCATTTTTAAGTTTCTCATTTTCAGATTTCAAATTTTCAATTAGGGAGGTTTTGAATTCTAGATCACACTTTGATTTTTCAAAACAATCTGAAATTTGGGATTTTTCTAAAACAAGAGTTTCAAAACATTCTTTAAGTTTAAAAAACTTTTCTTTTTGAAGTTTAAGTTTGACAGCAATTTTAACTTTCCTTATATAAGGCATTGTAAGCATCTTGAAGATCTTCATCAAATTCATGATCACTATCCAAATTTTCTTCACTTGTTGAATCATCGTGATCGGAAAAAGTAAACTTGGCTAGAGTCATAAGGGCCTTAAGTTCACTGCCCGACTCGGTTTCTGAATTTTCTGATTCAGAAGAGGCTTCAGAATCAGACGATTCATCCCAAGTAGCCAACATACCCTTCCTTTTGGATCTGTCCTTTTTAGGACATTTGTTTGCTAAATGCCCATATTCTTGACAGTTGTAGCATTGACTATCTTTAATGATTTCCAAGTTTTAGACTTAGGTTTGGAACGTTTCTTTTCATTTGCCTTTTGAAAGTCGACTCTTTTCTTACTTTTGAAAATCTTATAAAACTTTTTGCCAAAAGGGCCATATCATCTTCAGACTTTTCTGAATCTGAATTTTCTTGAGTAATACTTTTAGATGACTTCAAAGCAATAGATTTACCTTTAGGAGCTTTAAAACTTAATTCATAGGTTTGTAAAGAACCAACTAATTCTTCTACCTTCATATTATCCGTATCACGAAGTTCCTGGATTGCGGTTACCTTTGAATTGAACCGTTCAGGAAGAGAGCGTAGTATTTTTGCACACACTTTACTTTCTGGGATCTTATCGCCAAGACCCCACATTGAGTTTACAATGTCATTCAATCTAGTGTAAAAGTCCATAAACATTTCATTTTCCTCCATATGAATTTCTTCAAATTTAGTTGTGAGGAGTGGACTTTAGATTTCTTGACAATTGATGTACCTTCGTGTGTCATTTCTAAAATATCCCAGGCTTGCTTTGCAGTATCACAGGATATGATTCTTTTGAACTCATCCGGTGATAGTGCGCAAGTGATTGCATTTAGTGCTTTAGCATTAGCACTACTCTCATTTTTCTGAAGTGTGGTCCATTGGTAATACGGTGTAATTTTCATAGATTTTGAACCATCAACACCAGTTACTTCCATATCGGAGGATTCCATTCAGTCACTGTGGCTTGCCACACACTTTCATCCATTGATTTGAGGAAGATCCTCATTCTGGCTTTCCAATAGGCATAGTTGGAGCCATCAAAGGAGGAGGTCTAGTAACTGAAAGGCTATCAAAATTTGACATCTTTTTATATAGCTTAGATCGTTAGCTCAGGAAATAAATCCAAATAAAAAGCAACAAAATGAGCTATTAGGCTCTGATACCACTTGAAAAGGCCAAGCTATATGTCCTAGAGGGGGGGGGGGGGGTGAATAGGACTATGCCAAATTAAAATAAAATTAGCGGAAATAAATTAAACCAATAGCCTTACAATCTGAATCAATTCACAAAGCTAAATTTAAATCACCTTGATAAATAGGTATTGAGAGATTGATACAAATTTAGTTCTAAGGACAACCTTACACCATAATAAACAAGGGCTTATGGTAGGACAACCTTATTTCTAGAACCTCTTTTGGATCAAGGACTCAATTTTAATATAAGTAAATGAAATAGCAAGGAATTGAAATTAAATCCAGAAGTAAGATCTAAATTATTACAACAATCCCCACACTTGCTTGAAATGTAAATAGTTACAACATTCACATCCACTTGTACATTCCACACAATCGAATGATAAAAGATATGAAAATTAAGCAAGCATTCAATCCACAAGACAAAGAGTTATAGTGGTTCGCCTGTGTGTACACCAACTGTTTTCCAACAGCCACACAAAAAGCTACTCCACTCCTAATATCCTCACACAGGGGATATTAGCGTTCACTATCAAATAGGTTTTCACAGGTTCACCAAAAACCTTTACAATTGTGTCTTTTTCACTTGGGCTTACACAATTCAAAAACCCTCTTTTCTGAGTTTTCTGGTTTTCCTCAGACAACCAATACAATGAGATTTTTCTGGTTCAACCTCAAACAAAACCAGTACAATGAGATTTTTCTGGTTAACCTCAAACAAAACCAAAAGAAATGAAATTTTACAGAATTGTAAAATACCTGGATTTCTCCTTTTCGTAGCAGCCCGGTAGAACCAATCGGAGTAGATGATTGAATGTCAAAGTTCAATTTCCAATACTCACATTCATAAGGTTCTAAATTCTAATAGATTTTAGATTTAACTCGTTAGGCGTAGCTATATTTGATTTTGATTCCAAGAAGAAGGAATAAGATAATTCTCTTTTCAAATAAGATTGGAATATAGAAACAAAATCAAATTAAATAAGCTAGCAAAAAGGAATATTAAATAAGCACAATGTAGCTTAAAATAAAACACATACTTATCGCAGAGTGATCACTTGAAAATTCTTGAATTGAATGGGGTTGAAGTGTGAAAACTCTGAATTTCGTGTTCAATTTATAGAAGCAGAAAAATCGCTCCTACGACTGGTCTTAGAAACCTACGACTGGTCGTAGCTCTAACAGATTTTTGAAAAATTAAGCGCGATCTTTGAAAGTCGTTCCACGACTGGTCGTGAGTATCCTACGACTGGTCGTGGGTCACCTACGACTGGTCGTAGGACCAGAGATTACGTTGCTGGACTTTGAGTCGTAGCTCCACGACTGGTCGTGGACGAGTCGAAGCCACACCTACCCGGTCGAAGGACCTCCAGGACTGGTCGTGGGCGTACCAAAAATTCTGAAAAATCTTCAACTACTTAGGACTGGTCGTGGAATTTCTTGGACTAGTCGAACCAATGCTAGGACTGGTCGAACAAGAGCTAGGACTGGTCGTAGAATAGACCAACCTTATGTAAAATAAACATTTGATTTATGTATCCAAAGTGACCTACTTAAAGGGTCAACCTAAGGTCATTCAAACCTGAATCATGTCGTATGGACATTGAACTTCAACCATTCAACGAATGTAGATATTTTGAACCATAACAGGCTTGAGATCTTGAACCATATCATGCTTGAGATCTTGAACTTGTTGTAGCTTTAAACTTGAGATCTTCAACATCAAAATAAACTACTTCATGCGTTGTTTCTTCAGACTTGAACTTCAACATTGTAGCTTCTTGAGACTTCAACATGTAGCTTCTTGAGACTTCAACATGTAGCTTCTTGAAGAGTTTATGCAGTGTCTTGAATTCAAATAAATCATCATACAAGTACAGGACACAGATAGATGTTTTGACACATCAAAATTTGACAACCAAAGGAGCATGAGACCATAACACTTACAAGTGTTAGACCGATTTTGCTCATCTTGCCCCGTTCTGATTGGGGATGTCTTTTTACCTGCTGAGCTTTTCGTATTGCCGATGTCCGAGTTTGATGTCATCCTGGGCATGGATTGTCTTGCCGAGTACCACGCTATATTGGACTGATCCATGAGGATAGTCACATTCTGTATCCTCGGTGTGCCAGAGTTCTTGTTTGTTGCCGAGCCCATAGGAGAGCAGCTTTCCTGCCTATTGTCATGTGCCGTTGGGGAGTCAGTTGCTTTGAGTATCGACCAGCTACCGGTCGTTTGTGATTTTCCTGATGTGTTCCAAGAGATTCCGAGGTTACCACCTCGTCGGCACAACGAGTTCCAGATTGATCTCGTGCTCGGTACCGCGCCTGTTTCGAAGGCCTGGTATCATATGGAACCGTTGGAGTTACAGGAACTGCATAAGCAGTTGGATGAGTTGCGTGAGTTAGACTTTATCCGTACGAGCAGTTCACCGTGGGGAGCGCCGGTACTCTTCGTGAAGAAGAAGGATGGCTCATTGAGGCTCTGCGTGGTTTATCGTGAGCTCAACAAAGTCACGATCAAGAACAAGTACCCGCTCCCGAGGATCGATGATTTGTTTGATCAATTGCAGGGTACACAGTTCTTTTCGAAGATTGACCTGCATTCCGATTATTATCAGATTCGGGTCTGAGAGGAGGACATTCCGAAGACAGCTTTCAGGACGCGCTACAGTTATTTTGAGTTCCAGGTCATGTCCTTCAGACTGACCAATGAGCCTGTAGTATTCATGCAGTTGATGAACGAGGTCTTCCGTGCGTATCTTGACTAGTTTGTTGTGGTGTTCATCGATGACATTCTGATATATTCCAGGACCCGTGAGGAGTATGAGCGGCATCTGGAGATTTCCTTGCAGACCCTCCGTACACACCAGCTTTATGCGAAGCTGGAGAAGTGCGAGTTCTGGCAGCAGGAGGTGAAGTTCCTCAGTCATGTGGTGACGAGGCAGGGTGTCGTAGTGGTTTCCTTGAAGATTGATGTCGTGCATCAGTGGGGCTAGCCCACGAATGCGTCCGAGATCCACAGTTTTCTTGTTTTGGCGGGCTACTACCGACGTTTCATTGAGGGATTCTCTCGTATTGTAGCCCCGTTAACCAAGTTGACCCGGAAGGGTGCCAAGTTTGTTTGGAGCGACACTTGTGAGCAGGTATTTATGGAGCTGAAGGACCGCCTCACGTCCGCTCCTGTCCTCACTCTTCCCTCTAGGAGTGATGGATTTGTTATATTTACCGACGCCTCGCGAGTTGGCTTGGGTGCTGTCCTGATGCTACACGGGAAGCTAGTGGCTTATGCATCTCGCCAGCTCAAGGTCTATGAGCTGAATTACCTCACGCATGATTTAGAGCTGGCAGCAGTGGTCTTCGTACTGAAGGTGTGGAGGCACTATCTTTATGGGATGAAATTCGAGCTCTTCTCCGACAACAAGAGCTTGAAGTATCTGTTCTCTCAGTTCGAGCTAAACATGAGGCAGAGGCGTTGGATGGAGCTCCTGAAGGACTATAATTTTGATCTCCAATACCACCCAGGCAAGGCGAACGTGGTGGCGGATGCCTTCAGCCATCAGCCACGAGGCCTGGTGGCGCGCATGATGATTCAGGAGTGGAGGATGCTTGAGGATGTGTTAGATTTTGACTTCGAGATCGGCTTGTGGTCTTCTATTGTGCAGTTATCGAGCTTGTCGATTCAACCCTCTCTTGTTGCAAGGGTGATCGAGGCTCAGCAGACAGATGAGTTAGTACAGAGCTATAAGGCAGAGGCAGCATCTGAGAGTCAGTCAGATTGACAGATTGGTTCTGATGGTGGACTTCACTTCTGTAACGTCCTGAAAATTGGGGGACGAGTAGCAACTCAACACCCGAGTTCCATAACATCACTTATGCAACATAAATGCTTGTGATTGAATGTTGTCTGTGTTAGTGCATTAATCATGTGTGAGATTATACCAAAACAGTAATTCTTACTCCAGATCAAGTTATAAAACGCAAGCAGAAGACTGAAAGGTGTATGTAAATGTACATAAAGTCAGAAATGGTCACAATCGGTCTCCAGAGTATGAACACCTTACTGAGTCACCATATACATGTATTAGTTTCAAAATCAAAATGCCAAAAAAAGTGGTACAACTATAATGGTAAACCTTGTAGCCCCGTCATCTGAATGGCCTAAGCGAAGCCTCCAGAGAACTGCATGTAGGAGAACTCATCCTGATCATCGTAGTAGTCAGGCTCAGCCTCCTACGTCTCGTCAACACCTGCATCTAAGACAGGGTCTGGTTGGTGTGTTTAACACCGTCCCGTAACGTGGGAGTGAGTAGCTAACTCAGTGGAATAATAAAGCATAAGTTAACATGTTATCAATTCAGTCAAGCAGTAATGATAAAGCAGTACAGTCAAACACTCCTAAATACTCTTATTAATGCAAGTATGGAATGCAGTCATGATGCATGCCCTCGCCAATGCTCCCTCGTTCGATACCATTTTACGTCCGCGACATACGTTCATCCCTTAGTGCTCCACATCTTCCAGGCACATGCAGTGCTATGTTATGAGCGTGATTACCGAGTTATTATTAGTCCTTTTCATACAGCAGTATTGGGAAACTAAGGTACCTCCCTTATATCATTCCCAAGCAATGATCCATTCTAGGGTCGTCAGTCCTAGATAATCTCATACGATGATGCGGTTCTAGGTCGCTGTAAAGGGCTGCCAGGGCTGTTACACGCACTCGTTGCACCGTTCCCCCATCACCTTATCAATACAGGCCTAGTTTATACTCTATTTACTACGGGAAGGCTCGTCGCCTCTCCATAGATTCAGAGTATGCTTGAGGTCACTACAAAGGGCTGCCAGGGTTGTTACACGTAATCGTTATACCAGTCCCCCATCACCTTATCAGTGTAGGCCGACAGCTCGAGTACAGTGTCCTATACCACCATATTCGGCTCACGAGTCTGGGTTGCTCACTGGTCACTACGGGGAGGCTCGTGACCCCAGCGTAGGCCGACAGGTCGACCACGGTGTCCCATACCACCATGCCCGGCTCATGAGTCTTAGTAGATCGAGGTACCAAGGTTAACGGGGTTACACTGGTAAGTTTGGTACCTTAGGTTCAAGCAGTAGCGCGTCCAAACATGGTGAACATACATTAGACGGATCGGGTTACTTGACGAGCTTGACTAGCATGAGCGCACGGCAAATTAAATGACATGAAGTGCATAAGCCCTTCGCATGACCTAACCACTGTCGCCAACCGAAGTACGACTCAAGTTCGTCAAACACGTCTTACGTGGCGAATGAATCTCAGCCACGAATTCAATCCCGTTTCCGACTGCCTGGACTAAATCATAGTCCCAACTTCATTTTATTTCATTAAGAATCATATGAGATAGTTAAAGCAGGGATAAACAAGTAATTCAATTCTTACAATCAAAGAAGCATTTTATAAAATACAATACAAACAAGATTTCACACACATTCACTTCATGAAATAAAACAGACATTACAATGTAACATACATGTAGAAAATCACACACATAATTGAGGTAACCGAGATTTGTATCTCGATCCTCCTACAAAGTATTCTAGGTGATCACTAGCACATTAAGACATTTTCACAAACACATAGACTACATACATCACCTTACATGATGTATGAGGATTACACATGTGTTATGCCAATCCTTTCACTAGGGAGTTGCCCCGCATACCATGTGCATATAACCAGACGGATAACCATGGCGTGCATGAATCCGAGCTCCATGTCATTCAAACATTCTACAAACACTTGGGCTACACACTTAGTCACATATAACGTATATTTGCCGTGACGTGATTTTGGGCAAGTCCTTTCGCTAGGTGTAAGTGCTATGGTCTCATGCTCCTTTGGTTGTCAAATTTTGATGTGTCAAAACATCTATCTGTGTCTTGTGCTTGTATGGTGATTTATATGTATTCAAGACACTGCATACACACTTCATGACTTTATTGAAGTTCAAGAAGCTACATTATTGAAGTTCAAGAAGCTACATATTGAAGTTCAAGAAGCTACATTATTGAAGTTTAAGAAGCTACATATTGAAGTTCAAGAAGCTACATATTGAAGTTCAAGAAGCTACAATGTTGAAGTTCAAGAAGCTACATGTTGAAATCTCAGGAAGCTACAATGTTGAAGTTCAAGTCTTAAGAAGCAACGCATGAAGTAGTTTTATGTTGATGAAGATCTCAAGTTTAAAGCTACAACAAGATCAAGATCTCAAGCCTAATATGGTTCAAATATCTACATTCGTTGAATGGTTGAAGTTCAATGTCCATACGACATGGTTCAGGTTTGAATGACCTTAGGTTGACCCTTTAAGTAGGTCACTTTGGATACATAAATCAAATATTTATTTTACTTAAGTTTGGTCTATTCTACGACCAGTCCTAGCTCTTGTTCGACCAGTCCTAGCATTGGTTCGACTAGTCCAAGAAATTCCACGACCAGTCCTAAGTAGTTAAAGATTTTTCGAAATTTTTGGTACGCCCACGACCAGTCCTGGAGGTCCTTCGACCGGTCGTAGGTGTGGCTTCGACTCGTCCACGACCAGTCGTAGAGCTACGACTCAAAGTCCAGCAACGTAATCCTTGGTCTTACGACCAGTCGTAGAAATCCACGACCAGTCGTAGGTGACCCACGACCAGTCGTAGGCTACTCACGACCAGTCGTGGAACGACTTTCAAAGATCGCGCTTAATTTTTCAAAAATCTGTTAGAGCTACGACCAGTCGTAGGTTTCTAAGACCAGTCGTAGGAGCGATTTTTGCTTCTATAAATTGAACACGAAATTCAGAGTTTTGAGACTTCAACTCGATTCAATTCAAGAATTTTCAAGTGATCACTCTGAGATAAGTCTGTGTTTATTTTAAGCTACATTGTGCTTATTTAATATTCCTTTTTGCTAGCTTATTTAATTTGATTTTGTTTCTTTATTCCAATCTTATTTGAAAAGAGGAATATCTTATTCCTTCTTCTTGGAATCAAAATCAAATATAGCTACGCCCAACAAGTAAAATCTAAAATCAATTAGGATTTAGAACCTTATGAATGTGAGTATTGAAAATTGAACTTTGACATTCAATCATCTACTCCGATTGGTTCTACCGGGCTGCTTCGAAAAGGAGAAATCTAGGTATTTTACAATTCTGTAAAATTTATTTACTTTTGGTTTCGTTTGAGGTTAAGCCAAAAAAATCTCATTGTATTGGTTTTGTTTGAGGTTGAACCAGAAAAAAATCTCATTGTATTGGTTATCTGAGGAGAACCAGAAAACTCAGAAAAGAGGGGTTTTTGAATTGTGTAAGCCCAAGTGAAAAAGACGCAATTGTAAAGGTTTTTGGTGAACCTGTGAAAACCTATTTAATAGTGAACGCTAATATCCCCTGTGTGAGGATATTAGGAGTGGAGTAGCTTTTTGTGTGGCTGTTGGAAAACAGTTGGTGTACACATAGGCGAACCACTACAACTCTTTGTCTTGTGGATTGAATGCTTGCTTAATTTTCATATCTTTTATCATTCGATTGTGTGGAATGTACAAGTGGATGTGAATGTTGTAACTATTTACATTTCAAGCAAGTGTGGGGATTGTTGTAATAATTTAGATCTTACTTCTGCATTTAATTTCAATTTCTTGCTATTTCATTTACTTATATTAAAATTGAGTCCTTGATCCAAAAGAGGTTCTAGAAATAAGGTTGTCCTACCATAAGCCCTTGTTTATTATGGTGTAAGGTTGTCCTTAGAACTGAATTTGTATCAATCTCTCAATACTTATTTATCAAGGTGATTTAAATTTAGCATTGTGAATTGATTCATATTGTAAGGCTATTGGTTTACTTTATTTCCGCTGATTTTATTTTAAATTTGGCATAGTCCTATTCACCCCCCTTTTAGGACATATAGCTTGGTCTTTTCAAGTGGTATCAGAGCCTAATAGCTCATTTTTGTTGCTTTTTATTTGGATTTATTTCCTGAGCTAACGATCTAAGCTATATAAAAAGATGTCAAATTTTGATAGCCTTTCAGTTACTAGGCCTCCACCCTTTGATGGCTCCAACTATGCCTATTGGAAAGCCAGAATGAGGATCTTCCTCAAATCAATGGATGAAAGTGTGTGGCAAGCCACAGTGACTGAATGGAAACCTCCTATCATGGAAGTAACTGGTGTTGATGGTTCAAAATCTATGAAAATTACACCGTATTACCAATGGACCACACTTCAGAAAAATGAGAGTAGTGCTAATGCTAAAGCACTAAATGCAATCACTTGCGCACTATCACCGGATGAGTTCAAAAGAATCATATCCTGTGATACTGTAAAGCAAGCCTGGGATATTTTAGAAATGACACACGAAGGTACATCAATTGTCAAGAAATCTAAAGTCCAACTCCTCACAACTAAATTTGAAGAAATTCATATGGAGGAAAATGAAATGTTTATGGACTTTTACACTAGATTGAATGACATTGTAACTCAATGTGGGGTCTTGGCGATAAGATCCCAGAAAGTAAAGTGTGTGCAAAAATACTACGCTCTCTTCCTGAACGGTTCAATTCTAAGGTAACCGCAATCCAGGAACTTCGTGATACGGATAATATGAAGGTAGAAGAATTAGTTGGTTCTTTACAAACCTATGAATTAAGTTTTAAAGCTCCTAAAGGTAAATCTATTGCTTTGAAGTCATCTAAAATTATTACTCAAGAAAATTCAGATTCAGAAAAGTTTGAAGATGATATGGCCCTTTTGGCGAAAAAGTTTTATAAGATTTTCAAAAGTAAGAAAAGAGTCGACTTTCAAAAGGCAAATGAAAAGAAACGTTCTAAACTTAAGTCTAAAACTTGGAAATCATTGAAAGATAGTCAATGTTACAACTGTCAAGAATATGGGCATTTAGCAAACAAATGTCTTAAAAAGGACAGATCCAAAAGGAAGGGTATGTTGACTACTTGGGATGAATCGTCTGATTCTGAAGCCTCTTCTGAATCAGAAAATTCAGAAACCGAGTCGGGCAGTGAACTTAAGGCCCTTATGACTCTAGCTAAGTTTACTTTTTCAGATCACGATGATTCAACAAGTGAAGAAAATTTGGATAGTGATCATGAAAATGATGAAGATCTTCAAGATGGTTACAATGCCTTATATAAGGAAAGTTGTAAAATTGCTGTCAAACTTAAACTTCAAAAAGAAAAGTTTTTTAAACTTAAAGAATGTTTTGAAACCTTTGTTTTAGAAAATTCCAAATTTCAGATTGTTTTGAAAAATCAAAGTGTGATCTAGAATTCAAAACCTCCCTAATTGAAATTTGAAATCTGAAAATGAGAAACTTAAAAATGAAGTATCTTCTCTTCTGAGTTTGAAGGACACATGGTGATATGCCCAAGGTGATCCAAAATTAGAAAATTATTATCCGGATCAAGAAAATGTGGGATTGATCTGGGTTGGGCTATGATAAAAACACATCTCCTAAACAGAAGAATACTCCTTCCAATTTTGTGAAAGGAGAGACTTCTAACTCAAAAGGAAAAGGTACTAGTCAAGTTTTTTCTAAAAATACAAAAACTTTTCAAAAACCCAAAAGCAGCTATATAAATCAGATTCGAAACCCACTAGCTGAAAAAATTGCTGATTTACTTAAGGAGCTATTAAAATCTAACTCTGTAGGTCACTCTTACAACTATAAACAAAAGAAGACCAATATTCTCCTAAACCCAAAACAGTACTGAAATGGGTTCCTAAGGTTGCCTGTTGGTTGCTCACACTGCTTTAAAGCTACAGGCCATTCGAAATGGTACCTAGACAGTGGTTGCTCCAGACATATGACAGGCGACAAAGCACTATTCACCGATCTTAAAGATATGACTGATGGGTCAGTCACATTTGGTGATGGTAGCAACTGCAAGATAATTGGCAAAGGTACGGTCCAACTCTATAACCTTCCCTTATTTAAAAATGTTTTATATGTTGAGGTTTAAAAACACAACCTGTTGAGCATATCTCAAATATGCGATAACAACCATAATGTTAAATTTTCTAATCAAGGTTGTGAAATTATAAACGAAAAGGGTTCTGTAATATTAACTGGTCACAGAACTTCTGAAAACTGCTATATAGTAAGCAATGGTAGCTCATCTAAACAATCGTGCTACATGGTCCATGCCGATGAGACAGAATTATGGCATAAACGCCTCGGACATGTACACTACCGAAATTTATACAGATTGAGCAAAAGTGAACTAATTAGAGGTCTACCTAAGATGCAAAAAGTAGACAAGATTTGTGGTGAATGCCAGTATGGTAAAAAAACTAGGAGCTCTCACAAAAAGGTGAACTCCAATACACCACAAGACCACTCGAGCTTCTCCACATGGATCTTATAGGACCAACAAGAACGGAAAGTCGGGTGGCAAAAAGTACATCTTAGTTATTGTAGATGATTATACAAGATACACTTGGGTTTCATTCTTGAGAGATAAATCAGAAACCCTTGATGAAGTAAAAAGGATTATAAAATGGATTCAAACTGAAAAATGTTCTCAAGTCAACAAGATCCGTAGTGATCATGGATCCGAATTCGAAAATAGCGGTTTTGAGAAATTCTGTAGCGATCAGGGAATATCGCATGAATTCTCTGCACCTAAAACTCCTCAACAAAATGGAATTGTCGAGAGGAAGAATAGAGTGCTTCAAGAAATGGGAAATGTTATGTTAAATAGCATGAAGCTCCCTAGGAATCTCTGGGCTGAAGCAGTGAATACTGCCTGCTACATTATTAACCGTGTTTATATTTGTAAATCTAATAATAAACGGCTTATGAAATGTGGTTTGAGAAAAAGCCTTCTGTCAAATACTTTCGAGTTTTTGGCAGCAAGTGCTATATTTTGCGTGACCGTGAAATTTGGGAAAGTTCGACACTAAAAGTGATGAATGGATCTTTTTAGGATATTCTTTAAACAGTCGTGCATATCGTGTTCTGAACAACAGGACCGGTGTGATTCAAGAGTCAATAAATGTTGTGATTGACAATCTTTTGAATACACCTGTCCCTAGTTCAGATAATGATGAAGTGCTTATACTTGAAAAACAAGAAACTTCATCAAGTGAAACTAATTCTGAATTAAGGACCGTTAAAGATCATCCAACTTCTCAAATACTTGGAAACCCTCTCACTGGTGTGCGCACTCGTAGATAATTAGAGGACATATGTAACTACGTATGCTTTACATCCCAGATTGAATCGGTTAATGTAAAAGAAGCACTTTCGGATGAAAACTGGATTCTTGCGATGCAAGAAGAACTTAATCAGTTTGTCAGAAATGATGTCTGGTACCTTGTTCCTACACCTAAAGATAAACATATTATTGGAACAAAATGGATTTTCAAAAACAAATCTGATGAACTTGGAAATATTATTCGAAATAAAGCAAGACTAGTTGTACAGGGGTATACACAAATTGAAGGTATTGACTATAATGAAACATTTGCCCCTGTAGCTCATCTTGAATCAATCAGACTTTTTATCTCCATTGCATGTTTTAGGAAGATTAAATTTACCAAATGGATGTAAAGAGTGCCTTTCTGAATGGTGATTTACATGAAGAGGTATATGTTGAACAACCTACAGGGTTTGAAGATCCTAAATTTACTGATCATGTGTATCGTCTTAAGAAGGCTCTCTATGGTCTGAAACAAGCTCCCAGAGCATGGTATGAAAAATTGACTAAGTTTTTACTGAGTCATAATTTTCAGATGGGATGTGTTGATAAGACGCTCTTGTTAAGAAACATAACGATGATATTCTAATGGTTCAAATATATGTTGACGATATTATTTATGGATCAACCTGTACTAACATGACTGTTGAGTTTGCGGATTTGATGAAGTCTAAATTCGAAATGAGCATGGTTGGAGAATTAAACTATTTCCTTGGGTTGCAAGTTAAACAACAACCTGATGGAATTTTTATCTCTCAAACCAAATATGCTCTAAATTTAATCAAGAAATTTGGATTTGAGAAAGGTAAAAATTTTGATACTCCTATGAGTACAACTTTGAGACTCTCAAAAGACTCTACAGGTAATGATGTGGATCCCAAATTGTATCGTAGTTTGATTGGTAGTTTGCTTTATTTAACTGCTAGTAGACCAGATATCGCTTTGAGTGTTGGTATTTGTGCTCGTTATCAATCAAATCCTAAAGAATCTCACTTAACTGCTGTTAAGCGGATTATGCGATATGTCGCAAGTACTACTAAACTGGGTCTCTGGTATCCACATGAGACTAATGTTCAATTAGCCGGGTACGCAGATGTAGACTGGGCTGGAAACATTGATGATAGGAAATCAACCAGTGGTGGTTGTTTCTATATTGGAAATTGTCTTGTTTCTTGGTTTAGCAAGAAGCAAAGTTCTATATCGCTATCAACAGCTGAGGTTGAATACATTGCTGCTGGAAATGCATGTACTCAACTTGTTTGGATGAAACGTATGTTAAGCGATTATGGAATTACTCAGGATTCTATGATTTTATTTTGTGATAATTCCAGTGCAATAAATATCTCTAAAAATCCAGTTCAGCATTCACGTACTAAGCATATTACATTAGATTTCATTACATTCGTGAATTAGTGGAAGAAAAATTAATATATTTGGATACATTCCAACCGAGACTCAACTTGCGGACATTTTCACTAAACCGCTCGACAAAAGCAGGTTTAATAAATTAAAGTTTGATCTCGGTATGTGCAATTTAAATTGAATTTGCATGATTTGGTGTACATAAGTTTGATGTTTTATTTGCTTAAATTTGAAAATTATTTGAAAAAATTGCAAATTTTGTGTCGTACTCGACCAGTCGTGAGTGTACAAACACTTACACGACCGGTCGTGAAACTCGGGATTTCACTTTATTTTGGGGATTTTGACTCTTCTTCTTCATTTCTTTTTACTCTCCAACGGCTCTAGCTACGACTGGTCGAACCCACCTTCATTGTACTTCAAGGTTAGTGGTTCTTTTGCTATTTTCTTGTAGATTCTTGTTATTTGTGTTCCAAATCTCATTCTTGTAGAATCTATTTGGTCGTTCATTGCAAGTTTGGGGTTTTATCTTGAAAAATCTGTTCTATCAAAACCCCATTTTTTCTATCTTGCATCTTTTTGTTTCCTTGAAATCTTCCTTTGAAAATGGATGCTAGAGGTAAAAAGAAAACTACTCGAGGTCCCTCTTCATCTAGATCAGCTTCTATTGCACAACGTCATCTTCGCTCTCCCGAAAATGATCCTTCTAATGCTCGGGATTTGCGTATGCGCAATGTTATTGTGAGCGTCCTGTTAATGTTAATCACATTGCTTCATTTGGTATCCCTCCTCTGTTGGAATCTGTGGGATGGGATAACATCTTGCATTGGGGTGGAGCTGCATACCAGTCCATTGCCCAATCCATGTTTGCATGTATCTGTGATTTTTCTCTTGAGAATTTAACTTTTAAAGTTGATACTCAAGAAGGATTGTTTTTAGTAGATCGACATTTGATTGCTGACATTATGGAAATACCAGTCAATGATGAGAGCATTCCAATTAATATTTTACATGACAGCCTCTCAGAATCTGAACGAAAAATGCTTACTAGAGATTTATGTAATTTGGATGTTCACTGGACTCATAAAGGTCATGCACTTCCCTCAAGGTATTTGTTACCCAGACACAGAGTACTTCATAGGATTTTCATCTCAAATCTTTATCCACGTGTCTGGTAATAAAACCGAACTCACTGCTTTCATGGTTCGTGTTTTGCATTCTGTCATCTGTGGTGCAAAAAATGTCTACCTTCTTTAATTTGTCATTCCATTATTCTGTCTCGTCACCATCCAGGACATAGTGATATACCCTTTGGTTATTTATTGACTATGCTGGCAAATCATATGCTCGTGGCTATGCCTACTAGAGAAAAACCCATCCATCATCTCCCTTTTAATAATTCCAATATTAACAAGATGAATTTAGAATTGGCTGATGGCCAAGTGGATGCTGGTAGCAGTGGTGCTGAAGCAGGAAATGCAGATCAAGCTGGTGATCTTCCTGAAGACGTAAATATGGATGATTTATTTGAAGAACTTGAGTCAGACTCGGCTGATGATCCTGATTTTCAACCTTCTGATTTTGATGAGAGATTGAATTCCCTTCAAGAGCAGGTGGCTCAAATTCGTGTTACCCAAGACACGCAATTCTCTTATTTACGCAAATATATGAGGCGGATTGCTAGGGGTTTATACAAAATTGATCCATCTAATCCTGCTCCCTCTTCTGGTTCTGACTGAATTTTTGATGGGTCTGTAATAATTTTTTAAGTCTGAACTTTACATGCTTACTGACTTTTTTTTTTGCATTATGCTCTCTGAATCAACTCCTATTTTCATTATCATTATTGCTTTTCTTCCTTTGTCATTTTGTGTCAAAAAGGGGGAGAAGTTTTGGGAGTCTTTGGCTTATGATGTGCTTTATTTAATGATTATGATGTGATCTATTACTCAGGGGGAGTTAAGCTTCTCAGGGGTAGTTATGGGAGAATGATGCTAGTTATTACTTATCATATCTATATAACTGTGCATGCTTCTCTATTGTTGAAACTGTGTGTGACTTCTCTTATTTCAATTGGAAGTATTATTATTTGGGTGTTTTTTCACAAATTTGACAAAGGGGGAGATTGTAAGTGCTATGGTTTCATGCTCCTTTGGTTGTCAAATTTTGATGTGTCAAAACATCTATCTGTGTCTTGTGCTTGTATGGTGATTTTATGTATTCAAGACACTGCATAACACTTCATGACTTTATTGAAGTTCAAGAAGCTACATATTGAAGTTCAAGAAGCTACATATTGAAGTCAGAAGACATTGAAGTTCAAGAAGCTACATATTGAAGTTCAAGAAGCTACATATTGAAGTTCAAGAAGCTAATGTTGAAATCTCAGAAGCTACAATGTTGAAGTTCAAGTCTAAGAAGCAACGCATGAAGTAGTTTTATGTTGATGAAGATCTCATTAATTTAAAGCTACAACAAGATCAAGATCTCAAGCCTGAATATGGTTCAAATATCTACATTCGTTGAATGGTTGAAGTTCAATGTCCATACGACATGGTTCAGGTTTGAATGACCTTAGGTTGACCCTTTAAGTAGGTCACTTTGGATACATAAATCAAATATTTATTTTACATAAGTTTGGTCTATTCTACGACCAGTCCTAGCTCTTGTTCGACCAGTCCTAGCATTGGTTCGACTAGTCCAAGAAATTCCACGACCAGTCCTAAGTAGTTGAAGATTTTTCGGAATTTTTGGTACGCCCACGACCAGTCCTGGAGGTCCTTCGACCGGTCGTAGGTGTGGCTTCGACTCGTCCACGACCAGTCGTAGAGCTACGACTCAAAGTCCAGCAACGTAATCCTTGGTCTTACGACCAGTAGTCGTAGAAATCCACGACCAGTCGTAGGTGACCCACGACCAGTCGTAGGCTACTCACGACCAGTCGTGGAACGACTTTCAAAGATCGCGCTTAATTTTTCAAAAATCTGTTAGAGCTACGACCAGTCGTAGGTTTCTAAGACCAGTCGTAGGAGCGATTTTTGCTTCTATAAATTGAACACGAAATTCAGAGTTTTGAGACTACTTCAACTCGATTCAATTCAAGAATTTCAAGTGATCACTCTGAGATAAGTCTGTGTTTATTTTAAGCTACATTGTGCTTATTTAATATTCCTTTTTGCTAGCTTATTTAATTTGATTTTGTTTCTTTATTCCAATCTTATTTGAAAAGAGGAATTATCTTATTCCTTCTTCTTGGAATCAAAATCAAATATAGCTACGCCCAACAAGTAAAATCTAAAATCAATTAGGATTTAGAACCTTATGAATGTGAGTATTGGAAATTGAACTTTGACATTCAATCATCTACTCCGATTGGTTCTACCGAGTTGCTACGAAAAGGAGAAATCCAAGTATTTTACAATTCTGTAAAATTTATTTACTTTTGGTTTCGTTTGAGGTTAAGCCAGAAAAATCTCATTGTATTGGTTTTGTTTGAGGTTGAACCAGAAAAAAATCTCATTGTATTGGTTATTTGAGGAGAACCAGAAAACTCAGAAAAGAGGGGTTTTTGAATTGCGTAAGCCCAAGTGAAAAAGACCCAATTGTAAAGGTTTTTGGTGAACCTGTGAAAACCTATTTCATAGTGAACGCTAATATTCCCTGTGTGAGGATATTAGGAGTGGAGTAGCTTTTTGTGTGGCTGTTGGAAAACAGTTGGTATACACACAGGCGAACCACTATAACTCTTTGTTTTGTGGATTGAATGCTTGCTTAATTTTTATATCTTTTATCATTCGATTGTGTGGAATGTACAAGTGGATGTGAATGTTTGAACTATTTACATTTCAAGCAAGTGTGGGGATTGTTGTAATAATTTAGATCTTACTTCTGCATTTAATTTCAATTCCTTGCTATTTCATTTACTTATATTAAAATTGAGTCCTTGATCCAAAAGAGGTTCTAGAAATAAGGTTGTCTTACCATAAGCCCTTGTTTATTATGGTGTAAGGTTGTCCTTAGAACTGAATTTGTATCAATCTCTCAATACTTATTTATCAAGGTGATTTAAATTTAGCATTGTGAATTGATTCATATTGTAAGGCTATTGGTTTACTTTATTTCCGCTGATTTTATTTTAAATTTGGCATAGTCCTATTCACCCCCCCTCTAGGACATATAGCTTGGCCTTTTCACTAGGGAGTTGTCGCACATGTATTAGGCATATATTCACTACAAATAAACATGTTAAGCACAAATCCAAATTCCAAGCATATTCAAACATTCCAACATATGCATAGAATACACTATATTCTACATAGTTCATGTAAACTCGTATAACGAAACAGACGACGCATTTTGCATGTGTAATAGCACCCTTGTCTGTTATAAATCATTAACCGACATTGAAAGCCTTGAAAACCATATCCTATACGTCTAAAGTCCTCACCTTACGCCGTAGAAGCGTAAAGAACTCGATAGAATCGATAAGCCTTTGTCTACGTTGATTTGGCAACCTACAACATGACTCAGATTAGTTATTTCACAACTCACACTACCTGAAACTCTAAAACAGGTTAGGGTTAGGTTTTCTTACCTAAGAACGAAGCCGGAATTGCCGGAAAAGCGATTGGAAAGTGATGGTTAAGCACGTAGATCGGCAGGGTAGAATAGCAGGAAGATTCTCCCACTTCTCTCACACTTTCTCTCTCTTTTTGTCCTCTCTCTCACCTAGGGTTTTCTCAAATTCGTATGGGCTGAATGAGAGAGGGTTTAAGGTCCTTATATAGGCTTAAAACTCACTAAATTAGACCCAGGGTCATGGTATACCTAGGTTATAGCCAAAGTGGGGTTGTTCTGTCTCAATGGAGCACTTCTGGAGCCCCCCTTGAGCCAAAGGTCAGACTTAAGCTCACTGACCTTGGATCTAGGTCAAGTTAAGTTTTCGTTCCAGTCGGGTTCCCAGATCACACGTGGCGGACCAGTTTCAATTCAACGGTCACTGAAACTCGATCAGGGTTACAAGTACAAGGACATGTATGGGAAATGTTCCCTGATCCGAGGGTGTATTTGGGTCAAATTCTGATGGTCTGATTGCTTATATTTGGCTCCCAAGCGACAAGTCTCAGATTACTTAAATTAGATTTAATTTCTAAAGAAAACCATATTTTCTCACACTCCTCGCTCCGGGCTCAAGCGAATAGCCCTGGGACATTATCTGGTTTTGACTTCCGAGATGGTTGTCAAAGCCCAGCAAGGCGGTCCTAATTCTATAACCTCGTATTATTCGGACTTTCGATGTGCGGTCCAGATCTGATACGGAGTTTCATGATGCTCCCGAGAGCAACCGGGTAATGAGATTGATCCTAGATTATAGGGTAACGTAGCGTCAACGATTCCACAAGTTTTGGGTCTTGCAGATCGTGTTTAAAGTGATTCAAGCTAATTCTATTGATTGTTTAGTTTAGTACTTAACCAAATTCCACCCTAATTATGACAGAATACGGTCCTAGGGAAGTTCTACGCCCCTTTCTAGCATTTATAGTTAGTATACTATTTTAATTATTTTTTTAGTAGTTCATCATCAAGTCTACTTCACCTCCACCAAATTTCATTAGGTTTTGAGTCGAAAAATTCTAAAAATTCCAGAAACAGCAGTTGTCCAAACTAATGATTTTCAGACAGTTGTCACAATGACCTATATTTAATTATATTAAATATTTTATTATATTTTTTACTTATTTTTATATGAAATTAGGTTTATCAAGCTTCAATCTGACTTTTGAATCACCTAAATTGGATTTAGAACGAAGGAGATATGACTTTTTGAACTTAGAAAAAAAGTGCAGGAAATGGGATAGAAAATGGGTCGTCCGATGCGCTGTGGCCCTCCCAGGCCCGCATTTTGGCGAGGCCTCGCCAGTCGCTGACCTGTTTGGGGGTGATTTCGCTATCCGATATTCGAAACGGATGTATTTTACAAACTGGGATGAGTTATTCGACGTGCAATATATGTTTTTGGGGTAGGAGAAGTTGGTCTATCCAAATAGCTTACTTATTTCATAAGATTCCAAAATATTAATGGTTAAAAACCCCTTTTATTTAGTTATTTACTATTCATAGTAATTTGTAGGTTAAGTATTGATCAACATCACCTAAACTTTAAGATTTGTATCTAATATGAAAGGACTTAGAAAATTTTGAAGGAAATGTGAGATTTTGAAGAAAATGGTTTGAAAATGGATTTGAGACTTTTGAATTGAGTATTTGAGAAGTTAATTAGGTGTTAGGATCGACCCATCGCCTAAGGACGTCTAACTCTAGGTTGGGAAAAATCTGGGGTGTTACAGCTTCAGAGGTCGATTATGTGTCCCGGATATTCCTGAGTTGCACCGAGATCTTATGACCGAGGCATATCGATCGCGGTTCTCTATCCACCCTGGCTCGACTAAGATGCATTGGGATATGAGGCGTCAGTATTTTTTGACATGGATGAAGCGCCAGATCGCCAGTTTTGTGGCCGAGTGTGACACATGCCAGCATGTCAAGGCCGATCATCAGAGACCCCCTGGTCTATTGCAGCCGTTGAGCTTCCCGATGTGGAAGTGGGAGCACATATCTACCGATTTTGTCATGGGTTTGCCGAGGATACAACACAATCATGACGCCATCTGGGTTATCGTGGACCGTCTGACGAAGTTGACACATTTTTTTACGATTCGTGAGACCTGGCATGCGGATCGGCTTGCCAAGCTATTTGTTAATGAGATCATGAGACTGCACGGTGTTCCTGTCTCGATCGTTTCAGACCGAGACCCGAAGTTCATGTCTCTATTTTGGGGGAGCTTCCAGAGAACGATGGGGACTGATTTGCAGCTCAGTACCGTGTACCATCTGCAGACCGATGGCTAGACCGAGAGGGTCAACCAGATCCTTGAGGATATGCTCAGAGCCTGCGCAATTGACTTTTCGGGTAGTTGGAATGAGCACCTGAGATTGGCTGAGTTTGCATACAACAATAGCTATCAGGCGACCATTGACATGGCTCCTTTTGAGGCATTATATGACAGACCGTGCAGATCTCCGAGTTGTTGGACCGAGGTTGGAGAGCGGCGTCTGCTAGGTACCAAGCTTGTGCAGCAGGCGTCAGAGGCTATCAATATCATCAGGTAGAGGATGCACACAACTCAGAGCCGGTAGAAGAGTTTTACTGATCGTCGGCGTCGTCCCTTGGAGTTTGCCATTGAGGACCATGTGTATGCCAAGGCTGATTTAGATGCAGGTTATGCCAAGGCTTTCGTGATGGAGCTGGACTTCTTCGATGAGGAGGAGGAGTTCTCCTACGTTCAGCTCTCAGGCGGGTCTGTGTAGACCTAAAGCTGCGTCATTGGGATTATAGGGATACTGGATTAGTTGAACACTTACATTTTAATATTTTGTAAATTTTGAAACAATACATGTATATATTCAGCCTGGTATCATACTCATACTCTGGGGATTGAGAAACACTTACATATTTTATATACCTATCTTAGTCTTCTGCTTGCTTAATTTAATTATCTCTGGAGTATGATATGCTGTTTTAGTATAATCCCACTCATGTTTAATGCACTAATATGGATAACATTTAAACATCATTATCTATGTTGCATAAGTGATGCATTGGAACTCGAGAGTTGAGCTTTGCTCGACCTCCAATTTTAAGTTGGTATCAGAACATGATTTAGATTAAACTGGACCTGGGTTATGGTAACACGACGCACACTGACGTACTTTGACTTAGGTGGGGGCGATAAAATGTAGAAATGATCATATGATCCCAAGTTTTACCGATGGGTGAAACTGACCGTTGAAATGTAGCCCGTACGTGTCCGAGATCACATGAAATGATCTCAATTCCTCCCTAGGCCGTCAAACGATGAGTTTAGACCATTACCCGGCACATCCCCAACTTGAAACATGCCAAAAAGCGTGAATATGTGCGAGATGGGGCGAGAAAATGCACCTCACGACCATAGGGGCCCAAACCATGAAAAATGGTGGGACCCAGGGGGTCCCCCGCGCACTTCCGGCACCCCGGGAGGGGGGTGGCCACCGCCCCACCGTGGCGACACCGCCCTTAGTATAGCGGACTGCGACGACGCCTCGCCGACCGCGCTGTATCGCGCCCCTGTCCAGCGGGCCACGACGGGCCCGCGGGTCTAACGGCTCGCCGCCCTTTTCTCACTCACGTGGGGCCCGTTTTAGTGTGGGACCACCCTATATGATCCCTATTTGCATCCCTTTGCTCATTTCACCTCATTCCAAGCCTCCTAGCTCTCAAAAAACCCCCATTTTCCCTTTCAAATCTTCATTCCATACTCCATCTTTTTCATCTTCTTTAATACTCATACACTCACCACCATTTCCCTCAAAAGCCATCTCCTATCACCTTCTATCTTCCTTATTTTCTCTCATTTGAGCACACAAATCCTTCTTTGTGTCTCATAAAACCCAAAACCCATCAACGCATCTCCTCCATCAAGCTTTCTTCACTCCTATAGCCCTCTTTGAGATAGTGGCCGCCGTATTCTCGCTCTCCACGCTTCTTTCCCTCATGGGAAAGAGAAGAGCGTGTACGGATGAAGTCGGGCCTAGCCGTCCAACCCGACCAAGGGAGAAAGTGGGCGCCGAAGCAAGCACAAGCGCCGCACGTGAGCAAAGGATGAAGTGGGATCTCGATCTCCAGATTCCACTCGAAAAAGTTCTACCGGCGGGCATCGGACACGGTAAGTTTCATGGCCGTAGAGTTGTGTTTAAAGCGCATGTGAATGAGAGGCTATTTAGCCTATATCCGGTAATGGACCTCTTATTGGACTCTGGGTGGGGTCCCATATTTGAAGGTAAGTCTCACGCATGCGAGAACACGGTCCGAGCCTTCTATGCCTACATACGGGATCCACTACTAGAGCCTCTACAGTTCACTATTTCCATAGGAAGGTGGGAAGCCATAGTTGATGTAGGTGCGATGGCCCGGATTATGGGAATTGAACGTGGAGTGGTGCATGCTAGTGAATCTCATCTCTTTAGTGTACGAGAAAGAGATCGCCGCACGCGGTTTTGTTGTGGGCGATTAGCTCAATGGAAGCTAGGCAATTGCCTCCCATCGACTAAATTGACAGACGATTTCCGCCTGCTCCACCACATATTCACATATAATGTGTATCCTAGGTGGGGCAACTGTACCGAATGCACTCGTCTGATGGTGGACTTCCTGTACAAAGCCGGGCAGGGAGACAAGCTGTGTCTGCCTACGTTTGCCCTACTACAGATAATCCAGACTGTACACTCTGTTAGGAGAGATACTTCACTCCAATTCGGCCGACTTATATGCAAGGTTGCTCGAGAGTTCGGCTACAGAATTAATATGGATGAGCTTGCACAGATCCACTTCATTAATGACACTACGCTCAACAACATGAGAATTAGCCCTCGACAACGTCAAACCCGACTCGATGAGTATGGGGGTGAGACTCCTTACCGCCACAGGGACTTTCTCAGACACTACCAAGATTTGTAAGGGTTGCTCGATAAACTTAGGAAGCAGAACAGTACTCGTTGACCAGATTGTTGCCCCGTTATGTCATTATGATGTCATCCTTGGTATGGATTGGTTCACCGAGATGAAGGCGGATATCGATTGTGATACTAGGGTGGTGACAGCCCATGGATCAGAGGGCACGACCTTTACTTTCCCAGTTCAGGTCAGTTGGTACTACTGCATTAGTTGCTATGCTACCTTGATAGAGAATGTTAATGGTCCGACACTTGGGAACACGCTTGTAGTCCGAGATTTCGCGGACTTGTTCAGGACGATACCTGGACTACCTCCTTGGCACGAGAGCGACTTTACTATCGACCTTGTGCCTGGTGAGACACTCATTTCGCTACCGACGTATCGCATGCCTCCATGTGAAATGGAGGAATTGAGGAGACAAATCGATAACCTATTGGATTCAGGCTTCATCCAACCGAGTGTATCTCCTTGGGAAGCACCTGTTTTATTTGTTAAGAAGAAGGATGGATAGCTGCGATTGTGTATTGATTATCGCAGGTTGAACCAAGTGATAGTAAAGAACAAGTATCCCTTGCCCAGGATAGATGATATGTTTGACCAGTTAAAAGGGGCATAGTATTTCTCGAAGATTGACTTATAGTATGGATACCATTAGTTGCGCATTAGGGATGAAGACGTGCAGAAAATGACATGCAGAACCATTTTTTAGCACTATGAGTTCCTTGTGATGTCATTTGGACTTACGAACGCACCGACCGTATTCATGGACCTCATGAACAGGATATTTCGGCCGTATCTGTACCGATTCGTCATCGTGTTGATAGATGACATTTTGATATATTCCAAAAGTCAGGAAGAACACGAAGAGCACCTGCGAGCAGTCTTTGGTACTCTCAGGAAGAGTCAGTTATTCGTTCAGTACAAGAAATGTGACTTCTGGAAGGAAGAAGTCAAGTTCCTGGGACATGTGGTGTCCAAGGAAGGAATAGCTGTAGACCTTGCCAAGGTGGCCGCAGTTTAGGATTGGGAGCAGCCCGGTTCGGTTACAGAAGTGAGGAGCTTCCTGGGACTTGCTGGCTACTACCGTCAGTTTATTAAGGACTTTTCCAAGATAGTCAGGCCGTTGTTTCAGCTCACATGAAAGGATCTTAAGTTTGCCTGGAATGAGAAGGCAGAAGCAGCCTTTCAGGAATTGAAGGACAAGCTGACGTCTGCCCCTGTACTAGTATTGCCAGAGCAAGGGGTCAGATATACGATATACACCGATGCGTCTCGTGTTGGTTTGGGTTGTGTCTTATGCAGAAGGACAGAGTGATTGCCTATACGTCGTGACAGTTGAGGAAACACGAAGAAAACTACCCTACGCACGACCTGGAATTGGCGGCAGTCATCTTTGCATTAAAGCATTGGAGACATTACCTCTACGGATAGGAGTTCGAGCTCTTTTGCGACCACAAGAGCCTCAGGTACATATTCACACAAAGAGACTTGAATATGAGGTAACGACGATGGATGGAAACCTTGAAAGACTTCAAGTTTGAGGTCTCCTACCATCCTGGCAAGGTCAACCTTGTGGCAGATGCGTTGAGCCGCAAGAAGAGGATAGAATTTGCAGCCCCGCTAATGATTGAAGAATGGAACATGGTAGAATTTGTGCGAGACTTCGAACAAAAGCTTACGGTAGAGGAGCCGTTCGAGAGCGTCACACACATCAACTTGCAGCCACTTATTGATGACCGAATTATTGTGGCTCAGAGAGAAAATGAATAGTTGATGAAGATGAGAGAGCAAGCAATTGACAACGAAGAGTCTGAATGGAGAGTTGGTTCGGATGGGGGTTTACGTTATCGTGGCCGCCTATGTGTTCCAATTTTCATGACTTGAGAAAGGAAGTTCTAGGAGCCGCTCACAATTCGAGGATGGCAATGCATCTTGGCAGTACGAAGATGTACCGAGACATGAAGCGTTCGTACTGGTCGGACAACATGAAGGCCCACATAGAAGATTATGTGTCCCGTTGTCTCACGTGCCAGCAGGTCAAGGCCAAGCATCGTCGACCTCTTGGATTGCTTCAGCCCATGCCCATAACTGAATGGAAATGAGATTTCATATTTATGGATTTCATTACCGGGTTACCGAAGACAAGGAAGGGACACAACTCCATTTGGGTGATTGTGGACCGATTGACGAAATTAACTCATTTCCTTCCGATTAGAGTCTCAAACTCGGCAGATGATTTAGCCAAGCTGTACATCAAGGAGATAGTACATCTGTATGGAGTACCTATGGAGATTGTGTTGGATCGAGACACGTGATTCACGTCTATCTTCTGGACTCGAATCCATGAAGCAATGGGGGTAAAACTGAAGTTTAGTACCGCGTTCCACCCATAAACTGACGGGCAGACGGAACGGGCAAATCAGGTGTTAGAAGACATGTTGCGGGCATGTGTGCTCAATTTCAAAGATAGTTGGGATGACTGTCTTCCTTATGCAGAGTTCGCTTATAACAACAGCTTTCAAGTGAGCATTGGCATGGATCCCAACGAAGCACTGTATGGGCGTCCATGTCGAGCACCCCATTGTTGGGCAGAAGTTGGCGAGAGGAGCCTGATTGGCCCAGATTTAGTGCAGGTGACCTCTGAGAATATTGACATTATCAGGCGTCGACTTCTTGCAACACAAAGCAGACAGAAAAGTTACGGCGATACAAGACGGCGACAGTTGGAATTTGAAGTTGGGGACCATGTGTTTGTTAAAGTTTCCTTAATGAAGGGAGTCCTCCGGTTTGGCAAGAAAGGAAAACTCACGCCGAGATTCATTGGCCCATTCCAGATACTAGATCGAGTGGGTGTGGTGGCATATCGCCTTGCTTTGCCCACACCACTAGCAGGCGTGCACAACATATTTCATGTATCGATGCTGAAGAAATACTTTCCTGACCCTTCCCATATTATTAAATGGGAGCAGGTACAGTTGAGTGAAGATGCTACCTATGTACTGCGACCAACACGTGTTCTTAATAGGAAGGAATAGGTGCTACGTAGCAAAGTGATTCCGCTTGTGAAAGTATTGTGGACTCACCACACCGAGGAAGAGGCTACTTGGGAGATAGAAGCCGAGGTCCGTAAGAACTACCCTCAGATTCTCGAGGAGTACGAAAATGTACTAATTTTGAGCACAAAATTGTTCTTTAAGGGGGGTAAATTGTAACGTCTCGGAAAAAAATCCGTACGAAGACCCGAGTACCACCTCAGGCAGAAATCCCTAAAGACCGTATACTGTGGAAATTAGACGAAAAGTAATCAGTACTAAACTAAATTAATCGGTGGATTAGCTTGAACCACTATTTATACGAACTACAAGACCCAAAACCACTAGAATCGCTAACTCAACATTACCCAAGAACCTAGGAGCAATCTTAAAACCCAGTTGCTCTCGGGAGCACATTAAAACTCCGTATCGGATCGGGACCGCTCGTCGAAAGTCTGATTACCACGAAACTATAAGGTTATGACCGCCATACTGGGCTTGACATGCATTGTGGGAATCGAGCCCAAATAATATCCAGAAACGCACAACTTGAGCCTTAGAAAATGAACTCAAACTTAAGTGGTTTGGGCCATTCGCTTGTGAGCGAAATTGAAGACTTCGGACCGTCAGATTCTGACCCAAATACACCCATGGGTCAGGGAAATTTCACTGCTCATATCCATATGCTTGTGGCCCTGATCGAGGAACGACGACCATTGATTTGATTCGGGTCCTTCACGACCGATCTGTCTGTCAGATCACACCATAAACACAGTCCTGCCATAGATCCATTGTCAGGGAATTTACTCCATGACTTAGGTGAGAAAGGGGCCTCCAGATGAGTCCTATTTGCCCGAAACAGATGCCCTTTGGCTATAACCTAAGTATACCATGGCCCTGGGGCCATTAACATCAGTTCTGGGCCTATATAATGCCCTTAAACCACCCCTCTCTCATTCCATACGAATTCTCTAACCCTAGGAGAGAGAAGAGAGAAGAGAGAAAAGAGGAGGAAAGAGTGAGGAGAAGAGAGAGAGAGAGAGAGAGAGAGAGAGAGAGAGAGAGAGAGAGATCGTTGCTGGGATTTACTCCCACCACTCCACGTACCGAATCACCCCCCCCATCCTACCACCATCTCCCACAGTCGATTCAGACAGATTTTGGGTAAGAAATCCTAACCCTAATCTCATTTTTGGAATCCAAATAGAGGAATCGACGTAATAGCTAACCTATTTCCTGATTTAGGTAGCCGTTGTGCTGTAGACTGAAGCGTAGTGTACGAATCGAGTTCGTAATGAGCAAACCGACGAAAGGCGCGAATTATAAACATTTAGGTTATGGTTTTCAAGGCTTTCAAGGTCAGTTAATGGTTTATGTCTAACTTTTTTGCCACCATATGATCTTAGTTACGATGTATTCGATAAATTATACATGTGTGTGAACTATGCGAATATATAATGAATTCCATGTGTTTGTTGAAATGTTTGAATGAAATTACTATCATGATTTGTATTTTCCATGACTATTAATCTAGAATACATGTTTGTTGAATGTATGACAACTCCTTTACGAAAGTATTTGCTATAATATATGCTATAACTAAGTTAGGGCATGTCTGTAGCAATGTGTAGGTTAAGTGTTTAATAAAATGTCTGAATGATCAATTGTTTAATAGATTGTAATTATTAAGGGTGTTGAGATATGATTCTCAACTACCTTATCTATATGTATAAATTCCTTCATGTAACCTAAATTTCACATATGTGATTTATGTATAAAAATGCATATGTATAGTAACATGCTTTATGTGTTTGATAAAATACTCAAATGATTATTGTAATTAAATTGTTTACTAAATGCTGTTATGATTATCACATGCGACTGCCTATTGCATTGAGTATGATTGGGACTACTACGTAGTCTAGGCAATTGGTAACGGTTTCTGATCGAGTGGCCGAACTAGTCTCGCCACAACGGATACGTTCGATGAATCCGAGTCGTACGGTGATTATCGACAGTGGTTAGGCCACGAGGAGTTCGCATGCGCTCCATGTCGATTAATTTAGCGTGCGCTCGTACCAATCGAACTTGTCAAATACGTCGATTGGCTTATTGTATGTTTACCATGTATGGACGCTCCTGTTTGAATCTAAGGTACCACTTACCAATGTAAAGCCCGTTTCAACCTTGGTACCATGATCCACTAAGACTCATGAGCCAGGCATGATGGTATGGGACACCGTGGTCGAGCTGTCGGCCTATGCTGGGGTGACGAGCCTCCCTGTAGTGACCAGTGAGCAACCCAAACTCGTGAGCCGAATACGGTGGTATGGGACACTGTATTCGAGCTGTCGGCCTACGATCAAGTGACGAGCCTCTCGTAGTGACCTCGAGTATAAACTAGGCCTACGCTGAGGTGACGAGCCTCCTCGTAGTGACCTCGAGTGTAAACTCGTGAACTTACCTATCCACTGTTGTTCATCAGGGGTGATGCCCTACAACTTGCCTATCGTATGTGATTAACTAGGATTGACAATCCTAGATGGATTATTGTTTAGGTAAGTGATATAAAGGGATGTACCTTAGCTTCCCGAATCTGCTGTTTGAATAAGTCTAATAAATTACTTGGCTAACACGACCATGTACTGCATTGCATGTGCTTTGGCAAGGAAGCGCACGTTTAGGGAGTTTGCCATGCGCGATCGTGAGATGATGTAGCTGAGGGAGTGTAGGCGAGGGCATGCATCATTACGCATATCATTCCTTCATTAACAAGAGTACTTAGGATATGATTGTTGTATTGCTTTATCATTACTGCTTGACTGAATTGATAACATGTTATCCTTTGCCTTATAGTACCACTAAGTTGATCACTCACTCCCACTCTGGGACTGTGTTTTAAAATACTAACCAGACTCTGATTTACATGTAGGTTATGCCGAGGCTTTCATGACGAAGTTGGACTTCTTTGACGAGGAGGAGGAGTTCTCCTACGTTCATCTCTCAGGCGGCTTTGTGTAGACCTAAAGCTGCGTCATTGGGATTACAGGGATACTAGATTATTTGAACACTTACATTTTGATATTTTGTAAATTTTGGAACAATATATGTGTATATTCAGCCTGGTATCATACTCATACTCTGGGGATTGAGAAACACTTACATATTTTATATACCTATCTCGGTCTTCCGTTTGCTTAATTTAATTATCTCTGGAGTATGATATGCTGTTTTACTATAATCCCACTCACGTTTAATGCACTAATATGGACAACATTTAAACATCATTATCTATGTTGCATAAGTAATGCGTTGGAACTTGGGAGTTGAGCTTTACTCGACCCCCGATTTTCGGGGCGTTACAACTGTGTCCCCTTTAACTGGTCAAACAGGTCATCTATCCTGGGCAAAGGATACTTGTTCTTGACCGTAACGTGGTTTAGTCTGCGATAATCAATGCATAATCGCACGCGTCCTTCTTCACACAACAAACATAGGTGCTCCCCAAGGAGATACGCTCGGTCGTATAAAACCTGAATCCAACAGATCATCGATCTGTCTCCTCAACTCCTCCATCTCACATGGAGGCATGTGATATGTCGGTAGAGAGATAGGTGTCGCACCGTACACTAAGTCGATGGTAAAATTGATCTCGCACTGAGGAGGTAGCCCAGGAATTGTTCTGAAGACATCCGTGAAATTTTGGACAACTGGCGTGTTTCCAAGTGTTGGACCATCAATATTTTTCAATAAGGAAGCGTAATAACTTATGCGGTAGGGCCAATTGACCTGAACTGGGAAAGTAAAGGTCATGCCCTCGGGTCCATGGGTTGTCACCAATTTGGTATCGAAGTTGATCTCTGCCTTCATTTTGGTGATCCAATCCATGCCAAGGATGACGTCGTAATGATATATCGTGGTGACAATCAGGTTAATGCACACCACTCTGCTTCCTAAGTTTATCGGGCAATTCTTACAAAGCTTAGTGGCGTCTGTGAAGGTTCCTGCTGCTGCGATAACTCTCACCCTAACCATAGGGGTAGTATTCAACCCCAAACGCTTGACTGCAGAGTATGATATCATCGAAATAGTGGACCCGATGTCCACCAACAGAAATACAGGTGTACCTTGAATGTGGGCAGTGACTTCAAAGGCTAAAGCACTGCAGTTGCTGACTAAGATGCTTCAGCTGCAAGTGCATGTACACGCGCTTGTTGAGAACGATTGGGTTGCACTGCTATAGGTCGTTGAGGCGGCCTACTTCAAGGTACGGGTGGTCGGTAGAATGGCTGTGCTAGCGGTGTTAATCATAGAGGCAGGGCATTATAAGCATTTTGAAGATCTTCTTCATTTTACAACTTTCCTTGTATAGGGCATTATAAGCATCTTGAAGATCTTCTTCATTTTCATAATCACTATTCAGATTTTCTTCACTAGTTGAATCATCATTATCTGAAAAAGAAAACTTGGCTAGAGTCATAAGGGCTTTAACTTCATCACCCGACTCGGTTTCAGAATTTTCTGACTCAGAAGAGGCTTCAGAGCAGGAAGATTCATCCCAAGTAGCCAACATACCTTTCTTTTTTAGGTTTGTCCTTTTGAGGACACTTGTTCGTTAGATGCCCATATTCATGGCAGTTGTAACATTGACTGTCTTTTAAAGGTTTCTAGGTTTTAGATTTAGATCTGTTCTTTTCATTAGGTTTTTGAAAATCAACCCTCTTTTTACTTTTGAAAATCTTATAAAACTTTTTAGCTAGAAGGGCTATATCATCTTCAGAATTTTCTAAATCAGAATTACTACTATTTTCTTGAGAAATACTTTTAGAAGATTTAAGGGCTATGGATTTACCTTTAGGAGCTTTAAAGTTTAACTCATAGGTCTGTAATGAGCCAACTAATTCTTCTACCCTCATGTTATCCATATCATGAAGTTCCTGGATCGCAGTCACCTTGGAATTGAACCATTCAGGCAGTGAGCGTAGTATCTTTGCACAGAGTTTACTTTCTGGGATTCTATCACCAAGACCCCACGTAGAGTTGATAATGTCATTTAATCTTGTATAGAAGTCCATGAAAGGTTCACTTTCTTCCATACGTATTTCCTCAAATTTGGTTGTGAGGATTTGGACTTTAGATTTCTTAACAATTGTTGTTCCCTCGTGTGTCATTTGTAAAATATCCCAGGCTTGCTTTGCAGTATCACAGGATATAATTTTTTGAATTCATCCGGTGATAGTGCACAAGTAATTACATTTAGAGCCTTTGCATTGACACTACTCTCACTTTTCTAAAGAGTGGTCTAAGAAAAATAAGGTGTTACTTTCATAGTTTTGGATCCGTCGGTACCAGTCACTTCAATGGTAGGAGGGGTCCAATTAGTCACTGTGGCTTGCCACACGCTCTCATCCATGGATTTTAAGAAAATTCTCATCATGACTTTCCACTAGGCATAATTGGAGCCATCAAATGGTGGAGGCCTAGTGAGTGAAAGGCTATCAAAATTTTGACATCTTAAAAAGCTCAGATCGATTAGCTCAGGAAATTAATCTAAAAGAAATAATAATAATTAAAACGAGATATTAGGCTTTGATACGACTTGAAAAGGCCGAGCAAAAAGTCCTAGAGGGGGGGGGGGGGGTGAATAGGACTATGTCAAATTAAAAATTAAATGTGAAATTTAAACAAATATAAATAAAGATAGCAATTAAACAATCCCACAATGCAGAAATGTAAAACAACCTCAAGTGTACAAGTATTGAGAGGTTGATACAGATGTTGTTCTAAGGACAAGCTTACACAGAAAACCAATGACTTATGGTAGGACAACCTAATTCCTAGAACGGTCTGTGTATCAAAATCTCAAACCGATTCAAAGGAATAAATATAGCAAAGAAAGAAGCTAAGCTATTACAACATTCCCACACTTGCATAAAAAGAAATTATAACATTCTCCACAAATGCATAAAGGGAAATTACAACATCTACACAATGAAATAATCAATCAATCACCACAAGTCCAGAAATTATAGTGGTTCGCTTATGTGTACACCAACTGTTTAGAAAAACAGCCACATAACTACTCCACTCCTAATATCCTCACACAGTGGATATTAGCATTCACTATGAAAATATAATTTTCAAGGTTTGCCAAAAACCCTCACAATTGTGTCTTTCAAGTGGGCTTACACAATTCAAAAACCCCACACTCTGAGTTTTCTGGATCACCTCAGACAAACCAATAGAAAGAGATTTTTCTGGCATAATCTTAATAAAATCAAAATAATGAATTTACAAAACAGTAAAAATACTTATATGGATATTCTCCTTTCGATGCAGCCCGGAAGAACCAATTCAGAGTAGAAGTTCAACGTAGAAGATCAATGTTCACACTCACTTGTGAAAAGGTTCTAAGTTTTAAATTGATTTTAAATTAAATCACCTTGGGCTAGCTTAATTTGATTTTGATTCCAAGAAATGGGAAAACTTTAATCCCTCTTTCAAATAAAATTGGAATGTAGAATACAAAATCAAATGCAAAAAGCTAATTAAAGAGAATATAAAATAAGAACTAGATAGCTTAAGAATATCACTAACTTATCTCTCAGAGTGGTGTATTGATTTTTCTTGAATTGGATATTAAACTCTGAAATTCTTGCTATATTTATAAGTGCAGAAATCGTATCTTTGACTGGTCTTGAGGTCGGTTCGACTGGTCCAAGGACCGATAAACTTTTAAAAATTTAGGTGTGATAAGATCAGACTGTTCCACGAATGGTCGAAGGACCTACTCGACCGGTCGAGCGGCCTCCACGACCGGTCGAGTCCTGTCTATGACTGGTCGTGTGGAACTCAAATTAGTTCCTGGAGTCGAGCCTGCAGGACTGGTCGAGCATTGTTCACACGACCGGTTGAGCAGTCTCCAGGACTGGTCGAGGCTTTAACAAAAAATCCTAAAAATAAGTAACAACCTTAGGACTGGTTGAGCCACTGTTAGGACTAGTCGAACTTAGTCTAACACTAGTCGAAAAATAGACTATGCACTTATAAAATGACCCAATTAAATTATGCATTCAAAATGACCTATCCTATGGTCAATCTAGGGTCATTCATACTTATAAGCAATGTATGAACATTGAATCTTCTTTTGCTTCAGTTGATAGTCGTTCTTTGAAGTTCATGAAGCTTCAGATCTTGACATATGATGAAGCTTGAACTTGAGACCTTTTGAAGCTTGAAATTGAAGTACCTGTCTTGTATTCCAACTTGAACTTTGAGAACGAAAGTAAAGACTATTGTCTTGCCTTTAGATGTAGCTTTGAAACCTTGAACTTTGAAGCTTGAAGGAGTGAACTATCTCATGATATTGTACTTGAGCATGTATATCTCTTGATCTTGCATTTGAAGTTCTTGAGGTAAAGACCTTTGTTCTTGTACATAAGATGCACTGTCTTGAATTTGTAGATGAGCTACACAAGACACAGGTTCAAAGAGGTTTTGACGCTACAAAATTTGACAATAATAGGAGCTAGGAAACATAGCACTTACAGATCCAACCAATACTCTGCCTCCTCGGGTCGGTGTGTACCCGCAAATGTAGGAGGGCGGAAGTGCTGAAAGCGCTCAAATAAGCCACTCGTATTCATAGTTCCAGTGGGATGCACTGGTGGCATACGCGGGAACATATTCATGTTCTGGGCAATGGCCCCCGCAATAGTGGCCAGAAACTGTTGTTGTTGTTGCATCAGGAGCATCATCTGCTCCAACCTATTAGGGGGAGGAGCTGCCTGAGGCATGTGTGGCGTCGATGTATATGCACGGTTCTATTTCGAAACCAGTGGTGCACAAGGTGTTGGCCCATTGGTGGGGCCAGTGGTCGGCTGTGAATTCGGCATTGTCTCAATATCCGGGCCCAAACTGGGGTCCGTATGGCTCTCTCAAGGGAGGTGCCTCGTCAATTGATCGGCCAAGTGCGAGACGTGCTATGTTCCGAGTGTTTTTGGGAGGCATTCTCTATATACAACATAGGGTGCAACATGTGTGAGATTAGGATATGTTACCCACTTTTCCAAATATTCTACACATTCCAAATCAAAAAGAAACTTTATGCATTTCATTTAACCAAACTTGTCATGATACATTTGATGTAGCATTTCATGAATCATGACAGAGAATGCATGTGAACTAAGTTTAACAAAAGTTTCAACACTAACTATTCTAACATCCAATTAAGCCGATAAGGGCTATTACATAGAAAAACAAAAACAAAGAAAACCCGAAGACAACTGCAACACATAACTAGTCCTCTGACTCTGGTGAAGGTGGAGGCGCACCCTTATCCTGCATACAACACAGGAGGGTCATCAGAGTGCGTGACATTCTCTTGAATTTCTATTTCAGATAAGCCTGGTTCTCCTTGACCTCCTATCTCAGGGTGGCCTGGTTCTCTTCAATCTTGGCCATGCGGGCTTCTAAGGCAGCCCGATCATGGCGGTCTTCATGTACAGCAGTAGGAAGTCCCCTATTTGAGTCTTGGGCCTCCTCTCTTCTTCCTGCTCTTCCTCCTCACTTCCCTCTTCCCCACTCCTTCTTCCTCACTACCTTCATCCTCACTGCCTTCCTCTATTTCATTTCCTTCCTCATCTTTACTACTTTCTTCCTCTTCACTTTCTGTAACAGCCCGGATTTTTTTTTCCAACCTGAAATTAGACGTCCTTAGGCGATGGGTCAATCCTAACACCGGTTTAACTTCTCAAACACTCAATTAAAGCCTCAAATCCCTTTTTTAAACCATTTTCTTCATAAATCTCACCTTTCACTATCTCGTTCTTTAAATCCTTCTAAGTACTTTCACATTAGACACTATCTTAAAGTTTAGGTGATGAAGAACAATACGACTAAATCCTTTAGAAATTAGGCGAGATTTACCTAGTGTTAAACTAGAGTACCTGTGAAATTAGCACCAATCACTTTAAATACGATCTACAAGACCCAAAACTTGTAGAATCATTGACGTTAGGGTACCCTAAAATCTAGGATCAATCTCATTACCCGTCTGCTCTCGGGAGCATCACGAAACTCCGTATCAGATCTGGACGGCATGTCGGAAGTCCGATTAACACGAAGTTAAGGAATTAGGACCGCCTTACTGGGCTTGACAATCATCTCGGAAATCAACTCCAGATAGTGTCCCAGTGCAATTCGCTTGAGCTCAGAGTGAGGAGTGTGAAAACACTTGATTTTCTTTACAAATAAATATCTCAAATAGTAATCTGGCACTTCTCGCTTGCGGATCAGTTTTAAGCAACCAGATCGTCAGAATCAGACCAAATTACACCCTCGGATCAGGAAAAATTTCATACACATATCCATGTACTCGGAATCTCCGATCGAGATCCGCTGACCGTTGAACTGAAATTGGTCTGCCATTTGCGATCTGGAATCCCGACCGAAAGAAAAACTTAACTAAACGTAGATCTGGTGTTGGTGAGCTTAAGTCCGACCTTTGGCTCAAGGAGGCCCGCCAGAAGTCCCTCGTTGAGCTAAAACAGGGTCACTTTGGCTATAACCCAAGTATACTTTGACCTGGAGTCTGTTTCGGTAAGTTTTTAGGCTATATAAGGACCTTAAACCCTCTCTCATTGCAGCCATATGAATTTGAGAGAAACCCTAGAGAGAGAAGAGAGAAAAGAGAGAGAAAGTGTGGGAGATGTGGGAGAATCTCCCTGCCACTCTTCCCTGCTGCTATCCATGCTCAACCGCACCATTCTCATCGCTTTCCCGGCGATTCCGACTTCGTTTCTAGGTAAGAAACCCTAACCCTAATCTGTTTTGGGGTTTTGATAGTTGTAGGTTATGAAATAACTAACCTAAAGCATCCTATAGGTTACCAATCTGCCAAATACGAAAGCTTAGCAAACCTATCGACTTCGTTACGATTCTACGACAAAAGGTGCAGACTTTAGATGTATAGGTTATGGTTTTCAATGCTTTCAATGTCAGATAATGATAGATTCATGATCTGCATGCAATTGCACATGTACAAAGTGTTGTCTGATTTCTGTTTCGATTAAAGATGAAGATTATGGAATTTTACATACTTTAGGTATTTGTAGAAAGTACCGTATACGTATAAATTTTGGAAATGTGTTTGCCATGATTATTTGCTGTATTGATATATGATATATGGATAAAATACTTGTTTGGCGAAAGGACTCGCCCTAATTCATGTTTTGCTAATATACACTATGTATGTTAAAATAGTGTATTCTAAGTGTTTGTGAAAATGACTGAATGAGTATAGACTTCTCATTCGTGCTCGCCATGACTAATTGTCATGGATATATGATTGTTGTATTGGCGATACCCCTTTGACGAAAGGATTTGCCTTAAATCACGCCACGACCAATATGCACTATCTATGCTAAAATGTGTTGCCCAAGTATTTGTGAAAAGGACTGAATGAATATGGAACTTAGATTCCTGCTTGCCATGACTATCCGTCATGGGTGTATCCGTGTTATGATTGGGGTAACTCCCTAGTGAAAGGATTTGGCCTTATACCTATGTGATCAACATATGTCATGTATATTGATGTACGTATTCTAAGTGTTTGTTGAAATATTTGAATGAGTAGTAGTTAGTAAATTGTAATGTATAAGGGTGTTGAGATATGATTCTCAACTCCTTTAACTATGTGTATGATTTCCTTGGATAACTGTGTGATTAGGAATTGAATATGTACAAACTCATGCTTGTGTTGTGCTTCATAACATGCTCAACTGATTGTATAATTTTTATCTATGTAAATGCATATATTTAAATTCATATTTATGTTGTATGATCCGTCATGGGTGATGGGGGAGTGGAGCAACGAGTGCGTGCAATAGCCTTAGCAGCCCTAAACGGATAATATCAGACTTTGGTTGTATGATTTGAATCTTGATTCATTACTGCTTTAACTATCTGCAATTGAATGTGATTGGGGCTATGATTATAGTCTAGGCACACTACGCCAAAACAACGAAAAAAGGATGGTCCAAAACTGTCTCAAATGACCAAAAAGGACGGTTATGGACCGTCGCATAGGCTGTCAAATTTTGACGTGTCTTATTTTTTAAAGGACGGTTGAAAACCGTCATTCTTATTGACGAAAAAAAGACGGTCATGGACCGTCCTAAAAAGGGACGGTCATGAACCGTCCTTAAAATGGACTGTCATGGACCGTCTCTTATGATCCTAAAAAGGACAGCCATAGACCGTCCTTTAAAAAGACTGTTATGGACCATCCTTAAAAAGGACTGTCATGGACCGTCTCTTATGAGCCTTCAAAGGACGGCCATGGACCGTCCTTTAAACGGACGGTCATAGACCGTCCTTAAAAACGACTGTCATGGACCGTCTCTTATGAGCCTTCAAAGGACAGTTATGGACCGTCCTTTAAAAGGACTGCTATGAGCCGTCTCTTATGACCCTTAAAGGACATTTTTAAATTTAACTTGTTACAGTATTCTTCCTGATATACACCTGTTATACAAACTACGTAAATCCAAACTGTTTCATCACATTCACATTCACTGTTTCATCACACTGATCACATTCACCTGTTTCATCCAAACAGGACTGATATACACCTGTTTCATTCACATACGTAAATCTAAACTGTTTCATCACATTCACATTCACCTGTTTCATCCAAACAGGACTGATATACACCTGTTTCATCCAAACAGGACTGACATACACCTGATATACACCTGATATACACCTGTTTCATCCAAACAGGACTGACATACACCTGATATACACCTGTTTCATCCAAACAGGACTGATATACACCTGTTTCATTCACATTCACCTGTTTCATCCAAACAGGACTGATATACACCTGTTTCATTCACATACGTAAATCCAAACTGTTTCATCACATTCACATTCACCTGTTTCATCCAAACAGGACTGATATACACCTGTTTCATTCACATTCACCTGTTTAATCCAAACAGGACAGATATACACCTGTTTCATTCACATTCACCTGTTTCGTCCAAACAGGACTGATATACACCTGTTTCATCACATTCACATCCATCTAAACCTAAACTACGTAAATCCATCCAAACATAAACTACATCCATCCGAAAACAAACAATCTTATCCACAATACATTATTCATCCACGTATAATACATATAAAGTTTAACTTCATAAGTTTAAAAAAAGAAAAGAAAAAAATCAGCAACAATTTTCTTTTTGTCTTTCATCTAATAAAAAAATATTCAACCAACAAAACATTATAATTCAGAATCATGAAAAATTGCAGAAACTTCATCCAAAAAAGTGGGCACTTTTTTAAAATAAAACTGATCATTAAAAAGTGTTTCAATTAATAGAAACAACAACAAAAATTAAAGCTTTGTAAAAAAGGGCATGTGTTAAAAGGGATACATTCTTGTTTGTTGCCTTATGATTGGGCTACATTATTACAGCAATCGGGTTCGGGTTCGGTATCGGGTTTAGGTTTGGGTTTTCAAGTTTAGGTTTAGGATTAGGTGTAGGTCTAAGTTTAAGGATTTGAGAATATATTCAGGTTTTAGGTTTAGGTTTTAGGTTATAGGTTTAGGTTTTAAGTTTAGGTTAAGGTTTAGGTTTAGGTTAAGGTTTAGGTTTAGGGAATTGAGAATATGTTAAGGTTTAGGTTTAGGAAATCGGGTTCGGGATCGGGTTTAGGTTTGGGTTTTCAAGTTCAGGTTTAGGTTAGAGAGTTGAGATTAGGATTAGATGTATGTTTAGGTTTAGGGATTTGAGAATACATTTAGGTTTTATGTTTATTTTTAGGTTTTAGGTATTGGTTAAGGTTTAGGTTTTAGGTTTAGGTTAAGGTTAGGTTATAAGTTATAAGTTTAGGTTTTAGGACATAGGTTTTCGTTTTAAGGTTATAGGTTTAGGTTAAGGTTTTAAGGTCTTATAAGCTATAGGTTTAGGGAATTGAGAATATGTTAAGGTTTAGGTTTAGGAAATCGGGTTCGGCTTCGGGATCGGGTTTAGGTTTGGGTTTTCAAGTTTAGGTTCAGGTTTAAGTTAGGGAGTCGAGATTAGGATTAGGTGTAGGTTTAGGTTTAGGGATTTGAAAATAGGTTAAGGTTTAGGTTTAGGAATTCGGGTTCGGGTTCGGGATTGGGTTTAGGTTTGGGTTTTCAAGTTTAGGTTTAGGTTTAGGTTAGGGAGTTTAGATTAGGATTAGGTGTAGGTTTAAGTTTAGGGATTTGAGAATAGGTTAAGGTTTAGGTTTAGAAAATCGGGTTCGGGTTCGGGTTCAGGATCGGGATCGGGTTTTAGGTTTGGGTTTTCAAGTT
This sequence comes from Magnolia officinalis, assembly GCA_021015155.1. Taxonomy (NCBI): domain Eukaryota; kingdom Viridiplantae; phylum Streptophyta; class Magnoliopsida; order Magnoliales; family Magnoliaceae; genus Magnolia; species Magnolia officinalis. The sequence continues at coordinate 51,586,031 of JAJHSJ010000002.1, read as the reverse complement.
TAGGTTTAGGTTTAGGTTTAGGTTAGGGAGTTGAGATTAGGATTAGGTGTAGGTTTAGGTTTAGATATTTGAGAATACATTTAGGTTTTAGGTCTAAAGTTTTGGTTTAGGTTAAGGTTATAGGTTTAGGTTTAGGTTTAGGTTATAAGTTATAGGTTTAGGGAATTGAGAATAGGTTAAGGTTTAGGTTTAGGGAATCGGGTTCGGGTTCGGGATCGGGTTTAGGTTTGGGTTTTCAAAGGTTCAGGTTTAGGTTAGGGAGTTGAGATTAGGATTAGGTGTAGGTTTAGGTTTAGGGATTTGAGAATACATTTAGGTTTTAGGTTTAGGTTTAGGTTTTAAGTTATTGGTGTTTAGATTTTAGGTTTAGGTTAAGGTTAGGTTATAAGTTTAGGTTATAGGTTATAGGTTAAGGTTTTAGGTCATAGGTTTTGGTTTTAAGGTTATAGGTTTAGGTTAAGGTTAAGGTTTTAGGACTTATAAGCTATAGGTTTAGGGAATTGAGAATATGTTAAGGTTTAGGTTTATGAAATCGGGTTCGGGTTCGGGATCGGGTTTAGGTTTGGGTTTTCAAGTTTAGGTTTAGGTTTAGGTTAGGGAGTTGAGATTAGGATTAGGTGTAGGTTTAAGTTTAGAGATTTGAGAAGACATTTAGGTTTTAGGTCATAGGTTTTGGTTTAGGTTAAGGTTATAGGTTTAGGTTAAGGTTTAGGTTTAGGTTATAAGCTATAGGTTTAGGGAATTGAGAATAGGTTAAGGTTTAGGTTTAGGGAATCGGGATCGGGTTTAGGTTTGTGTTTTCAAGTTTAGTTTTAGGTTTAGGTTGGAGTTGAGATTAGGATTAGGTGTAGGTTTAAGTTTAGGGATTTGAGAATACATTTAGGTTTTAGGTTTAGGTTTAGGTTATAGGTTATTGGTTAAGGTTTAGGTTTTAGGTTTAGGTTAAGGTTAGGCTATAGGTTATAAGTTTAGGTTATAGGTCATAGGTTTTGGTTTTAAGGTTATAGGTTTAGGTCTTATAAGCTATAGGTTTAGGGAATTGAGAATATGTTAAGGTTTAGGTTTAGGAAATCGGGTTCGGGTTCGGGATCGGGTTTAGGTTTGGGTTTTCAAGTTTAGGTTTATGTTTAGGTTAGGGAGTTGAGATTAGGATTTTGGTGTAGGTTTAAGTTTAGGTTAAGGTTTAGGTTAAGGTTAGGTTATAGGTTATAAGTTTAGGTTATAGGTTATAGGTTAAGGTTTTAGGTCATAGGTTTTGGTTTTGGTTAAGGTTATAGGTTTAGGTTTAGGTTTAGGTTAGGTTTAGGTTTAGGTTATAAACTATAGGTTTAGGGAATTGAGAATAGGTTAAGGTTTAGGTTTAGGAAATCGGGTTTGGGTTCGGGATCGCGTTTAGGTTTGGGTTTTCAAGTTTAGGTTTAGGTTTAGGTTTAGGTTAGGGAGTTGAGATTAGAATTAGGTGTAGGTTTAGGTTTAGGGATTTGAGAATACATTTAGGTTTCAAGGTTTGGGTTTTCAAGTTTAGGTTTAGGTTTAGGTTAGGGAGTTGAGATTAGGATTAGGTGTAGGTTTAAGTTTAGGGATTTGAGAATACGTTAAGCTTTAGGTATAGGAAATCAGGTTCGGGTTCAAGATCAGGTTTACGTTTGGCTTTTAGGTTTAGGTTTAGGTTATAGGTTATAAGTGTAGGTTTAGGTTTATGTTTTAGGTTTAGGTATAGGTTTAGGTTTAGCTTATAGGTTTTGGGATTTGATAATAGGTTTAGGTTATAAGAATAGGTTTAGTTTAGGTTTAGGTTTTATGTTTAGGTTAAGGTTATAAGAATAGGTTTAGTTTATGTTTTAGGTTATATGTTAAGGTTTAGGTTAAGGTTTAGGTTTTAGGCTTAGGTTTAGGTTTAGGTTATAAGTGTAGGTTATAGGTTTAGGTTTAGGTTTAAGTTAGGTTATAGGTTAAGGTTTAGGGAATTGAGAAAAGGTTAAGGTTTAAGTTTAGGAAATCGGGTTTAGGTTTGGGTTTTCAAGTTAGGTTTAGGTTTAGGTTAGGGAGTTGAGATTAGGATTAGGTGAAGGTTTAGGTTTAGGGATTTGAGAATACACTTAGGTTTTAGGTCATAGAATTTGGTTTAGGTTAAGGTTATAGGTTTAGGTTAAGGTTTAGGTTTAGGTTTAAGTTAAGGTTTAGGTTTAGGTTATAAGCTATAGGTTTAGGGAATTGAGAATAGGTTAAGGTTTAGGTTATAAGTAAGGTTTTAGGTTTAGGTATAGGCTTAAGTTATAGGTTATAGGTTATATGTTTAAGTTAAGGTTTAGGAATTCGGGTTCGGGTTTGGGTTTGGGTTTGGGTTTAGGTTATAGGTTTTGGTTTTGGTTTTGGTTTTGGTTTAGGTTATAGGTTTTGATTTAGGTTTAGGTTATAGGTTATGGGATTTGAGAATGGGTTCGGGTTTAGGTTATAGGTTTTGGTTTTTGTTATAGGTTTTGGTTTAGGTTATAGGTTATAGGTTTAGGTTTAGGTTACAGGTTTTGGGATTTGAGAATAGGTTTAGGTTAAGGTCTTAAGTTTAAGTTTAGGAAATCGGGATCGGGTTCGGGTTCGGGTTTAGTTTTGGGTTTTCAAGTTTAGGTTTAGGTTTAGGTTAGGGAGTTGAGATTAGGATTAGGTGTAGGTTTAGGTGTAGGTTTAGGGTTAAGGTTATTAGTTTAAGTTTAGGTTGTAGGTTTAGGTTAAGGTTTAGGGATTTGAGTTTAGGTTTAAGTTATAGGTTTAACTTTAGCTTTAGGTTTTAGGTTTAGGTATAGGCTTAGGTTATAGGTTATAGATTATATGTTTAGGTTAAGGTTTAGGAATTCGAGTTCGGGTTTGGATTCAGGTTTAGGTTATAGGTTTTGAGATTTGAGAATAGTTTTAGGTTATAAGTATAGGTTTAGGTTTGGATTCGGGTTAAGGAGTAGATTAGGATTAGGTGTAGGTTTAGGTTTAGGGATTTTCTAGTATTATCTACTATTGAACCTAGTATTATCTACTACATACTAGTAACATACAACCAATATGGGGCACCATACCATAAGCTACAAGAATTTCATGTCCCCCTAAACAAGGTATCCTCCATTGATAACATATATATATATATATATATATTATAAGTTTTTTTTATTTTCATTTACATTCCCAAATACATGCATCATCCATCCAAGAAAATTGAAACAAGTACTGTCAATCTATGACTAACAATTGAATAGGAAAATCATGCATCTTATCTTACCGACTTATGTTTCTTTTCACCTTTGTAACTCTCATATTTGTTGCAGCTGCTAGTTCACCATCAGTGGTCTTCCTAACCAAATCTTTGTGCAGTCCCTCCATTTGAAGCAATGGCTGAAGTTACAAGAAGTAGGACTGATTAGTCTTTCCATATTTTGAAAAAAATCAAATTCTTTATTTTTGGCTGCAAGTCTACTTATAATTATCGTTGGCTCTTAATCTATTTATTATGAAAATCTTAAATATCACCCAATAGTGCTCCTTTGATAAATGTCCTGTTTGGAACAAATAATTTCTGTAAAACTCTTTTATGTTATTTTAATCCATCTTCCATTTTCTTCTTAATAAGAAAATCCATATTTACTAATATTCCCATTTTTCTGTTTTTCAAAAGAACGAGTTCAGTTAAAATTTACTAATAAGAAAATCCAGATTTCCACTGTTGAAACCTTCCTAGGGTCTAAAGTAATTTTTATTTGTCATCCAACTTGTTAATATGATCACAAAGACATGGATGAAGAGAAAGCACAAACAGGTGTGGTGCAGGATTCTAGGTCTGACTACCTGCAAATACCTGTCTTCTAATTATATGTTTTACAAATTATTGTTGTTCAAAATTAGATCAGTGATAGTTCCAATACGTGACATGAAGCATGAGCAGGTGTGGTGTAGGGCTGGAGTAGCGGAGTAGATAATATGGATCAGGAAAGTAGATAACAAGCTATTCACGGACCTGAAGCATCCATGAATACAACATTTCCAAGAAAGAGAAATGCTTTAGTAGAAGATTCGTCGAATCTTGGGGCGATCACTTTTTCTCTGAATTTGTACTCCATCAACCATTTGACATCAAAGAGATAACTGGCGCTGCATGTTGATGCACGAGTAAATACAACCATGAACATTCAGCTTGATTAAGAGGAAATGGCAAAACTCTTTCAAGTACAATTAGTACTCAATTCCAACATCTACTATATATAATGCGAACGCACAGTTCCATCTCCATATCATCTAATTTCTAGGCCAGCTATTTCCATATACACCAAACATATATAAAATATATATTGCATTAAACACAAATTTGCAATAAAGATTGAAATTTGTAGGCAAAGATTTGAAGGAAAAAGATGTTAGGAAATATGGTGGCTTTGCAGGTTGAGTTGCCTTTTACTAACCTTCAAGAACGGACCCACAACGCTCCAAGAGAAGAAGGCTTCTCATTTCTTGCTTGAGCAGACTGAGTCCGTGGTGGAGATGCATGCACAGTTATTGGAAGAACCCACTCATTCCAAATTGTCACCACCATAGTAGTCAAGAAAATAAAAGCCCAGTAGATAGTGGAGAAACCTCAGCTTCAATGTCATTATGCCAGCTGACGTGATGCCCACAGATGGCAAGTCAAGGAAGCATATTTTTAACAAATATTTTCACAACACGACGGAAGAAAATGCAGCAAATATCAGGGTGATATGCACATCACACAGCAGCTGGAGAAACTCAGGAAGTAAAAATCAAAACGCAATGGAAGAACATGCAGAAGACAAAAGTGTTGTTGCACCTAAACCAGTAGGTGATATGCAGCTGATTATGAGTTCACAAATCAGATTGGTTGCATCTGCGTCACGTACATGTAGAGGAAATATAACTTCCCAACATGCTGGATCAAGTCCAGTAATCCCTAACCAGAGAATTGACGATGTAGTAAGATAACCATGCGTTCACATGTATAATTAGTAGACTCAATGATATGCCAGATCTGGTAGAGTTTACAAGTATTTTAACTCACACTTGCAAGTAGCAAAGGCCACAGGTGTCATGTCATTTGATCTCATGCCCAACACGAGACCAATCAACACTTCCAATGTATGATAACACAACCAAAATAACTGACGATTTTATCAATTTCTAGTCTCAAGATTATTCTGTACTTCAATATATTCATGCTAAATGACTAAAAAATGTGCAACACAACCTACACCTCAGTTGGGAAAATGAAGCATTAAAGAAATCTCTCGCCAACTTCAATAAATCTCTTCAAATCTATAGAAAGGAAAATGCATCACATGATGAAATGATCAGAGACTAGTGTTTGTTCATGGAAAGAAGCATTGAGAATGCAGTTCACCTAAATCATGAGTCAACTGTCATGTGCGTTTAAGTGCCGAGATGGATAACTAACCTACAAACAAATGATTAATAGTGCACCACTGAGAAATCAAGCACACATATCTCCAACCATTTAAACACATTGTTGGAAATCTATCAAGCAATTCAAGATCTGAATTTTCAAAAGCCATTTTCACAACAAGAGAGGTGTATAGTGCACGCTGAGCACGCAACATGGGCATTTCCCTAGAAATAAAGATGGCCATCCAAATCAAATTTCTCCTGGTCCAGGCCATCCACATGTAGGCCTACCAGATAAACGGCTCTGATCACAGAATATAGGCCCAAAACATCATGGAGATCATTCAGACTACATTCCACAGACTGCTACCCATATCTAAATCCATACACCCCCCCACCTAATATATATATATATATATATATATATATATATATATATATATATATATAAAACGCGATTTACACTACCAATCCATCTCAAAACCCAAACCCAAAACTGCAACAGAAGAAAAAAAAAATCAAATCAAATCAAATTGGAAAAATTAAAAATCTCCCCAAAATTCCAAGAATTCAGGAACGAGAGAGAGAGAGAGAGAGAGAGAGAGAGAGAGAGAGAGAGAGAGAGAGAGAGAGAGAGAGAGAGTGAAAAGACGAAAATAACCTGGGGAACGAGCATAATCCCAACGGTGAGGCCTGCCATGAGATCGACCTGAAGGTATTCCCGCCATCTGTAGGTCCGGATCCAACGGAAGCAAGGTAAAAAGAGCTCGATCCAGCCGTCCACGTCATCCGCTCCAAACTCGACCGCCATCTGTCGGTCCAAGGGACGGAAAGAGAGGAGGAAGGAGAAGATGAGGAAGGGTGTTGGAGTGGGATTACCTTCACTTGCCGGTTATGCATATTACGAACCGGAAGACGAGCGATGGCTTCCAGCCCGTCATCCAGGGAGGCATTCTCCACTGAGTTCAGTCGACGTTAGAAATGAGAAGAGGAGAGAAAAGAGGGAATTGGAAATGAGACGAGGGAACTGGAATTAAATCCATCCCTCTTCCGAAATGAAATGTTTGTTTCAAATCCACAAGTTGTGAGTTTTCCATAATTTAGCACATTAACTACATTGATAGCCCTACATTTAAGGGACCATTAATAGATGATTAAGATAGTTTTATATAATAAAAAGTTTAAATATTAACCATTAATAACTAGACCCATTATTTAGATGGTCTGGATAACTCTATATATCATTGCCACTATTATTAAGAATGAGTCACCACTATTTTACATTAAACACAAAACTCACACAATGTTTTATACACCAAATAACGTCACTTGCCCTTTAGATCTGGTTTGGCTCTGTGGGCCCCACCATGATGTGTGTCAAACATCTACTCCATCAGTTAGATGAAACATTCCATGCTGGGCTTAGGTATTAAAAATCAAATCAATATGTGACTTTTGTGGGCCACACCACATACAAAAGTTGAGAAGGGTTACCCTCCATTAAAACATTTATAATTATTTTTTGGGCTTACAGAGATGTGGTTCACAAATCCAGCCCATCCATTATGTGTGTCACTTGGACGAGGGGTCATACCAAGTTTCAGATGCATCCAAATTTCATGTGGGGCCTCACTAAGTACTTTTATATGTTTTAGGCATGTCTTTACATGATTTTAGATGGTATGGCCCACTTGAGTTCCTTATACTGCTGATTTTTGGGATATCCCATAATTTAAAGGGGCCCATCAAATGCACGGTGTTGATTTTTGACACACGTCATGGTGTGACCCACACAGTTCGACCTCATGGGAGAGTTCCCATGAGCTCGATGTACAGAACCTTTTCCATATATATATATATATATATATATATATATATATATATAATATATATATATATATATATATATATATGGACTCGAGCTAATTTTAACATCCCATGAGGTTGAGCTGTGTGGGCCCCACCGTGATGCGTTTCAAATATCAACACCATCAGTCAGATGCACCATTCCATCGTGGGCCTAGGTCTCAAAAATCAAGTCAATCCGTGACTTTTGTGGGCCACACCACATATAAAAGTTGAGAGGTGTCGTGCACCATTAAAGCATTTATAACCATTTTTTTGGGCCCACCGAGATGTGGTTTGCAAATCCAGCCCATCCATTATGTGTGTCCCACTTGTATGGGGGTTCAAACGAAGTTTCAGGCGCATGCAGATTTCAGGTGGGCCCCACCAAGTGCTTTTATATGTTTTTAGCATGTCTTCACATGATTTTAGATGGTATAGCCCACCTGAGTTCCGTATACGGCTGATTTTTGGGATATCCCATAATTTAAAGGGGACGCATCAAATGCACGGTGTTGATGTTCGAAACGCATCACGGTGGGGCCCACACAGCTCGACCTCATGGGACGTTAAAATCAGCTCAAGCTCATTGTACCTTGTTCCCCTTATTTGTGGTGTGGTCCATTTAATTAATCTTTGGATATGAATCATTTTTTGGACAATTCTTAAAATGATCTCAAAAAATGGATGAACAGTGTGGGTTGATCCCGAATTTTCGGTAAATCCAAAACTCAAGTGGACCATGCCACACGAAACAGTGTGGAATAATGATTTCCACCATTGATACCTTCCTTGGGCCATAGTAATGTTTATTTGACATCCAACATGTTCATAATATCAAAAAGATATGAATGAAGAGAAAACACAAAAAGATATGAATTATTGTGGGCCAACTTTGTGGTCCATTTAATCTCTTTACTTGCCTCATGTTTAGAAAGTATAGGAGATCATGGTGAGAGAAGAATACTAGAAAATAGTAATAAAAGAAATCGTATAAAAATGTTCAAGGCTATTTTCGTTTCAAAAATTTGAAAAAAAGAAGTCGTATAAAAAATGTTCAAGGTCATTTTTGTCTCAAAAATTTGAAAAAATAGAAATCGTATAAAAAATGTTCAAGGCCATTTTCGTCTCAATTTTTTTTTAAAAAAAAATCGTATAAAAAATGTTCAAGGCCATTTTTGTCTCAAAAATTTGAAAAAAAGAAATCATATAAAAAATGTTCAAGGCCATTATCGTCTCAAAAAATTGAAAAGGTGTTCCATTTGTACGGAACAAAAAATCGAATACTTAGAGCCTTTACTTGGCAGCAGACGAATGAACAACAAAAAGACAAAATCTAGTAATGGATTCTGTTAAGGAAGAAAAAGGCTCAATTAATAAACATCTAAGATAGTATAATCATATAAATTTTAGTTAAAGGTCAATCAATGGTCGATTCCACAAGATTAAATTTCTCACATCAGCTTAGATCCAAAACTTTTGTGAATGTTATTTTTAATGGCGGACGTTCAATCCCCACTTTGTAGTCCACTTAAGCCTTTGACCCACCCCATTTTTTAGTTAATATCTTAAAATGATCCGAGAAAAGCGTTGAACGATATGGAGAAAGTCAATCCATGACTTGGGTGGCTCAAGAGCTTAAAAATAAAGTCAATCCATGACTTGGGTGGGCCACACCACACAATATAGTGGAGAGGGGTTTCCTTAAAAAATTCATAATCATATATTGGGCCTACCTAAATGTGATTCACATATCCAACCCACTCATTATGTGTGTCCCACTTGGATGAGGGGTCAGACCAATTTTCAGCCTCATTCAAAACTCATGTGGGCCCCACCAAGTGCTTTTATATTTTTTAGGATGTCTTTACATAGTATTAGATGGTATGGCCCACTTGAGTTTCGTATATAGATGATTTTTTAGATATCTCATAACCTAAAGGGGACACATCAAATCCACGGTGTTGATGTTCGACACACATCATGATGGGGCACACAAAACTTACTAACATCAATTCTTAGGTTCTCACGAGGTCACTAAGTTGGGTTACAATTTTGACCAGAATATTTGGCCCATTTTACATGTCTGGTCCGTTCACTCTATTTTACTGATCAATACCCTCAATTTGAGTAGTTACTTGCCTCAATCAGTTTACATATGAGAAAGATATTAGGCATACAAGATTGATCACATAATTTCAGTGAAATTTGATTTAAACATCCGAAGTTATTTATTTTTTAATCTGAACTGATTAGATTATCCAAAAATGATTAAAGGTTCAACTAATGGATGTGCCTAATAATTTAGTAATTTTATTTTTCACAGATAAATTTCAATTTCTATTTAAAAATAACATATTTTTTTTTCAAAATGTATATATTTTTTCTCTTTTAACAAAATATCATTTTTATTATAAAATATTTCACTTTTGTTATCTAACTTTTCAATTTTTCTTGTTAAAATACAAAATCTAATTTTCTTTTTTTAAAAAATATATATTTTAATTTGTCAATTTTTTCACAAATTTGTTTAAAATCTCTAAATTTTCTTTTTCAAAATATCATTTTTTTAATTTCACTTTTGTTATATAAGTTTTCAATTTTTCCTATCAAAATAAAAAATCTAGTTTTCTTTTTTTAAAAAACAAATATTTTTTTTACAATTTGTCGATTTTTTCACAATTTTGTTTAATTAAAATTTTTTTTTTCAAAATATCATTTTTTAATCGAAATCTTATTATATAATTTTTAATTTTTTTTGTCAAAATACAAAATCTAGTTTTCTTTTTTAAAAAATATATATATTTTTACAATTTGTCAATTTTTTCACAATTTTGTTTAATTTTTTATATTTTCTTTTTCAAAATATCATTTTTTTATTGAAATCTTTTTTTTTTCAAAGTTATCAACATTATTCAAAGTTCTTAATTTTTTTTTTTCAAAATGTAGAATTTTATAAAATCAGTTTTTTTTTTTTTTTTTTTTTTAAAAAAAAAAACATTGTTAATTTTTTTTTCTAAACTTCTTAACTTGGTCGTACCTGAGCATTAAAGACGGTTAAGGACCGTCTCTATACAGATGGTCTTCCACGGTCCTAGAAGACGGCTAAGGACCGTCTCTAATAGAGACGGTCAGTAACAGTCTCTAATAGAGACGGTCATTGACAGTCTCTAACAGAGACAATCTATGACAGTCTCTAATAGAGACGGTCTTTGATAGTCTCTAATAGAGACGGTTTTTGACAGGGCAATAAGACAACTAAGGACCGTCTCTAATAGAGACGGTCTTTGACAGTCTCAGATTAAAAGTAAAAGGCGGCCACTGACCGTCTCTAATACAGACGGCTAGTGACCGTCTCAAATGACCACATATAAGACGGTCATTGACCGTCTCTAATACGGACGGTCTTTGACCGTCTCGGATGACGTATATAAGACAGTCAAAGACCGTCTTATACTATTTGTGGACGCAGAATATTTAAAGACAATATTAGGGACGGTCAGGAGCCGTCCCTAATTTTAGAGACGGTTTACGGCCGTCTCTAAAGCGTCTTTAAACCAAGCAATTTTAGAGACGGTCCAGAACCGTCTATAAATCT
>JAJHSJ010000002.1:51493801-51575097 GCA_021015155.1 Magnolia officinalis | reverse complement strand
GCATGCCAATCATTAACTAATCCACGTATCAGTACAGTTCGTCAATGAAAACATCACCGGGGTCTAGTACACTCCAACACTAGTTACCACCTCATCATGTGTATGACCAAGTGAGTGGAAGAGACCTCACTATCTGCCTTGCCAGTGGTATGCTAATACCCATCTGACTCATCAATAGCAGACCCATTTGCAAGCTAGTCAAAATCAACCTAGCTTACAGCCCCCTACCCTCGGGCAGATAAGGTCACACCCCTTTTCAACCGACCACGACACAGTGGGAGACGCGACGTATTGGTATTTGGCACTCAGACGCTCATGTTATCCACTCGTCTCGAGACGTTGCATCATACTGGACTATAAGGTTTAGGGACTTTCACCCAAGGACATCCATAGCACCCTAATGCTAGAACAGATATTTTCGATATTCAATCTGGCCATCCACGATATGCCTATGGAGGCCATAACCCCTGATGTCACTAGGGGCGTAAGTGATCGTGACATACAAGATGCGAAATGTATGATTCATACCATCCAAGTCATGCATCAAACTTGAGCGTACCGCGTGATCATGTGGGGCAACCCTATCTCATATGGGGTCCGCTAAGTATCTCAGCCCAATGGCATATGCTATGATTAATCACCACCCCCAATATGCATACAAATAATGCGTATGGGCATATGTCATGGCATGATGTCATTATACTAAGCATGTTCTTAGTGTGTCCTAATATACAGAGAGTGGGAACTGAACGCCATGCCCCACTAGAAATATAGAAGTATATGTGGTGTGGCCCATGTTAGACTAACATCAGCTCCTCATGTAGCCTTCAAGGCATGAATAAAATATATATAACAAGGCGGGGTCCACTGGGAGTGACCCGGATGGACACCACATGTACAACATGTGTGTCACTAGGCTATCAATCCATTTGGGCACATGGCCTACTAATGATGTCCCAAAATAATCAAATTATCAATGATATCACTATAGTTACTTTAGTATAATAATTTGCACCGTCTGATCATTGTTAACGTAAATCGACAGTTACAGATCATTGGTTAGTCATTAGGATGTAATCCTATGCTCATAGCTCATATGAGTCTTGAGATTTCATCAGTTCATGCAAAGTGTATGCTTAAATGGATTTAATAAAAAACATAGTTTCAACATTCACACACCAACTAATTTAAGGATTTGCATCCAAGATACCAAACATAACCAAAGACCTAAGGGATCTCGATTTTAGGGCTTCCAAAGTCCAAAGGATCCCAAAACTAAGGATTCCCAAGTCCAAGGGATCCAAAATCAAGAAATCCAAAGTCCAAGAGGTTTCTACCCCCACATTACCCTATGGTGCGGCCCACCTGAGATTTGGATCACCTGAGTTTTGGACCCATGGCCTAACATGATCTAATAAGACAAATTGACGGAGTGGATAGGATACATACATCATGTAAGGTCCCACGTGTGGGGCAACCCCCTCACGTCACTGGGCAAAATCGCCCAGTAACATCTTTCTTTTCTTTGTTTCTTTTTTTTTTAATACACTATTAATGCGGGCCCCCACGTGGATGTTCTACTCCATTCACCGCGTATTCCATCTCGAGTGGGTCTAATGGCTCTAATTTGGGTTGATTTGAATAAACAAGGACTCCACAGTGGGCCTTGGAAGATTTCAATAACAATGGTTCGTTTCCCTCATTGCGGCCCACTTGAGACCCGAATCTGTCTCATCTTTTCGCTCATGGCCTAAAATGATCTTGAGAAGTCAATGGATGGTGCAAATTTAATATAAACATTAGAATGAGGTCCAACTTATGAGACCCAAAATTGACCAGGAATGGGGTTACCGCCCACGTGCATGGCATATATAGATTTTATTATTATTATTATTATTATATTTGTTATATGTTTTGCATACACTATTAAGGTGGGCCCCAAGTGGAGGATCTAATCTGTTCACCATCTTGACCACCTCAAATGAGGTTAAATAGACTTTGACTAGGACTGGTTTGGATGATCAGGACTCACAGCAAACCCTAGAAGATTTTAACAGATAGGCAACTTTCTCCTTAGTACGACCCACTCGAGACTCAAATCTGCCTCAAATTTTGGCCTATGGCCTAAAATTATCTGAAGTAGATGGTGGACAGTGTGGATTAAACACATTCATCATGGTGGGGTCCACGTGTGGCACAACCCTCACGTCACCGGGCAATAACGCCCAGTGACACTTTTTTGTTTTTCTTTCTTCCTTTTTTTATGTTATGTGGGGTCCACTAGTGGATAATCCATTCTATCCATTATATCGGCAAGCTCTTTATGGACCAAAGGAGTCCAATGATGGGTGGGTCCACCACCTACACACACAACAGTCGACCTTAGAAAGTTCCAACAATGGGACTTTGTTTACCTTATTGTGGTCCACTTAAGGCTCGGATCTACCCCATTTTTCGGCCCATGGCCTAAAATAATCTGTAGAAATTGGTGGAAGGTGTGGATTAAACATATACATCAAGGTGAGGTACACGGGACGCCCCCCACCCCACGTCCGTATGGCTAAAGTGAGGGGTGCTCCCAGCCCCACCGTCAGTTGTGGTGTGGTCCACCTGATGGTTAGATTGGCTAGATCTTTAGGCTCCACGGCTAAAATGAGCCAGAAATGGATGATGGTGTGGATGATATATAGATACATCATGATGGGGCCCACGAGGGAAGCCCACACAGTGGCTTTGAAAGGTAAATGGTGTCAGAGGCATGTCTTTGGACATTGTTGCATCCAGAGAGGACGGTGCCATTACCCCTCTCCCTCTCTTGTGTTTGAAGGGTGAGGTAGGGCCCACCTAGGAAATCCGCTCCATCCATTTAAATGTCCAACTCATGGTGGGGCCAACAAGCTTTGGATCACATCCATTTTTGGTGTATTTTCATCATTCAAGTGTGCTTACACAATAAATTGGTTTAAATAGAAAATAAACATCATGGTGGGCCACACAAGGTGGTCCACACTATGATAGTGTACGGGACACGCTCTCCAATAGCTGGCCCACTTGTGGGTCCCATAATACCATGAGAATAAGAAAAGAAAGGGAAAAGAAGGGAAATAGATCCGGCCATCGGGGTGGCCCCCCACCACTATGGGGTCCACCACATACTCAATACATGACCAAGGTGGGTCATACCTTTATGGGCCCACCAACAAGAGAAATCTGTAAGTGCGATGTTTTCTAGCTCCTTTGGTTGTTAAATTTTGTAGTGCCAAAACCTATTATAATTCTTGTCTTGTCCAACACCTCTACATATCCAGGTCTGTGCATCTCATGTACAAGAGTAAAAGTCTTTACCTCAAGAAGTAATGCGAGTCAAGTTCTTTGGTTTATACATCAAGTGATGTATACATGTAACACCCCGACTCTTCGGGACCCAAGTATGCGACCCATTTCCCAAAAACCCGAGTGTTAACCTTAAGGATGGTCAAATTCAATATATAGTATTTTTCTTTTATCAGAGTTAACAGATGAGCGTAGGATGGACAAATCAACATAAAGGAAAGTCTTCATTTACATTTAGGATATACAATTAGCTGCCCATAATGACTTATACAAACCAATGTCTTGATGAAACAACTACAAGAATTACAAAATTTAATACATGAGAAGTAAATAAAAAATGCATTTAAAAATAAGGCGAAAGATCGTGGAGCTTCTCTTGATGATATAGTCATGCATCTCTGGCACTTGTACCCAGCTCCTCGTCAGTCTAAACCTGTAAATCACTTAAGCCACCTGTGCTACCTGTATGGTTATATATTTGATGGATGAGTGGCCAACTCAATGTGAACTCCCCTCAAGATTACACACCATCGCATTAGGTAAGCATAGTTATAAAAACATGGCAAGCCATACGAAACAATACATGAGGCAATCTTATTAAATGCATGGATGCGTGAATGCATCATCGACCTGGGGATGCACATCCCGCTGTCGAAATAAAGGGTCGCCCTAAGAGAACTAGTCACCTGGAAAAATACACAAAGGTACGCCCGACGAGAACCAGCTATCTGGAAAAGACCATAATATATAGATTGCCCAAGGAGAATTTAATCACTCGGAAAGACCATAATACATAAATCCCCCAAGGGGAATTTAATTGCCCGGAAAAGACCATAATACATAGATCGCCCAAGGAGAATTTTATCACCCGGAAAAGACCATAATACATATATCACCAAGGAGAATTTAATCACCCGGAAAAGACCATAATATATGAAAATGCATGATTGGTCCAACCATTATTATTCCATTTTACAACCAGCTAGTTTAATAAAGCTCAAAGGTCACTATGGGGGTTCGTCACCCAGCGTAGGCCGACAGCTCGGGCATAGGTCCCATACCACCATCCCCGGCTCATGAGGCTACCATCTTAGGATGTTTAATGAAACCTATCAACTAGTGGCCAATCATATTTCAGTATATGGGGCTTACCATCGCATGGTTACACAGTATAAAGCATCGAACCCATAAAGAAAAAATACCAAAACAAAGCCACGTAGGGCCAATATCAAAACAAGCCACATAGGGTAAATATCAACATAAGCCACATAGGGCAAGTATCAAACCATGCGATAGAATACCATCCTTGAAAACCACTTAGACACAACAACCCTGGATGGTAGGCCCACATCAATGATCCATTTAGACCACCACTCAATAACCACTACGCCGAAGGTCCATTTCAATCACAACCAGTCAGGTTACATCCTAAGTATGGGTGTACATTTATAGGTGGGAGTTTCCCACTAATGTACCAGTTTAAATCCCAAAGCAGTCCACAAGTAATCCAATAGCATGAATTAAATATACAGGATAAACATTAAGCATGTAATACAACAATTCAATTCCAACAATTTAACATATGTGACTATGAAATAGAGATATCAATTATAAATTAAAATAAAGACTATAACTTAAGCTAATGAGAAAATGGAAAGCTCAAGGGGAAGAATCATCACCTGGTTTGTCGACTCGCCTTTTAATGTCATTAGGAAGTGTGCACGCCCTTAGACTTTGATCCTACCACAGGTTATGAACTTATACGGTTAACTCAAGATTCTACAAGACTATCTATGGTCTAGATTATAACTTAGGGTTTAGATTACTCATTCTTAGGGTTTTAATGTAACTTTAGGATTTTCTTTCTAGGGTTTAGTCTTAAACTTAGATTCTAGAATTTGATTATAGAATTTTAACTCTATTTTGTGTGGCCATTAATGAGATTATTAATGGGAGTAATAAATGAGTAAAACTAATAAATAACTTAGTTATAAATTTTGAGAATCTTACAACTGCTAATATTATATTAAATTACCTAACATCCCATTAATAATGATACTAATGGTGACTCATAATAGTAATATCAATAGTAAAGGAACCTGTAGTGATATCGTAGAGGACAAACTCGTTAACTTATAAGATTAGGATCATAACTTATGGTTTTAGGTTACTTATATTTAGGGTCTTATCCACTAGTCTAATTTTATACTTTGGTTTAGAGTTTGAAATCTAACTCATACAATTAATTCATATTAACTTTAGAATGAAGTACAAGTAGATGATAATTTCTCATTAATGCGATCAACGCTATCAACGTTAATCCTATTGTTAATAACCTACAATGACAAAATAGGTATAGCATGATAAATGTTAATATCTAATACTCATAATAACTAACACTAGTAAATTAACCTACCAATGGTTAGCCATATTTAATAATTGCAATAATTATAGCTACATTAATGATGATATTAAATACTAAAATTTGACAATTACAACCTTCGATTAAAAGGGCTAGTTATAGCATAAATAACCTACCATATGCTAATTAAAATTCCAACACAATGTTTTTAGAGAAAATGCACCTACAGTTAATTCGACTTGAATCAACTCAGCTCGACATCCGAGTTGACTCGGTTCAACTCTTCTCTCCTTCTCTCTGTCTTTCTTCTCTCTTCTTCCTCATCTATTTCCCACATGCTGGAAATTTAGCAAGAGTCTGGATAGTCCGAACCCAACTCGACTTGGCTGGACTTGGTTCCAAACCGAGTTGACTCGGTTCCACCAACCACCCTTCTCTCTTCTTTCCTTTCCTTTCTTTTCTTCCTTCTTCTTCCCTCCTTCCTTCCCTAAGGAGGTCCAGAGATGCTTAAAGCCAGGCCAGGGATGGGACAGTGACTCAGTGGCTGGACTAAGTCATGTCAGCAAGTCCAGGTCTAGTGGCAGCTCTGACGAACCGAGCTGGTGCAACAGATTGCACCATCACATTTCTCTTCTTTCTTCTTCTTCTTTCTTTCTTTCTTCTTCTTTCTTTTAGTTAGAGAAGTCCAGTAACCTCTGGACTCAACTCAAGCATGCTCCCAAACCCAGCGGACTTGGCCTGACTTGGCCCATCTCAGCTCGGTTTGAGCTCCTACTACCGCACAGTGCAGCACCTAAGACAGCAACAGCCGCTGCTTCTTCTCTACCTCTCTCTCTCTCTCGTCCTTTCTCCATTCTCTCTCTTTCTCCTTCTTTCTTTGCTTTCATCTCTACACTGGCTCCAACTCGCACCAGCGAGTTTGTTCGACAGACATTGACCCGCAACTCGGGCAAGTCAACCTGATGCGGCGACCTCAACTCCCGCTCTTTTTATCTTTCATTTCCTGGCAAGGGCTGCCCTAAAAGGGCTCTTTTATAGGTCTTAATGGTCGCCCTAAAAGTCTCGACTGCTAATCCCGTGATTAGGAGAAATCTGTGCTTTGGCTTGAGTTAAAACACCTAAAGAATGCGGATATTGTGGAGTCCTTAGTGCGTGGCTGTAAAACATCCACACAAATGGATTTCTAGCATGATGGTCCACCTAATGGATGTTTTAGATCAGCAAGTGGGTCCCACGTACAGGTGGTGGGTTTCTTCCAGCCAACGGAGAAGATGACTCGGCCGTTAATGGCGGGTCATCATCGGAGGACTGATCCGATAATCAGCAATGATTGGACGGTGTGGATAGGTCCTAGGATCATCATGGGACCCTCCAGATGGACGATGATTAGCATTCGTAAGTGTCTAGCTCCAACAGTGGCAGCGGGTGAGGAAAGCCCTACTTTGAAGGGGTGAGATTTGCCGAGGTGGAGGGTTGCGATTGAACGAGACAGGCTGTCACAAATCACCAGCGAGGCGCTGACAGTTTCTGTTTTCAGAAAAACCAGCCGAGTGCATTACTCCTCTTACGCTTGTTAGTCGTGTGCATATAGATGCGCAAGAATAGCTACAACCACTTGGGGTTTGTTTGGAACCATCGTATGGATACGATGAGCGGTTCATATCCATCATGGGGTCTATGATGGTGGGCCATCGATCAGAACTCTAGACGGTCGTCCGTCCGCTGTCTCAAATCGAGAAGAGAGAGAGAATTCTCTCCTTTTTTTAGAAAAACACGGGTCAGCCATGTTGATCGGTTTGGTTGTTGCAGTGTGGCATGGGAGTACACAGGTTGTTACTCCGATCTCTAGCGCGGGGTCCACCGTGATGCCCTTTGATATCCGCTCTGTCCATTCATCTCGAATAGGGTTTTTGGGCCATCCCATCCAAGATGAGGTGGATCCAATGTTCAGATGGGCCGCATTCAGTGAATTTCATCTCATTTCGTTGCTTCACATTGATCTACTTGTTGTGCTGATTTTAATCTAATTTTTAACGGTCAAAAAGGGTCCCAAGAATCCATGTAGATGACTGGGCCACCTGTTCTATGGACTTAGAATATTAAATATTATTAGTAGAACAAATTTCAACGTTTGTTATTATTATTATTATTATTATTAATTAAAATTGTTGGGCCTACCTCTAGTCAGAAGTATTCCTCTAGGTGAGTAGATCGCCTCGAGTTATGTACCTCATCCTTCGACTAATTTTAACTGTTAAATGAGCCACACCAAGTGAACGTTCACTTGTTACTCTCAACGTCCTCATGATCCAAATAATTTCAACGGTTTATTAATTGTCCTAGGAATTCTATGAAGTGATTAGGTGTGATCTGGTAGTCAAATATGGGGGTAGGTGATCTAGTTTGCGTTTCCAAGGGATGGATTATCCAACGAGATGTTGTAACTTGACGAACGGTGGATCTTGTGACCGTTATCCCTAATTTACTTTATACGTTCTAATTATACTAAGTGGGTGTATTCAGGAACATCATCATGATCAAGATTCTAAAATGGGATTTTTATTTATTTAAGTACATGGTAAATTTAGTCACTTTGTGGTAGTTAAATGGACGGATCGATCTCAAATCTTACGATTTGTGTCGCGAGTTGTCGTCGTAAAAAATCAGATGATTATTTTATGATTTATGAAGATATGACAGTCAGATCAATTCTAAATCTGATCATTAATGATTCATATGGTTCTTAGTAAATTCTAGAAGAATTTAACGGTTATCATCCTGATCAGATGATTGGATTATCTGGTTATACGGTAACACCCAAGTACTAGAAAGTACGGGGTGTTACAATACAATACCATATGATAGTTTACTCCTTCAAGTTTTAAAGTATGAGGTGTCAAAGCTTCATCTAAAGGTAAAGTACAACTCAAGCTCATGCTTCAATGAATGTCAATTTCAAGCTTCAAGAGTCTCAAGTTCAAGCATCATCCTATGACAAGATCTCAAGCTTCGCGAACTTCAAAAAATGACTATCAACTGAAGAAAAAGAAGACTCAATGTTCATACATCACTAACAAGGTATAAATGACCCTAGATTGACTTTAGGGTAGATCATTTTGAATACATAATTTAATTAGATCATTTTATAAGTGAATAGACTGTTTCTCGACTAGTCTTGGACTCTTTTCAACTAGTCCTAGCACTAACTCGACTAGTCCAAGAAATTCCTCGACCAGTCCTAAGCTGGTTACAAAATTTTGAAATTTTTTATTAAGCTTCGACCAGTCCTAGAAACTGCTCGACCGGTCGTGTGAATAGTGCTCAACTCGTTCTCGACCAGTCCTGCAGCCACGACTCAAAGTCCAGCAACTAAATCTGGTTCCACACGACCAGTCGTGAACAGGTCACAACCAGTCGTGGAGATCCTTCAACCGGTCATGAAGGGCTTACGACCAGTCGTGGAACGGCTTTATCCGATCGCGCTCAAATTTTTAAAATTTTGTTAGTCCTACGACCAGTCGTAGTGTCCACAGGACCAGCCGTGAATGTGATTTCTTCACTTATAAATAAAGCACGAATTTCAGAGTTTTTCATTCAATTCAAGCTAATTCAATTCGTCACTCCGAGAGACAAGTTAGTCATCTTTTTAAGCTATATTGTGCTCATTTAATATTCTCTTTTATTAGCTTTCTTTGTATTTAATTTTGTATTCTGCATTCCAATTTTATTTGAAAGAGGGATTGAAGTATTCCCATTTCTTGGAATCAAAATCAAATCAAGCTAGCCCAAGGTGCTTTAAATCTAAAATCAATTTAGAACCTAAAACCATTTCATAAGTGAGTTTAGACATTGAACTTCTACGTTGAACTTCTACTCTGACTTGGTTCTTTCGGGCTGCATCTAAAGGAGAATATCTAGGTATTTTACATAATTATAAATTTCTATTTTTGGTTTCCTTGAGATTGTGCCAGAAAAATCTCTCTGTTTTGATTTGTCTAAGGTGTTCCAGAAAACTCAGAGTGTGGGGTTTTTAAATTGTGTAAGCCCACTTGAAAGACACAATTGTGAGGGTTTTAGGTGAACCTGGAAAACCTATTTTCATAATGAACGCTAATATCCACTGTGTGAGGATATTAGGAGTGGAGTAGTTGTGTGGCTGTTGTTTAACAGAGTTGGTGTACACACAAGTGTTCCCACTATAGTTTTTGGTCTTATAGTTTGAATGTTATTTCTTTTTGTGGATGATTGTAATTTCCCTTTTTACATTTGTGGAGAATGTTGTAATCCTTATGTGGATGTGTGGGAATGTTGTAATAGCTTAGATTTCCTTTCTTGCTATTTATTTCTTTATTCCTCTGTATCAGTTTGAGTTTTTGATACACAAACCGTTCTAGTAAGGTTTTCCTGCCATAAACCCTTGGTTTTTATGGTGTAAGGTTGTCCTTAGAACAACATCTGTATCAACCTCTCAATACTCGTTCTTTTGAGGTTGTCTTTAAATTCAGCATTGTGGGATTGTCTATTGCTAACTATATTTAATTTATTTAAATTCTGTTGTTATTTTTTTAATTTGGCATAGTCCTATTCACCCCCCCCCCCCCTTAGGACATATAGCTCGGCCTTTTCAAGTGGTATCAAAGCCTAATAGCTCGTTTTTATTGTTATTCTTTTTGGATTAATTTCCTGAGCTAATCGATTTGAGCTTTGTAAGATATCAAATTTTGATAGCCTATCAGTCACTAGGCCTCCACCATTTGATGGCTCCAATTATGCCTATTGGAAAGCCAGGATGAGAATTTTCTTAAAATCCATGGATGAGAGCGTGTGGGAAGCCACAGTGACTGATTGGACCCCTCCTACCACTGAAGTAACTAGTATCGATGGATCAAAAACTATGAGAGTCACACCTTTTTTCTCTTGGACAACTCTTTAGAAAAGTAAGAGTAATGCCAATGCAAAAGTACTAAATACAATCACTTGTGCACTATCACCGGATGAATTCAAAAGAATTATATCCTGCGATACTGCAAAGCAAGCATAAGATATTTTAGAAATGACACACGAGGGAACAACAATTGTCAAGAAATCTAAAGTCCAAATCCTCACAACCAAATTTGAGAAAATACGTATGGAAGAAAGTGAAACTTTCATGGACTTTTATACTAGATTGAATGACATTGTCAACTCTATGTGGTCTTGGTGATAAAATCCCAGAAAGTAAAGTCTGTGCAAAGATGCTATGCTCACTACCTAAACGGTTCAATTCAAAGGTGACTGCGATCCAGGAACTTCGTGACACGGACAATATGAGGGTAGAAGAATTAGTTGGGTCATTACAGACCTATGAGTTAAATTTTAAAGCTCCTAAAGGTAAATCCATCGCCCTTAAATCTTCTAAATGTATTTCTCAAGAAAATAGTAATTTTGATTTAGAAAATTCTGAAGATGATATGGCCCTTTTAGCTAAAAAGTTTTATAAGATTTTTAAAAGTAAAAAGAGAGTTGATTTTCAAAAATCTAATGATAAGAAAATATCTAAATCTAAAACTTGGAAATCTTTAAAAGACAGTCAATGTTACAACTGCCATGAATATGGGCATTTAGCAAATAAGTGTCCTAGAAAGGACAAACCTAAAAGGAAAGGTATGTTGGCTATTTGGGATGAATCTTCTAGCACTGAAGCCTCTTCTGAATCAGAAGATTCTGAAACCGAGTCGGGTAATGAAGTCAAAGCCCTTATGACTCTAGCCAAGTTCATTTTTTCAGATAATAATGATTCAACTAGTGAAGAAAATCTGAATAGTGATCATGAAAATGAAGAAGATCTTCAAGATGCTTACAATGCCCTATACAAGAAAAGTTATAAAATTGCGGTAAAACTAAAACTTTAGAAAGAAAAGTTTTTAAAACTTAAAGAAAATTTTGATACTCTTGTTTTAGAAAAATCTCACATTTCAGATTGTTCTAAAAAAACTAAATGCGATTTAGATTTCAAAACCTCCCTTATTGAAAATCTTAAATTTGAAAATGAAAAATTAAAACTTGAAGTCTTATCACTTTTGAGTTTAAAAGACACTTGGAGGTATGCCCAAGGAGATCCTAAGCTAGAAAAATTATTATTCGGATCCAGAAAATGTGGCAATCGATCCAGTTTGGGCTTCGACAAAAATACTCCTCCCAAACATAAGAATACTCCTCCTAAGTTTGTAAAAGGAGAGTCTTCAAACTCAAAAGAAAAAAGTCTAAATCAAAATTATCCTAAAAATGCTAAAACTTTTCAATCTTTAAAACCTAAAAGCAACCATATCAACTATAAAAATCAGAATCATAATCCTTTAGCTGGGAAAATTATTGATTTACTTAAAGAGCTCTTAAAATCTAACTTAATGGATCGGTCTTATATCAACTACAAATACGAGAAGACCAACTATACTCCTAAACCCAAAACTGTAATGAAATGGGTTCCTAAGGCTACTTGCTTGGTTGCCCACACGACTTTCAAAGCT
Source organism: Magnolia officinalis (assembly GCA_021015155.1). Taxonomy (NCBI): domain Eukaryota; kingdom Viridiplantae; phylum Streptophyta; class Magnoliopsida; order Magnoliales; family Magnoliaceae; genus Magnolia; species Magnolia officinalis. Next base: position 51,562,896 of record JAJHSJ010000002.1, on the reverse strand, counting down.
TCAAGCCATTCAAAGTGGTACCTAGACAGTGGATGCTCCAGGCACATGACTGGTGACAAAGGACTGTTCACCAATCTTAAAGACATGACTGATGGTTCAGTCACATTTGGTGATGGTAGCAACTGCAGGATTATTGGCCAAGGTACGGTTTAACTTTCTAACCTTCCTTTATTTGAGAATGTTTTATATGTAGAAGGTTTAAAACACAACTTATTAAGCATTTCTCAAATATGCGATAAAAATCATAGCATAAAATTTTCTAACCTAGGGTGTGAAACTTTAAATAAAAACGGTTTTGTAATATTAACTGGTCGTAGAACTTCTGAAAACTGCTACATCGTAAGTGATTCTAGCTCTCTAATCTATCGTGCTACATGATCCACACTGATGAGACCGAGTTATGGCATAAACACCTTGGACATGTATGCTACCATAACTTGTATAGATTGAGCAAAAGAGAGTTAGTAAGAGGCTTACCCAAAATACAAAAAAAAATAGATAAAATATGTGGCGAATGCCAGATTGGCAAGCAAATTAGGAGTTCTTACAAAAAAGTGGACTCCAATGCCACATCTAAACCGCTCGAACTTCTCCATATGGATCTTATTGGACCAACTATAACGAAGAATCGAGGTGGCAAAATGTATATTATGGTAATCGTGGATAACTTTACTAGATATACTTGGGTAGTCTTCTTAAGAGACAAATCAGAAACTCTCGATGAAGTTAAAAAGTTACTTAGACATATCCAAACTAAAAAAGAGACTCAAGTCTATAAGATCCATAGCGATCATGGATCAAAATTTGAGAATAGTGGTTTTAAGAAGTTTTGCAGCAATCAGGGAATATCACATGAATTCTCTACACCCAAAACACCACAACAAAATGGTATAGTAGAAAGAAAAAATAGAGTGCTTCAAGAAATGGCAAATGTAATGTTAAACAGTATGAAGCTCCCTAAAAATCGTTGGGCCGAAGCCGTAAATACTGCATGTTATATAATTAACTGTGTTTACACTAGAAAATCAAATGGTAAAACGGCTTATGAAATGTGGTTTGATAAGAAGCCTACTGTCAAATACTTTCGAGTTTTTGGCAGCAAGTTCTATATTTTATGTGACCAAGAAAATCTGGGTAAGTTTGACACCAAAAGTGATAAAGGGATATTTTTAGAGTATGCTCTGAATAGTTGAGCATATTGGGTTCTTAATAAGATGACCGGTGTAATTCAAGAATCAATTAATGTGGTTATTGATGATCACTTGAATACACTTATCTCAAGTTCAGATAATGATGAAGTTTTTCTAATTGATAAACCAGATTCTTCATCAAGTCAAAATAATTCTGAACTAAGGACTGTTAAAGACCATCCAACTAATCAAATTCTTAGAAACCCTCTCACTAGTGTACGCACTCGTAGAAAACTAGAAGATGTGTGTAATTACGCGTACTTTACATCCCAGATAGAACCGACTAACGTAAAAGAAGCTCTTACTGATGAAAACTGGATAGTTGCGATGCAAGAAAAGCTTAATCAATTTGTTAGAAATGATGTTTGGTACTTATTTCCTAGACTAAAAGATAAACATATTATTGGAACTAAGTGGATTTTCAAAAATAAGTCTGATGAACTTGGTAATATAATTCGAAACAAGGCTAAACTGGTTGTACAAGGGTACACTCAAATTGAAGGTATCGATTATGATGAAACATTTGCCCCAGTAGCTCGTCTTGAATCAATCAGACTATTTATATCCATTGTTTACTTTAAAAAGTTCAAAATATATCAAATGGATGCAAAGAGTGCCTTCTTAAATGGCGATTTGTATGAAGAGGTGTATGTTGAATAACCAATGGGTTTTAAAGACCCTAAGAATACTGATCATGTCTATCGCTTTAAAAAAAAAGCTCTCTACGGTTTAAAACAAGCTCTTAGGACATGGTATGAAAAATTGACTAAGTTTTTGCTAAGTCGTAACTTTATAATGGGAAGTGTTAATAAGACTCTATTTGTAAAGAAACATAATGATCACATTTTAATAGTGCAAATTTTTGTTAATGATATTATTTATGGATCTACCTATACTAACATGACTATTGAGTTTGCAGATCTTATGAAATCTAAGTTCGAAATGAGCATGGTTGGGGAATTAAATTATTTCCTAGGATTACAAGTTAAACAGCAACCTGATGGCTTCTTTATTTCTCAAACAAAATATGCTCTAAACTTAGTTAAAAAGTTCAGATTTGAGAATGGAAAAAATTTCGACACTCGTATGAGTACGACCTTAAAACTCTCAAAGGACTCTACAGGTAAGAGAGTTAATCCTTAATTGTATCACAGTATGATAGGTAGTTTGTTGTGTTTAACTGCGAGTCGACCTAATATTGCATTTAGCGTAGGGATTTGCGCTAGATATCAATCTGACCCTAAAGAGTCACATTTAACTGTTGTTAAGCAGATTATGCGATATGTCGCAAGTTCAGTTAATCTGTATCTTTGGTATCCACATGATACTAGTGTTCAATTAGCTGGTTACACAGATGCTGATTGGGCTAGTAACGTTAATGATAGGAAATCAACCAGTGGTGGTTGTTTCTATGTTGGGAACTGTCTTGTTTCTTGGCAAAGTAAGAAACAAAGTTATGTATTGCTCTTTACCACTAAGGCTGAATACATTGCAGCAGGTAATGCATGCACTCAGCTTGTATGGATGAAAAGAATGTTAAGCGATTACGGAATTGCACAGGACTCTATGGGTTTATATTGTGATAATTTCAATGCAATTAATATATCTAAAAATCCAATCGTGCATTCACGAACCAAGCACATTGACATTAGATATCATTACATCCGTAAATTAGTGGAAGAAAAGACAATTACTTTAGAATACGTTCCGACCGAAACTCAACTTGTTAACATTTTCACAAAACCATTCGACAAAAGCAGGTTTAATAAATTGAAATTTGATCTTGGTATATGCAATTTGAATTGATTATTCATGCACTTCTATATCATATTGTATATATTTGTTATTTTAAATGGTTAAAATTTCAAATTATATGAAAAATGCACATTTTTGGCTGTGCACGACCAGTCGAGTACATACTCGACCAGTCATAGCACGACCGGTCGAGCATGTCCTCGACCAGTCATGTAGCACGGGCTGGTACTTTATTTGGGGGAAAATCCTTATTCTCTTCATTTGGGTTTCTCCTCCAACGGGTCTTAGCTTGACCGGTCAAACCCATCTCTGTATATCTTTAAGGTTAGTGCTTTATTTCCATTTTTCTTATAGATTCAAGTTCATTTCACTTCTTTTTCATCTTTGGAGTGATCTATTTCTTGATCCATTGAGGTTTTTGGTGTTTTCTTCTCCAAAATCTAATTTTGAGAAAACCCACTCTACATCTTTTGCAACCATTTGGTTCCTTCATTTCTTAGTTGCAAATGGATGCTAGAGGCAAAAAGAAAAGTTCTTGTGGTCCTTCAACATCTAGATCGACACCTATCATAAGGCGCCACCTTCGGTCACCCGAAGATGATCCCTCCTATGTGCGGGATTTAAGGTTGTGCAATGTTATAGTTAAACGACCTGTTCATGTTGAACATATTGCTCCATTTAAAATCCTTCCTCTTCTCTAATTTGTAGGATGGGCAACATTCTACATTGGGGTGGGCCGGCATACCAGTCTATTGTGCAAGCTATGTTTGCATGTATTTCTGATTTTTCAACTGAGAATTTAACATTTATTATTACAACTAGAGAAGGTCCATTTGAAGTAGACCGACATCTGATCTCTGGCCTAATGGACATACATGTCAATGATGAAGGTATTCTTGTTAACACTCTAGTTGCTAAACCATCTGAATTAGAAAAACGTATACTTACTAGAGCATTATGCAATATAGATGCGTAATGGAGTCAAAATGGGAATGCGATTGCTTCAAAGTATTTGTTACCCAGATACAAGGTCCTTCACAGGATATTTATTTTAAATCTTTATCCACGTTCTCGTAACAAAATCGAACTCACCTCTTTCATGGTTCGGATTCTGCATTCCACATATCTAGTTCATCTGTATGTCTTCCTTCTTTAATCTGTCATTCCATCATACAATTCCGTCTCCATCCTGGACACAGTGATATTCCTTTTGCATACCTTATGGCTGTGTTGGCCACCCATATATTAGTGGCTATGCCTGTTGGAGAGGCTCCTATTCAACAACTCAAATATAAATAAGATGAATTTGAGGTTGGCCGCAGGCCAAGTCAATATAGGTGCTGGTGGAAATGATGCCGTAAATGAAGAGGAAACTGGTGATTTGCCTCCAGATGACATTAACATGGACGATATCTTTGATGAGATCGAATTAGATTCTGAGGCTGACCCTGATAATCAATCTTCTGATTTCGCTGAGAGGTTGAACACTCTTGAGGAACAGGTGGCTCAGATTCGTGTAACCCAGGATTTGCAATTTGCTTATATGTGTAAATATATGAGGCGCATTAATAAGGGTTTACATCAGATTAATCCATCTATTCCTGCTCCCTCTTCAGGATCTGATTAGTATTTTCTTATATGGTTTGTAATAACTCTTATAATACTTTGCTTCCTTTTCGGCTTGTGGATTTGACTTTGGTCGAACTTGGATGATGTTAATTGATGATGCTTGAACATTACTTGCTTATAACTATAATATCTTGTCTATTTTGATCCATTATTCCTCGTTACTCATCTTATTCTTCTTTATTTATCTACATCATGTTCCACGTATTAGTTTCTTCCTTTGTCATATTGTGACAAAAAGGGGGAGAATTTTGTCATGCTTGATATATAGTGATTGTGATATATGGTTGGCATGTGGATTGTGAATGGATTGTGGATAGCCTTTCTTTGAGAAAAGGAGAGAAGGGGGAGTTATTGTTGAAGGAAATGCTTTGTTGTATAACCGATGCATATTTCTTTATTCTGTATGTATGGTGCATGATTCTTTATTAAGGATATAATGCTTATCCTATTTTAAAGTATGTTTTATCACAAATTTGACAAAGGGGGAGATTGTAAGTGTGATGTTTTCTACCTCCTTTGATTGTCAAATTTTGTAGTGCCAAAACCTACTGGAATTGTTGTCATGTCCAGCACCTCTACATATCCAGGTTTGTGCATCTCGGGTACAAGAGTAAAAGTCTTTACCTCAAGAAGTAATGCAAGTCAAGTTCTTCGGTTTCAAGCTTCAATATACATCAAGTGATGTATACAACACCATATGATAGTTCACTCCTTTAAGTTTTAAAGTACGAGGTGTCAAAGCTTCGTCTAAAAGCAAAGTACAACTCAAGCTCATGCTTCAATGAATGTTAATTTCAAGCTTCAAGAGTCTCAAGTTCAAGCTTCATCCTATGACAAGATCTCAAGCTTCCCGAACTTCAAAGAACGACTATCAACTGAAGAAAAAGAAGCTCAATGTTCATACATCACTAACAAGGTATAAATGACCCTAGATTGACTTTAGGGTAGGTCATTTTGAATACATAATTCAATTAGATCATTTTATAAGTGAATAGACTGTTTCTCGACTAGTCTTGGACTCTTTTCAACTAGTCCTAGCACTGGCTTGACCAGTCCAAGAAATTCCTCGACCAGTCCTAAGTTGGTTACAAATTTTTGAAATTTTTTGTTAAGCTTCGACCAATCCTGGAGACTGCTCGACCGGTCGTGTGAACAGTGTTCGACTCGTTCTCAACCAGTCCTGCAGCCACGACTCAAAGTCCAACAACTAAATTTGGTTCCACATGACCAGTCGTGGAGGTCCCTCAACCGGTCGTGAAGGGCTCACGACCAGTCGTGGAACGGCTTTATCCGATCGCGCTCAAAATTTCAAAAATCTGTTGGTCTGCGACCAGTCGTAGTGTCCACAGGACCAGTCGTGAACGTGATTTCTTCAGTTATAAATAGAGCACGAATTTTAGAGTTTTTCATTCAATTCAAGCTAATTTAATTCGTCACTCTGAGAGATAAGTTAGTCATCTTTTTAAGCTATATTGTGCTCATTTAATATTCTCTTTTATTAGCTTTCTTTGTATTTAATTTTGTATTCTGCATTCCAATTTTATTTGAAAAAGGAATCGAAGTATTCCCATTTCTTGGAATCAAAATCAAATCAAGCTAGCCCAAGGTGCTTTAAATATAAAATCAATTTAGAACCTAAAACCATTTCATAAGTGAGTTTGAACATTGAACTTCTACGTTGAACTTCTACTCCGACTTGGTTCTTCCGGGCTGCATCTAAAGGAGAATATCCAGGTATTTTACATTATTGTAAATTTCTGTTCTTGGTTTCATTAAGATTGTGCCAGAAAAATCTCTTTGTTTTAGTTTGTCTGAGGTGATCCAGAAAACTCAGAGTGTGGGGTTTTTGAATTGTGTAAGCCCACTTGAAAGACACAATTGTGAGGGTTTTAGGTAAACCTGGAAAAACCTATTTTCATAGTGAACGCTAATATCTACTGTGTGAGGATATTAGGAGTGGAGTAGTTCTATGGCTGTTGTTTAACAGTTGGTGTACACACAAGCGAACCACTATAATTTCTATTCTTGTGGTTTGAATGTTTATTTCTTTTTGTGGATGATTGTAATTTCCCTTTTTACATTTGTGGAGAATGTTGTAATCCTTATGTGGATGTGTGTGAAAAGGCCAAGCTATATGTCCTAGAGGGGGGGGTGAATAGGACTATGCCAAATTAAAATAAAATTCAGCGGAAATAAAATAAACCAACAACCTTACAACTTGAATCAATTCACAAAGCTAAATTTAAATCACCTTGATAAATAGATATCGAGAGATTGATTCAAATTCAGTTCTAAGGACAACCTTACACCATAATCAACAAGGGCTTATGCTAGGACAACCTTATTTCTAGAACCTCTTTTGGATCAAGAACTCAATATTAATATAAGTAAATGAAATAGCAAGGAATTGAATTTAAATGAAGAAGTAAGATCTAAATTATTACAACAATCCCCACACTTGCTTGAAATGTAAATAATTACAACATTCACATCCCCTTGTACATTCCACAAGATCAAATGATAAAAGATATGAAAATTAAGCAAGCATTCAAACCACAAGTCAAAGAGTTATAGTGGTTCGCTTGTGTGTACACCAACTGTTTTCCAACAGCCACACAAAAAGCTACTCCACTCCTAATATCCTCACACAGGGGATATTAGCGTTCACTAACAAATAGGTTTTCACAGGTTCACCAAAAACCTTTACAATTGTGTCTTTTTCACTTGGGCTTACACAATCCAAAAACCCCTCTTTTCTGAGTTTTCTGGTTTTCCTCAGACAACCAATACAATGAGATTTTTCTGGCTCAACCTCAAACAAAACCAAAAGCAAATGAATTTTACAGAATTGTAAAATACCTGGATTTCTCCTTTTTCGTAGCAGCCCGGTAGAACCAATCGGAGTAGATGATTTGAATGTCAAAGTTCAATTTCCAATACTCACATTCATAAGGTTCTAAGTTCTAATTGATTTTAGATTTAACTCGTTGGGCATAGCTAAATTTGATTTTGATTCCAAGAAGAAGGAATAAGATAATTCCTCTTTTCAAATATGATTGGAATATAGAAACAAAATCAAATTAAATAAGCTAGCAAAAAGGAATATTAAATAAGCACAATCTAGCTTAAAATAAACACAAACTTATCTCAGAGTGATCACTTGAAAATTCTTGAATTGAATGAGAGTGGAAGTTATGAAAACTCTGAATTTCGTGTTCAATTTATAGAAGCAGAAATCGCTCCTACGACTGGTCTTAGAAACCTACGACTGGTCGTAGCTCTAACAGATTTTTGAAAAAATAAGCGCGATCTTTGAAAGCCGTTCTACGACTGGTCGTGAGTACCCTACGACTGGTCGTGGGTCACCTACGACTGGTCGTAGATCTCTACGACTGGTCGTAGGACCAGTGATTTCGTCACTGGACTTTAAGTCGTAGCTCCACGACTGGTCGTGGACGAGTCGAAGCCACAACTACGACCGGTCGAAGGACCTCCAGGACTGGTCGTGGGCGTACCAAAAATTTCGAAAAATCTTCAACTTCTTAGGACTGGTCGTGGAATTTCTTGGACTAGTCGAACCAATGTTAGGACTGGTCAAACAAGAGCTAGGACTGGTCGTAGAATAGACCAACCTTGTGTATTTTAAATATTTGAATAATGTATCCAAAGTGACCTACTTAAAGGGTCAACCTAAGGTCATTCAAACCTGAACTATGTCGTATGGACATTGAACTTCAACCTTTCAACGAATGTAGATAAATTGAATTATATCAGGCTTGTCAGGCTTGAGATCTTGATCAACATAGAACTACTTCATACGTTGTTTCTTCAGATTTGAACTTCAACATTGTAGCTTCTTGAGGCTTCATCATGTAGTATTTTGAGGCTTCAACATGTAGCTTTTTTGAGGCTTCAACATGTAGCTTTTTTGAGGCTTCAACATGTAGCTTTTTTGAGGTGTCTTGAATTCCAATAAATGATCATACAAGTACAGAACACCGATAGATGTTTTTGGCACACAAATTTGACAACCAAAGGAGCATGAGACCATAACACTTACAGTGTGGGAATGTTGTAATAGCTTAGATTTCATTTCTTGCTATTTATTTCTTTATTCCTCTGTATCAGTTTGAGTTTTTGATACACAAACCGTTCTAGTAAGGTTTTCCTGCCATAAACCCTTGGTTTTTATGGTGTAAGGTTGTCCTTAGAACAACATCTGTATCAACATCTCAATACTCGTTCTTTTGAGGTTGTCTTTAAATTCAGCATTGTGGGATTGTCTATTGCTATCTATATTTAATTTATTTAAACTTCGCTGTTATTTTTTTAATTTGGCATAGTCCTATTCACCCCCCCCCCCCTCCCCCCAATCTAGGACATATAGCTCGACCTTTTCAAAATCACAAATAAGGGGAGGGTTTTGACCCTCCCATGTACTCACTTAGAAGGATGGACGGTTGGATCGTCTCGAATCGATGATTGGAAGGCCCACCAAGCTCCTCTTCACCCCTAATCTTCTTTAATCTCACTTTTCTCTTTCACTTACTCTCTTCATCCCTCATAACCATCTCTCAAGCTCTCTTTCTGATCTCTCCTAAACACTCTCTTTTCTTTTAATCTCTTTAATCTTTCTTTCTTTTCTCTCTTAATCTCTCCCTAATCTTTCTAATATTTTTCTCTCTCTTAATCCCTCTCTACTCTTGCTAGGAAATGGTAAAAATAAGAGGGAGTTAGAGAGTTTTTGTGGTAGAGATTTTATGATAAGGAGGGAATAAAGGGAAGATGGAGGGGTAAAATGAGGAGAAAAAGAATAAAAGAATGATGGCTAGCATAGGTAGGGGCATGTGTTACATAAGAATGGCATGGATTTATTTGACTAATGGGGAGAGAGTGACATGAGTGATGGATGACTTGATTGATGGATGGATTGATGGATGAATGGATGGATTGATTGATTGGTTTGACAACATGAAGATTTGTGCAAGTGGGGCCCACATGCATTGCGCGGCCCAGCTCGGATTATGCCAAAATTGTAACTTTTATTCTAAGGGTTGAAATGGGGCGTGCCACACGGTGTTGGAATCATAACATCCGCGCGGTCGCTAGGGTACAAGTCTCGGGGTATCGTTATACAAAAGTAGGGTAATAGTCATAACTTGTTGATTTGGTCCGCCGGGAACATGCCATTGTTTGAGTATAAGTGTACGAAAGGTCTCGTGAGGTTACAGGTCTTACAACACAAGTTGAGACAAACGTAGACAACTCAAATAGAACTTGACTACTATCTCAATGAGCCACTTGCAAAGTATAAAGGCGAAGAATTTGATGTTTTAAAGTGGTGGAAGTCGAAAGCTCGTGAATCAAAGTACCGTGTGCTCTTGTTAATAGCACGAGACATATTATCATTTCAACCGTGGAGTCAGAATTTGTTTTCAATATGGGGAGTAGGGTTATGAACAATTATTGAAGCTTACTTACACTGGAATCAGTTGAAGCATTCATTTGTACACATGATTGGTTATATCCGATTTGGGGAAAAAGGAAACTCTATTGATGAGAAGTTTAAGAAAGAGGAGAGTGATAAGCAGGATGAGACAGTACCGGTAATAATTGCATGAAGCAAGATGAGACACTGCCTTCTCTTTCCCTTGCATTTACTTACGACAACTTGGCAATTATTATTTGTGAACTTGAATTGTAAAATTTGATGGGTGGATGAATATTTTCTATGCTTATCACTTATTAGCTTGTGTATTTTAATATATATATATATATATATATATATATATATATATATATATATATATATCTTGTTTTCATTTATGCTTTTAAATAACTTAATGTTGCTTAATACTCATATGGTTAGCTGGTTGCGTTTATTTATTTTTATTCCTTAATTATTTATGTTCCTAACCTCTAACCAAATATTCTTTCTTTTAAAATACACACTTATAGATATGTCATTGAAAGATAATCCATCGGCGAATATTTGGGAATATGGAGCCCAAGTCTATTCCCAAGATGTAAAGATAAAGTTGCTATGTAAGTTGTGTGGAAAATCATTTGTAAACAAAACAAATTGGTTAAAATTACATTTGGCTTGTCGGGGAGGAGACACTACCCCATGTAGTAAAGCTCCTCTAGATGTCTGAGATTTATTTCGAGTCATTCTTGACTCAAATACAAAGGCTTTCACTACCCCTTTCCATACAACCAATACAACCAGCTACAGAAGATATAGAAGTAGGCCTATTATAATTGAAGAAGGGTCAAGCAATGGAACTGCCCCCACGGTTAGTAAAGAAGAATAAGGATCTGTTTGTTAACACTGAATTTTTTCACTTAACACGAAATTTGGAAAATGTTCCATGTTTAGTGGTGTTTGTTAACGCGGAAAAAGGAAAGCGCTCCACCATTTTATGCCGAAATTTTTCCGTGATAGGAGTCTAGCTTAATGGGGAATCAAGAATGTGCTCTATGATTTTTTTAATCCAAAATTGTCCTTTGTGACAAAGATTTTCTTCCTTGCGTTATACACATCCCAACTTTTAACATGGGGCACTTCTTTGAGCCCACCATGATTTATGTATTAGATCCACATCGTCTATCAACTTTTTTATATCATTCTAAAGCATGATCCGAAAAAAGATGCACATCCAAAGCTCAAGTCAACCACACCACATAAAGTAGTGGGACAGGAACGACTACCGTTAAAACCTTCCTAATGTCCACCGTGAAGCTTATTTGCCATCAAATCTCTTTATAAGGTCTGTGGATGAAGAAAAAACACAAAAATTAGCTTCGTCAAAGCCTTATGTGGCCCCAAGAAGTTTTTAATGATAGGCACCCAATTCCCACAATTTCTTGTAGTGTGGCCTAATTGAGCCTTATATTTGCATTGTTTTTGTCTTAATTTTTAAAATAATATGAAAAATGAATGGACAGTATGGATAAAACATATATCATGGTAGGCCCCACAAAGCCCTTAATTATCCATATTTAGGTAGATCTTGGTGGGGTAGTATGCAATCCCCTCCCAGATTTAGGGTGCGAATTATGAGCAAATGCCTTTCGCAGGAAGTTCTTGCGTTGGAATCTTAGGTGGAGCCCACCATTATGTTTGTGGTAAATCTAATCTATCCATCCATGTTTTGAGATCATTTTAGGACTTGAGACAAAAAATGAGGCGGATACAAGCCTTAAGTGGGCCACACTAAAGGAAAAGGTGGGTAGGAAAATTCCTATTACTGAAACCTCACCAACGAATAGATGGGGTGGATTTCACACAAACATCATGGTGGGACCCACCTAAATTTTCAGCGGTGGACTTCCTGGGAAAGGCTTTTCCATGAAATCTGGCTCACACCCGAGGCCTACTGTGATATATGTGACTACATCCATACAATCCTATAACGTTTCGAAAAAATCCGTACAAAGACCCGAGAACCACCTCAGGCAGAAATAACTTAGGACCGAATCCTTTAAAAATTAGGCGAGAGTAAACTAGTGTTAAACTAGATTTCATGCGAAATTAACACTAATCACTTTAAATACGATCTGCAAGACCCAAAACTTGTAGAATCATTAACGTTAGGTTACCCTAAAATCTAGGATCAAACTCTATTCCCGGTTGCTCTCGAGAGCACATTGAAACTTCGTATCGGACCTGGACCGCACGTCGAAAGTCCGATTCCTACGAAATTATATAATTAAGACCGCCTTGTTGGACTTGACCACCACCTCGAAAATCTAGTCCAGATAGTATCCTGAAGCTATTCGCTTGAGCCCAGAACAAAGTGTGTGAGAAACGCAAATATCTTTAGAATTAAACTCAAACTTAAGTAATCTGAGTCGTTCCGTTTGCGGGCAAGTGGTAAGGATTCAGACCATCAGAATCTGACCCAATTACACCCTCGGATAGGAAAAAATTTTCCACACATGCCAGTGCACTTGTGGCCCCGATCGAGTACCGGTGACCGTTGAACGGAAATTGGTCCACCGCGGTCGATCTGTAAATCCGATCCGACTAAAAACATAACTCGACCTAGATCCATGGTCAGGGAGCTTAAGTTCGACCGCACATAGAAAAGGGGCCTCCAGAAGCGCTCTGTTGGATCGGAACAAGCCTCCTTTGGCTATAACCTAAGTATACCTTGGCCCAGGGGCAATTTCCGTCAATTTTAGGCCTATATAAGGACCTTAAACCCTCTCTCTTTCCCTCCATACGAATTTGAGGAAAAACCTAGGAGAGAGAAGAGAGTAAAGAGAGAGAAAGTGAGTGCAGGTGGAAAAGATTCCTGGTATTCTACCTTGCCTCTTCCCATGCTTATTCATCGCTACCGGATCGCTATTCCGGCGATTTCAATTCCACTACTGGGTAAGAAATCCTAACCCTAATCTGTTCTAAGGTTTCAATTAGTTAATGTAATGAAATATCTAACCTATTTCATGAAGTAGGTTGCTGTTGGGCCGTCGACGGAGCGTGAGTGAACGAACTGAGTTCGTTACGTGTCTACCGGCGTAAGGTGCAGACTATAAACGTAGAGGTTATGGTTTTCAAGGCTTTCAATGTCGGATAATGATTTATAACTGATGTGGATGCTATTTCACATGCAAAATGCGATGTCTGTTTCGCTTTACAGTTATATACAAACTATGTTGAATATTGTGTATTCCATGTATATGTTGAAATGTTTAAATATGTATGGAATTTGGATCCGTGCTTGACATGATTATCCGTCATGGATATATGCTTGTTGCATATGCGACAACTCCTTGGCAAAAGGATTTGCCCTAAAACACGTTACGGCTAACATACATTATATATGTTAAAGTGTGTAGCCCAAGTATTTGTGGAAATGAATATGAAACTTGGACTCATGCTTGCCATGACTATCCGCCGTGGGTTCATGCGTATTATATATAGGGCAACTCCCTAGTGAAAGGATTTGGCCTACTACCTGTGTGGTCAACCTACGTCATGTATGTTGATGTATGTAGTCTAAAGTGTTTGTAAAAATGTCTGAATGAGCTAGATGTTGGCTAGTAGTACTTTGTATGAGGGTTGCGATTTAAATCTCAAATACTTTAATTATGTGTATGATTTCCTCCATGTACGTTATAATATGATGTTTGTTTCATTTATGGAATGAATGTGTGTAAATTCATGGTTACGTTGCTTTTCACTACATGCTCATATGATTATAGGAATTGAATTATTGTCCATTACTGCTTGACTGTTTCATATGATTTCTTGTTGAAATTAGATGTGTTTGGGGCTATGATATAGCCCAGGCAATCGGTAACCGACCTTGATCAGGTGGTTGATATTGTTTTCACCACACGAGACGTGCCTGACGAATCCCGGCCGTACTTCGGTTGGCGACAGTGGTTAGGCCACGCGGAGTGCTTAGGCACTTCATGTCGTTCTGCTCGTCGTGCGCTCGGGCTAGTCGAACTCGTCAAGTAACCCGATTGACCCGATGCATGTTTGGACACTACTGCTTGAACCTAGGGTACCAAACTCACCAGTGGAAACCTCGTTAACCTTGGTACCTTGATCCGTTAAGACTCATGAACCGGACATGGTGGTATGGGACACCGTGGTCGAGCTGTCGGCCTATGCCGGGGCGACGAGACCACCCGTAGTGACCAGTGAGCAATCAAAGCTCGTGAGCCGAATACGGTGGTATGTGACAATGTATTCGAGCTGTCGGCCTACACTGATAAGGTGACGAGCCCTTTGTAGTAACCTCGAGCATACTCTGAGACTGCGATGAGGCAACGAGTCTTTCCGTAGTTAGAGTATAAACTAGGTCTACACTGATCGGGTGATGAGCTCTTTGCAGTGCTCTAGAACCGCAACTTTGTATGAGATTTACTAATACTAATGACCCTAAAATGGATCATTGTTTGGGCATTGATATAAGGGAGGTATCTTAGTTTCCCAATCCTGCTGTATGAATAAACCTAAGTAAGAACCTGGCTAATCATGTGCATGCATCGCATTGCATGTGCTTTGGTGTGGAAGAGCACTTTCGGGTGGTTGTCATGTGCACCGTAAGATGAAGACGCTGAGGGAGTGTAGGCGAGGGCATGCATCATTCTTACATATCATTTTGCATTAATCAAGAGTATTTAGGACATGATTGAATTGATAACATGTTAACATTTGCTTTATTATTCTACTGAGTTGATCACTCACTCCCATGTTACTGGACAGTGTTTTAAACACCAACCAGACTCTGTCTTGATTGCAGATGGCGACGCGACTCCTGAGGCGGAGCCTGACTTTTGTGATGACGAGGAGACATTCTCTTACATACAGTATTCAGGCGGGTTCATGTGAGCCGTTCTAAATCAATGGGGCTTCAAGGTTATGCTTGTAGTGGAATATCATATTCTTTTGACATTTTGTATTTTGAAACAATACTTGTACTTATTGACCTGACAACGCATACATACTTTGGGGACCTATACTAGTTTATATTGTTATACATTTCGTTTTAGTCTTTCGCTTGTGCATTACAACTGTCCTTGGATTATGTGTTGTTGTTTTGGCTTAATCTCACTCATGTTTAATGCACTAACACAGAAAGCATTTAATCATCATTATCTATGTTGCATAAGTGATGCGTTGAAACTCGGGAGTTAAGTCTATACTCGACCCCCGATTTTCAGGGCGTTACAAGTCCATCTATATTGAAAGCTTATTTTAGGGTATGATCCAAACATAAATTAGCTTTAAATCTTAGATGGACCTTTGTACATGAAACGGTGGTTATTGACCATGTAAGAAATATTTTGGGCCACAAAAGCTTTGGATCGTGTTGATATTTGTGTCATCTCTTCATCTAGTTATTTGTGACATTTTTAATAGGTTGGATGACAAATAAACATTTCAATGAAATTCATGAAGTTTTTAAAGGTAGGGATTCAATCGTAATTGTTTCATATGGGTAAATGTGTCAAATTAATATATTTCAAACATTCCAAACGTTAGTTAACAAACAAGTTACTGTAGATTCGCTATTAGTTTTCTGACTTCAGATTCAGATTTTAGATTTAGACTTCGGATTTCAGATTTAACAAACAGGTCCTAAGATAGACTATTAATGGAATAAGAAGAACATAATTATAAAGAAGCTGTAAAACAAAGCTTGATATTGGCACAGAACCAGACGATAACATCAATCCCCTCCGAGACAACATGATGCCGAAGTAGGCACGAGTACGTGACATAAGCCAAGCGATAAATCATCAAAGTTTCTTAAAAATCTTGTAGCATTTTATATGTGGTTGGGAATCCCGTACAATTTGGATCATAAAAAGAGGTTGAATAACTTATTTAATTGATGAATGAGGACGATGGAAAGGCATCTCCATCATCCGATTCAACAGAGGTAAACAATAATCTTTTAAACACCTCCAACTCGAACTTGGCCGAGAGTTCTCCCGCAGTTTAAGTCGTAAAAAGAGAACCAAATGATGATTATGGCAACGAAGGTGAAGGAGGGGTTATTATTATAAACAATGTTACTTGGGTTACATGCCACAAAGATATTCATGATATAGAGGATATTGAATGAATGAATGGTTTATTGGTTTGTATGTAGAACTCCATCTTAGATTCTGAACATACTTTTAATTTTTGGCAATGTTTATTTACTTTTTTCATTTTTAAATTACTTTTGAGTCTTTGATAATATTTATTTTGAACTCGAGTAGGAAAAAATTATAAGGAAAAAAAGCTCAACTCGATCCGACTCAGTATTGACTCGACCTGACTCGGTAATGACTCGACTCGACTTTGTCATTGTGATTGACCCGGACTCGGTTCGGATTAGTCCAGGCCAGACCCGGACTCGGATCGGGTCATGCATGTTGGACTTAGTACCGAGTCAGGTCAAGTTCGGGTCAGGCCTATTTCAAAATTGGATCGAGTCGGGTCAGCCTTAACTAGGTTCGACTTGACTCGATGTCCATCTCTATGCATAACCCACCTAACCAAGAAGCGGACTGCCACTTGCCCCTGTCAGGATGGAAATTGCAAAATGCAGGAGCTATGTGGGGCCCACCATGATATTTGGGTTTGATCCATGCCATTCATCCATTTTTCCATTTCATTTTAGGGCCTGTTTGGCCGGGCAAATTGGATGGGATTAGAAGGGATTGGAAGATAGATCCCGGGATTGGCCAGCTGTGTCAAACAGACACGGGATCATGATCCCAGGATATAGCAATCCCATGGATCTTAGGACAATCCACTGACATCACCATCATTATTACCTTTAAATCCCATCCAATCCACCCTAATCCCTTCAAAATTGCCTGAGACGTGTTTGGTTCGAGGGATTGAAAGGGTTTGGAAGGTTTAATTCAGGGATTGGCCGGGCGTGCCAAACAGACCGGATATAGCAATCCCATAGATCTTGCACCATTTCACTGGCACAACTATCATTACCTTGAAATCCGTGCAATCCACTCTAATACCATCCAATCCCATCCAATCTGCCTGACTAAATAGACCCTTAAGGTATAGCCTAAAATTAGGCAGGTATACCACTAAAACCTTCTTACGGCTCACCAATATATTTATTTGCCATCCAATTTGTAGGTATTCAAAACTTCTTTGGCCCATAAGAAGTTTTTAATGGTGGGTGTTCAATCCCCACTGTCTGGTCCACTTCAGTGTCAGATCTGCTACATTTTTTGGGCTCATACCCTAAAATGAACGGCACAGATAAAACACATCCATCATGGTGGGCCCACGTAGCGGCAGGACGCATTCTGACTTCCAAGTTCCACCTGACAAGCGGTCTGATCCAAAATTTAGGCCTGGACATGTTTAAGCAGGCCCACATCCCATGAATGGACCAAATCTGGCACCCGTATGCTAAAGTTCATACGTTTGCTGGCAATGCCTCTTCAGATTATTGGAAGTGGATTGCGTGGGGAGACCATTAGGTGAGACCCCTGACTGTGGGGCCCACTGTTATGTAAGCGACTACATACATGCTTAAGAAGGCCCACATCCCATGAATGGACCAAATCTGGCACCTGTATGCCAAAGTTCATACGTTTGCTGGCAATGCCTCTTCAGATTATTGGAAGTGGATTGCGTGGGGAGAGCATTAGGTGAGACCCCTGACTGTGGGGCCCACTGTGATGTAAGTGACTACATACATGCCGTCCATCGCTATGGAAATCTCATTTTAAGGTATGATAAAAAAATAAATAAAAATGAAGCAGATTCAAATTTCAAGTGAACCATTGTACGCAAAACGATGGTAATAGGTGATTAAAAGCTCGTTGGGGGCTACAAAAGTTTTGGATCAAGCTAACATTTGTGTGGTCTCTTTATCTGTATCTTTGAGACCTTATCAACAGGTTGGATCTGCTTGTTTCTGGATCATGCTCTAGAATGAGCTTTCAGAGCGGTTGCACGGAGTGGATTTAAGGCACATATTTCACCCGGAGCTCCACAGTCAGGGTCTCTCCCTCTCACCCACCTCGTTGGATCCGGCGTATCACTTAATCGGGTCCGGACCCCGTGGTGCAACGCACACAATACTTGGTGTAACGCACAAGACGCATTACGAATATACGTGAACTGAAATCGGACTGGGTACTGAGTTACTCAGTACCTCTTATCCAAATTACGTTGGGCCCACCATGAATGTACGTGATTTATCCACGCCGTCCATCCGTTTTTCCAGCTCATTTTAGGGGTTGAGCCTAAAATTTAAGCGTATCCAAAGATCAAGCGGACCATACCACAGGAAACAGTAGGAATAATGATTTCCACCGTTTAAGACTTTCAAGGGCCCACAGTAATGTTTATATGTCATCCAACCCGTTCATATGATCACACAAATATGGATGAAGGGAAAAAATAATACAAGCTTGATCCAAAACTTCTGTAGCCCCTAAGAATTTCCAACGGTAGATGTTCAATTCACACTGTTTCCTCTGGTGTGGTCCACTTAAACTTTGGATATCTTCATTTTTAGGCTCAAGCTCCAAAATTATCCGGTAAAATGGATGGATGGAGTGGATAAAATAGGCAAGTCACGGTTGACCCCACAAAGTTTACTCAGTACGCTTAAGGTACCAAGTTATTCAGTACGCAATCAACTACCACGTGAACTGACATGGTGGGACGCGGATTGCGTACTGCCCCCGCCCGTCCCTAGCTTCGAATTGGCATGTCTGTGGGTGGGCCTGCCGTGATGTATCTGTACATTCAAATCGTCAATCCCTTTTCTCATATTATTTTAAGGCATAAACACAAAAAAGAGGTAGATCCAACGATCAAGTGGACCACGCCAAATAATAAGCTTGGATGCATTAAAATGCACAAAGCATTAAATGTCAGTTACATTAAATGCAAGAGTCATCTATAGTGTGGTCCATTTGATTGTTTGATCTGCCTCATTTTTATTTTGATGCCTTAAAATAATCTGAGAAAAGGGATAAACGGTTTGGATGTACAGGTACATTGTGGTGGTCCCGCCCACAGACCTGCCCGTTCGTAGGTAGGGACGGCCGGGTTAGTAAGCAATCGACGTCCGACACTGTGATGCACGTGTCATATCCACACCGGGAAAGGATTTGCTACTCCCCTTGCCACTAGCCCTCTGGCTGGTGGTCGGTGCTATGTGGGCCCCATCATGATGTGTGTGTTTCATCCATTCCAATCATCCATTTTTAAAGATCATTTCAGGGCCTGACACAAGAATCGAGAGGGATAAGAATCTCAGGTGGACCACACTAAAGGAAAACAATAGTGATTAGATATCCACCATTACAATCATCCTAACATCCACTGTATTGTTTATTTGACATACAATCTGTTAATTAGGTCATACATGCACAGATGAAGGGAAAAAACAAATATCAGCTTGATCCAAAACTTTTATGGCCTCCAGAAGGTTTTTAATGGTCGAAGCTCATTCAACACTGTTTCCTATAATTTGGTCCAAATGAGATTGATATATACCTCATTTTTGGTATCATATCATAAAATTGTATGGAAAAATATATGGATGGCATGGATGAAACACATAAGTCATGTTGGGCCCAGTGAGGACCGACCACCAGCCATGGGTGGGTGGCAGGGGGAGTAACCAATCCGCGTCCATCCACACCATCGATTAATTTTATAGCATAAACACAAAACTAAGTCAGATCCAAATGTACTACACCATAAAAGGCCATTGGGATAATGATGCCCATTGTTGAAACCCATCCCAACCATCATGTTTGTTAAACATCGAACCGGTTAATAATTTCATACAGAAAGTATTCAATAGCCTCCAAAAAAAAAAAATCAATTCAAAACTTCTATAGCCTCCAAAAAGTTTTCAATGGTGGCCATCACTGTCTCCACTGCTTTATGTGGTATGGTCCGCATTTTTGTTTTTATTTCATAAAATGATCTCTCAAAATGGATGAACGGTTTGGATATATCACCTGCAACATGGTGGAGCCACAGAATTTGTTGATGTAAACACTACGAAGGTCGGTGGTGTGTTGCACCACGCAATCAGATTCTCCTCGCGCAAATCGCACCGGAGAAATCGTTGCCTCGAAAGACAAAAATTTCAGTTGCCGAGTTTTATTTCCTTCTGCTGCAGCGAAAGCAGAACCCACCCAGTGACTGCGGTTCCAATT
The DNA here is from genome assembly GCA_021015155.1 of Magnolia officinalis. Taxonomy (NCBI): domain Eukaryota; kingdom Viridiplantae; phylum Streptophyta; class Magnoliopsida; order Magnoliales; family Magnoliaceae; genus Magnolia; species Magnolia officinalis. The sequence goes on along the minus strand of JAJHSJ010000002.1, from coordinate 51,542,644 downwards.
ACCAAACATATACGCGCTACGTTGTTTAATCCTTCGCTCCTCTGCCGCTCACTCCTCGCGAGAGAGAGAGAGCTGCTATGGAATTTGAGGTGAGGGTTGTTGGAGGGATGGAGAGCTGCTTCGTCTCTCTCCCTCTCTCTCATCCAAACCCTCCAATCAACGCATCTGGGCCTTCTTCCACCGATTCTCGCACTCGAGCTCCGGTCTCGCCGCAGCAGCGACGATTGCTGGCATCTGGCCTGGTCGGGCTCAGCTTCCAAATCGTCGGCTATCGAGGTAATTTCCCCATTCTTCCCTACTTTCATTTCCTTCAGATGATATCTACTTTTCAATGTACACACTCCCATTTCCCTTGCTGTTTGTTATGTTCTTTTTTCTTTGTTGCTATTATCATGTCCATTAAAAATTGTGGGCCCCTGTACCATGTACAATCCCAACTCTTCAAATTCACCTGTTTGAATTTGGAAAGTTAAATTTCTTTTTAATTGTCGACAGCTAGTGATAATCTGATCATTAATCTCAATCGGTGCGTTTTAAAAACTGGACCAGATCCCAACCTGTTTGACAGTGGTTCGGTGCAACTGCTGGTTAAACTGGTCCAAGCTGTAAAGTGAACATGATGTCATAATTAAATTAATCATTTCTGAAAGTGAAAACTAAGAGAAACCTTCTAGATAGAAATTATTCTGACCGATCAGTTGGTGGCCCAACATTTAAAGGGTTTGGATGACTGTAAAATCCTTTAGTTGTTAAGGTTCTACAAGTATTTACAACAGGATAACACCCCTTTTTTTTCTTTTTTTTTTTTCAGGCAAAAACCCCATGTTTTAGATTTTAGGTAGATGGATTACACCTGCAAAGACATTGTGCACAACAGAGCATGATAGATGGTCACACTGTTTGTGGGGCCCACGGTGATGTCTATCATACATCCAATCCATACATTATGTGCATCCTTTGGTTCTCTCCTAGGACTCCAACAAACAGGCTAATTGTTTCATCAGGTGGGCCACACTGCAGGGAACAGTTGGGATGGTATGCTTACCATTACTAACCATCAAGGATTGTATTTGGGGTCACCTAAAGCCAAATACGACAGAATGTAATAGTTTACCTGTGAAACTCTTTCCAGGTGTAATGTGTTTGCAACCAAAAATTTTACAAGTTAAGAAAGAAAATACAACATTGGTTCGCATTCAACAGAAAAAAAGCAAAAAATTCTATAGCTAGGGTCTTAGGGAGGGAGGTACCGAAATAGTTGCACTTGACAAATCCATGATGCACTGTAGAGGACTACGTGTACCAACCCATTGTTTTGATGGGGCACCAAAGCCCAGTCTCATATTTGCACATCTACACTCTATTACAATAAAACATAAAAAATGATATTATCATTATATACCGAAGGTCTACTACATCCTTATGTACATATGGTTAAGGCTGGACACTTCATCTCTACTTTGACCTGTATGCATGTCTGGTTACATATATTAGTTCAAACTTCTTTTCTTCTCACTTGCACGTGGATACATGTCCAGATTTTTTATATGTACCTGTTGTTTCCCTGTGACTGTTATGCTTTTAGCGTGTTGCATAAATATTGATTCCTTTGTAGTAATGTCTTTTATGAATCTAATTTCTACTGATTGAAGTTTTTATTATTTTTGAAGAACCCACCATGCCCTTTTTATCTTTATCCTAATCATAATCATCATCAAAGCCTGTCCCCAGCTATTGCGAGTTGGCTGCACTGAATGCCCCATGTGGGAAATGCAACTACATATTTGTGCCTATCTCTCATCCTCACATTGTTTATCTTTTATCCTATCTGTTTGTATTCAAGTCCCCATTGCCATCAATTCACTGTAGGTTGCTCAACAACTAGCGGAATGTATTTCTCTACCTGATCGTACTGAAGTACAAGTGAGAGCAATTGCTAATTTGCCCAAAGCTACACTAGTGACAATAGAGCCTAGTACTGAGGATGACTGGGAAATTTTAGAGCTTAACTCAGAGCTTGCAGAGGTGGCCATATTAAAACAGGTGTGTGAAAGAACATCTTTTGGATGCTTTTCCTTTGGCTTAGGAACTGATTAATGTTGGCCTTTATTGATGATGAGAACCATTGGACTCCATTGGACTTTTCATTTGATAGTTCTTTTTTTTTTTTTTTTTTTTTTTTTTTTTTTTTTTTTTTTGCATAAAAAATTATTTATGAGGAGTATGCTTATTTATTTCTTTGCTTTGTTATTGAATTTTATGATTGTGGTGTTTCAGTCTTAGTACTTGCCAGTGTTGTCAAGATCCTATGAATTATGATTTGAGTAGAATCTTAAGCAAAACGATTTGAATCGAATCCTACCTTTGAATCCCTTTTCATATGAATCCTATGATTTTATTATTTGAATCCTAGGATTTATGATTCGAATCCTGATTTACGATTCAAATTATACTTACTCTTTGTAGCTTCACTTGGCTTTCATTTTATGTTTTTAAATTGGTGGGGGCTTTAAGAATCATTTAGAAAAAAAAACCTTTAAAAAAAAAAGAATCATTTAGAAAAGGTTAATTATTTTATTTTGTTCTTTATAAGAGATTAAATGATATATACTCTTTAACGTTAAATTGTAGAGGTTTTTTATTTTTTATTTTTTATTTTTTTTGTTTTTTATTTTTTATTAATGGTTTCTTACTTCTTAACTGGTCGAAACAACAAATTGATTTATGACTTACCTGGAATGTTTTTATGACTAGTTACAGTCATGCTGACTTAAATGTATTGTGGAATGATCATTAGAAATCAAAATATCTTTTTTCGCCAATCTACATAATCAAATGCTGCATTTCCAACGTGATTCTACATTCAAGAAAGTTAACAAGAATGTAAATTATTAAAGGATCCTTGTATGTTTTTGAAGGAAAATTTCTTTAAAGACAACAAAAAGGAAAGATAATAATCCTTTAACACTATCATGACATAGTATTACTTGGAGAGTTAATGCGGTTGGCAGATATATTTGGGTGTAAGAGTGGAGCCTTTCCTTCCACTTTTCTCAAGTTACTCTGCATAGGGAAGCTGACAAAACACCTCAGACACGGTGTTAGAAAGAGTGGAAAGGAGGTTATCAAGTTGAAAGGGCTGGTATTTTCTTTGGGAGGTCGTTTAGAACTCATCAAAGTGCCCCTTTCCAACATGCTTGTTTACTTCTTGTCTCTCTTCAAATGTCCTAAATCAATCTTGGATAGAATTGATAAGATGAGAAGAGATTTCTTATGGAAAGGGACCGAGGACAAAAGAAAGTTCAATCTTCTTAATTGGCATGAAGTTTGTAAGCTGATTAATGAGGGAGGAGCTGGCTTAAAGGATTTAAGTGTCATGAATACTGCTTTTCTCGGTAAGTGGCATTGTAGGTTTGGATCCGAGGTGGTTAAATTATGGAGGGAAATTCTTATCTCTAAGTATGGCACTTAGGTGGGCGATTGGAGCATAAAATCCTCATCTCTTTATTGAGCTTCTTATGTGTGGAAGGCTATTGTTTCAACAAAGTATCTGTTCTGTGAAAGTGTTTCTTTTTCATTAGGAAGGGGAAACCGTATACACTTCTAGATAGACGTGTGGTGTGGAGACCGCCCTCTAAACGAGCTCTTTCCGAGAATTGCTAATCTTGCTTGCAACCCATGTATCCTTGTTGATCGTTGTTACTCCTTAATTGTTGGAGAAGTGATTTGGTTGCCCCATGTTGGAGGAACCTTTTCGAAGAGGAGTTTGAGGAGTTTATTAGATTGCTTGAGCACTTGAAGTTTTACCTACCTTCTCCCCAGAAGTCGATACGATGGTTTGGAAAGGTCATAGCTCAGGCGTTTTTTCGGAGCGTTCATTCTATAAAATGATCTCTAAATTGAATTCTTCAAAGTCTTATCCGTTCTTTTAGTGGTCTTATGGAGCTCCTCCCAGGGTTGCAGCTTTTGCTTGGTTAGTGGGGAGGAAGACGTTGACTATCGACAATCTTCAAAAGAGATCCATCATCATTCCCAACATTTGCTTGATGTGTATGGCGGATGCTGAGTTGATCGATCATCTTTTCATTCACTGCCCATTTGCGCGCAAAATTTGGGATCATTCCCTCCTTTTGTTCCACATATATTGGCTGATGCTAAAGTCAGTTAACCCTCTCTTATGGGCTTCACATGGTGGAGTCGCAGGCAGTGTTCCAATTGTCGTCGATAGTATCAACATTTCAGCGAAATTATCGTCGTCGAGGACTCTATGAAACCGAAACCTCACTATGTCGTTTCTCTTCAAGATGTCGTCGATTTCTCGGTGAAATTATCGATTTTTACGATAAATCGATTTATCAACGAAAAAAATGTTGTAGCCACCTACCCATTGGCGAAAACATTCTAGCGTAAATACATGTAAAGTAGGAAAAAAAAGAAGAAAAAAAGACAAGCTTTGAATTGGAATTTTTGAGAGAAATTTGTTTGCGAAAGTGTTTTTCGACACCATTGGAGGAATTTTGGTGCATCTAAAAGTGGATTTAGTGGGCGAATCGCGGATCAACAACGTGTGGGCCAGTTTTCAAAGGTACAAAAAAACTCAAAGAATCCCTTTTTTCTTGGATTAGATGATTGATTTTGCATTAAGGAAGGATTTCGGCAAGATTTTTGGGCTTTTTTGATGCAGGACATGAAATTCAAATATGATGTACGTTAGTTCAGAAACAATTACACAAAATTCCATATCCCACACAAAAGTTCAAGCATTCAATCAAGGGGACTTTATGCAGGCCCAGGCCTACACATGTTAGGACTGAATCAATCAAATTATAGACCAAACAATAATCAAAGGATGGTAAATTCATCCGCACATGCACAAAAATAATTTCCCAATCCAAGAGTTTCACAGATTTCAATTCGGGGAACCCTAAGGTTGAAGAAATGGCATAAAATTGGGGATTTGAGTAATTTAGGATTAGGGTTAGGGATTTGTGGTGAAAGAGGGGTGAAAGAGAGGAGAGAGACGAACCAGAGAAACGTCACACGTGTGGACAGCAGTGAAGGCCCAAACGCACGTGCACTGGAGGTGTCCCGCACGTGTGTGGGGCCCACAAATCAGAAAACGGCTAGCTTGGCCTTGGTCGGCCAGGGCTGGGCCCACGTGGCTCTACTATTCAACATGTCATCAACAAAAATGCACACTTCTTTAGGTTGGCGTACAATTTCTCGACTTTAAGGATCCCACAAACCTGCCTCAAATGGTTGAGGTGTTGTTCCTTGGTCATGCTATAAATCAAGATATCATCAAAGTATATGATCAGGAACTTCCCCATGAAAGGCCTCAACACTTGGGTCATCACACGCATGAAAGTGCTTGGGGCGTTAGTTAACCCAAAAGGCATAACTAGTCACTCGTATAGCCCATCCTTCGTCTTGAAGGCCATCTTTCACTCATCACCAGGGCGTACACGGATTTGGTGATAACCACTTTTGAGGTCAATTTTTGAGAAGATAGTAACATTGGCCATCATATCCAACATGTCATCAAGATGCAGTATGGGAAACCGATAATTGACTGTGATTTTGTTAATGGCCCTACTATCAACACTCATCCTCCATGTGCCATCCTTCTTAAGGTGTAAGAAGGGCGGGCACGACACACGGGCTCATGCTCTCTCAAATGAAACCCTTCTCTAGGAGTTCGTCAATCTGCCTCTTCAACTCAGCGTGCTCTTTGGGTTCATTCTGTAATGCAGGAGGTTTGGTAGAGTCGCCCCAGAGATTAAATCAATGGCATGCTATATATCCCTCATAAAGGGAAGCTCATTCGGTAAATCATCAGGAAAGACATCATGAAACTCATGCACTACCTGAATGGCCTTAGTGGGTAACTCTACACTAGCCTCTGTACACTCTCCCTAGTCACAAGGGCGTATACCATCGAGCCTGCCTCCGTTTCTCACTCAAAGTCCTTGGCATTTAGAATATGGAGTGGTTTGGACTTGGACTTCGACTCCTTCAATTCTTTTGAGCCACTCGCACCACTCTGTGTGGTGGACTCCTTTCCAGTCGTGTTCTTGGGTGGCAATGGGTTTAGCTTGACCTTCTTGCCATCAAACCAGAATGTACACACATTCGAGCGACCAAATATGGTAACATCCCTGTCATAGAGCCATGGCCTGCCTAGAATGATATGACCAACATTCATGGGAACAACATCACACCAAAGAGTGTCTTTATATGATCCAAACTAAATAGGAAAAAGACAACAGTGTGAGACTGGAATGGACGTTTCATCAACCTAGGAAACTTTATAAGGTTGAGGATGGGCTTCCAGCTTCAAGCCCAAACGGCTCACAGTGCTAGTCGATGCCATGTTGGCACAACTACCACTATCCACGATCAACTTATAGCTCTTTTCTCCACACTTTGCATAAGTATAGAAGATCGTGTTGCGGCGCCGGTCATCAGTGTTCTTGGCTTGAGCTAAAGCGCAACGCACAAATTACGAGGGTCGCAGACTCTTGCGCTCCCTCTTCCTCATCACTAGGGGTCTCTACAGGCTCATATTCTTCCTCTTCACCGTCACTCTCTAGAGGCACTACTTCTACTTGCCTATCAATAAGGAATACTTTGGTGCCCTCTCTCGTGCCGCACTGGTGGGCAAAGTGACCAAACCCCTGACACCTAAAACACCTAGTTGCCCCATTTCCACATGAACTAGACCCGACAATTTCTTTACCCTTATCATTCTTGGGTTTGGGCTGAAAATTGTTGGAAGGTTTGTTTTGGTATCCAGTGTTAGGTCTAGCCCCAGAGGGGTTGACCTTAACACCAGAATCGCGAAAGTCAAACCGCCTTCCCACAGTTGCTTTGAGATATTGCTCGAAGTCTAACATTACCTAATACAACTGCTCAATAGTGTCTGTCTCTAGCGAGCAACTCTCTCCTAATGTCAGGACGGAGACCCGTTTTAAAACGAGCAAGGGTAAGTACGGGGTCCTCATCCACCTCGCAGCGGGTCAAGTACTCTTCGAACTTCTCAATATAGTAAGCAACGCTCATGGAACCCTATCGAAGAGACTGCCACTCAATCAACCGTAAGTGATAAAGAGAAAGGGAGATACTTCTCCTTAAGTGTTTCTTTCATTTCTCCCTAATGGACTATTGAGAGTTCCCTCTCTCTTTCTTTCTTTCGCTCTACTGTCGCCCAAAACCTCTTTGCTTGACCCACAAGCTTCATCTTGGTGAATCAGACTCGGCGAGCATCCGACATGTCATACCACTCAAAATAGTGGTCCATATCCGCCAACCAATCTAAAAAGGCTTTAGGGTCCACGTGGCCATCAAACGTAAGGACGTCTACTCTTAACTCCTTTGAGGAGTTGCGCATCTAGGTCATTTTGATCATGATGTCCCTCGCAGTGTGGGTACACAGGTGCGCGCCCATGACCAATTCCTTGGCCACCTTCATTCCTTGGTCTAACCTCATGACTACCTGCCTGAGAATGGACATCTTCCCCAATGGTGGGGTTTGCGTCGAGGGAGGTCTTTAGTTGGGTAATGCGCTCATTTAATTGATTAAGGCCTTGGTCCATACGTGTTTCCAAGCGCTTACTCAAAGACTCAACCTGCTGGACCAACTTGTTCATTGATTCTTGCAGTTGCTCCATATTTAGTGTAGGGCGCAAACCAAAACCACGACCTGTACGCGTGGGCATACAACTACTAACTCAACCTAAGGACCTTCTACTGCGACTATATGCGGCTAAATGGGACTAAATGATCCTATGAGACTCTATATGGGGAAAACTACACAACGCTACCAAAATCCAGCAATATAGTTGTTAAAATAATGGGATAACAGAAAGTTACAGCAATGTGAATTGCTAACTTACTGTTAACAAAAATTTCAGCAACTAATATCAGGAACTATAGTCCTCTAACAACTATATATGATGAGACTGGATGCATGATGAACAAAAACAAACTAAACCCTAAACATGTAATACATTCCCCTATAAGAACCCTAATCTCTGATACCAATTCGATGCAAGACATGAAAATTAAATATGATGTGCAAGATCTTAGGCTTTAGATTATACTAATTCAGAAACAATCACATAAAATTCCACATTCCACACAAAAGTTCAAACATTCAAGCAAGGGGAATCTGTGCGGGTCCAGGCCTACACAGGCTAGGGCTGGATCAGTAAAAATTATGGACTAAACGATACTCGGAAATAAAAATCATCCACACATACACAACAATCAGTCCCTAAACCAAGGGATTCACCAATTCCAATTCGGAGAACCCTAGGGTAAGAACAGTGTTTTAAATAGCGGTAGCGTGTTGCGTAGCGTTCAACCTCCGTAGCGTGTAGCGAAATAGCGTAGCGTGTAGCGTAAGCTACACAATATACGCTACACAATACTCCTATTATATATATATATAATATATATATATATATATATATATATATATATATTAAATAGTAAGAAAAAAACAAAATATTTTGGCATTTTGAGTTAGCAATTACAGTCGATAATTTAATTGGTAAATTTTAAGTTAATACATGTCTTGTGTACAATTTTTTAAGGGCCTGAATTAGGTAAGACTCAGATTGTGAAGTGTAGCACACGAGTGTTAAAGTTTTTGGGACCCCACTCGTGATGAATGTGTTATATCCATACCGTCCATCCATTTTGCCAAATAATTTTAGGGCATGAGCCTAAAAATGAGGCAGATCCAAAGCTCAGGTGGATCGCACCATAAGAAACAATAATAATCAAACGATTATCATTAAAAATTTATCGGGGCTACAAAAGTTTTAGATCAAGCTGACATGTGTGTTTTCCCTTCATCCACGTTAGTGTGACCCTATTAACAGGTTAGATGGAAAATAAACATTACAATGGACCCTAAGAAATTTTTAATCATGAGCATTTTATAACCACTGTTTCCTATGCTGTGGTCCACCTGAGATTTGGATCTTACTAATTTTTTGAATTATAACCTAAAATGATGTGGCAAAATGGATGGACGGCATGGATAAAATACATACAGCATGGTGGGGCCCATGTGGCACGTGTACATTTTATTAAATTGTGCAACGTGCTGCGTAACGCGGGTACCAGTCCATTCATTTAATGCAAGCAAGTCCTGTGGGTCCGATCATGAGGTATGTGTTATATCTAAACCGTCCATTCATTTGAAGAGCTCGTCTTAAGGCTTGACACGAAAAATAATACAGATCTAATTATCAGGTGGACCACACTGCAAAAAGCAGTGGGGGATTGAACGTCTACCATTGAAACCCTTTTGGGAGCACAAAACTTTTGGATCAATATGAAATTTGTTTTTCCTCTTCATTCAGGTCTTTTAGACCTTTTGAACAGATTGGATGAAAAATAAACGTTATGGTGGGCCTACGAATTTTTAACGGTATAAAAATCATCATCTCGCTGCTATTTTTGGTGTGGTCCAGACGATCTTTGGATACGATTCATTTTTTGGCTAATGCTCTAAAATGATATTTAAAAATAGATGAATGGTGTAGATATAATAAATACATAGCTGTGGGGCCCATGTAACTTGATCTGCTTTGAACCGTTCGTACAACTCGGAGCTCGAGGAGTGTCAGCGCTCGTCTTAGCTTGACACGTACCTCAGCAGCAGTCAAACCGCGTCCGATAAAAAAAAAAAAAAACGGAGAGGGGAAAAAAAGGAAAAAGAGGAGAAGAAAGAGGAGGAGAGAGATAGAGAGAGAGAGAGAGAGAGAGAGAGAGAGAGAGAGAGAGAGAGAGAGAGAGAGAGAGAGGAGTGAGGGCCGCGAGAGAGAGAGAGAGAGAGAGAGGAGGAGGCCAGAGAGAGGAGGAGGAGGCCGGCCGCAGCCGCAGCAGCAGGGCGAAAAAGAAGAAGAAGAAAGAAGAAGAAGAAGGCCGCAGTAGGGCGAGAAGAAGAAGAAGAAGAAGAAAAGAAAAAAATAAAATAAAAGGTATGTTTTTTTTTTTTTTTTTTTTTTTTTTTTTTTTTTTCATTTTTTACGCTATTTTAAGCGCTACGTAGCGTTTTTTGTACGCTACGCTACGTAGCGTACGCTACACGCTACGCTACCGCGCTATTTAATACACTGGGTAAGAAAATGGGTAAATAAATTAAAAGTAATGCAATCTAGGATTAGGGTTAGGGAGAATAGGTATGAGAGGAGTAAAAATAGGCGGAAATCTGAACCTAGAAATAGTTCCTATGCACGGACAGCGGGCTGGGCCGATCACACGTGCGCAGGGGCCTGGCCGCACGTGTGAGGGGGCGACGAACGCGGAAAGCGCCTCCTTGGCTCTGGTCGGCCAGGGGAGGGCTTCAAAACCCCAAAGTTTCAGCTCGATCGATGCGCGATCTGTGCGTGGTGCTCCGCTGAAGTTTCAACCCTTCTGCTGGGCAAGAATCTGGAATTCTGTGTTGTAAAGAAGAAAACTGTTGCAATAAAGGACAGATTTGAAGCACGGATGGTGGTAGGAGATGAGAAATAGAGATGGTGGAGGATAGGGGTGAATAGGGATTGATGTGGCTTCGCACCACGGTAGTTAGCCCTTCGATGAAGGGAGGGCTTCGCACCCAATTGGATTTCCACAACTTGAGAACTCAGAGGAGTAGAAAAAATGCAAATTTTTTATTAAGCTTCAATGAATAAAAAACCCTACAAGGGGTGCCTATTTATAGGAAAACCCTATACCCCAAAACTCGCGCCATATGTGCAACCTATTACTTGGCGATGAAGTAAACAAATAAAAACAAAATAAAAAACTAATCATAAAAATCTAAACCGTCCATGATACTCTAAATAACATTAATAAGCAAAACCTAAAATATGAGATTAATCAGACTATTGGGTCACAATCATGAGATCCCATGACGGGCTTTACTTGACTATCGGGCCCACTCCAACGAACCAAAACTCCATCTTCTAGCTAGGAGGCCCTCTCTGGACGTCGTCATCAATCCAGATCGACGGCGGGGCACTCCTTGCGTACGTGCGTAGGGGGGGTGGCGTGTGCATGGTATGCCAAAACGGTTACGTATCGGCCGTAACGGCCGATACGTAACGGTAATGGTGTGAACCGTTACGCGTTTCGGGGTCGTATCGGCCGTTACGCAATTTTGTACCCGTATCGGCCGATACGGGCCCGTTACGGGGCGTATCGGCCGTTACAAGGCCGTTACGGGCCCGTATCGGCCGAATTTTGGCCCTTTTTTTGAAAATTCGAAAAAATCATTTTTTAATGATTCTTTTGCTGTTTTTAATGATGCCATATGATGTGTTAATCATAGTAGAACATGTTAATGTGCATTTTACAGATTTTGGGTGCCATTTTATATTTTTTAATATTTTTTCTATTTACGCATGAATTTTGGCCCTTTTTTTAAAATTTGAAAATCAATTTTTAATAGTTGTTTTGCTGTTTTAATCATGCCATATGATGTGTTAATCATAGTAGAACATGTTAATGTGCATTTTACAGATTTGGGGTGCCATTTTATATTTTTTAAATATTTTTTTCTATTTACGCATTTATTTTGGCCCTTTTTTTGAAAATTCGAAAAATCATTTTTTAATGATTCTTTTGCTGTTTTAATGATGCCATATGATGTGTTAATCATGTAGAACATGTTAATGTGCATTTTACAGATTTGGGTGCCATTTTATTTTTAAATATTTTTTTCTATTTACGCATGAATGAATTTTGCCCCTTTTTTGAAAATTCGAAAAAATCAATTTTTAATAGTTGTTTTGCTGTTTTAATCATGCCATATGATGTGTTAATCATAGTAGAACATGTTAATGTGCATCTTACAGATTTGGGGTGCCATTTTATATTTTTTTAATATTTTTTTCTATTTACGCATGAATTTTGCCCTCCCTTTTTTTGAAATTTTGAAAAATCATTTTTTAATGATTCTTTTGCTGTTTTAATGATGTCATATGATGTGTTAATCATAGTAGAACACGTTAATGTGCATTTTACATATTTGGGGTGCTTATATTTTTATATTTTTTTAATATTTTTGTTTCTATTTACGCATTTATTTTGGCCCTTTTTTTGAAAATTCGAAAATCATTTCTTAATGATTCTTTTGCTGTTTTAATGATGCCATATGATGCGTTAATCATAGTAGAACATGTTAATGTGCATTTTACATATTTGAGGTGCCATTTTATATTTTTATATATATTTTTTTTTCTATTACGCATGAATTTTGGCCCTAAAAAATAATTGCAAACACCTAAATGTAAGATATTTTCATTATTACATTCATTCTAATATATCTATCATTGATAGTAAGTTAGAAAATTAAATATATGAATTTTGTAGTCAAATTTAGGTTATCTGGTTCATAAATTCATCAGACAGTCCGATACAACTTCTCACCAAAGAGTGGACCGTTACACCACCATAAAAATGTTCCAATTTATAAATGAATGCATATTTGGAATGCTTAGAATATTCTGGATTTAATATTTTATCCTTTTTTCATATTTTTTGGCCAAAAAAAAATTTTTGCGCCTTTTTTTCGCGCCGTTACGCCCCGTATCGCCCCCGTATCGGTTCCGGTCACGTCGGTTTTCAGGGAAACCGTTACGCCAACCGATACCGATCCGGGGCACCTTGGCGTCGTGTGATGTCCCATCATGATGTCTTGCAAGAAGTGCTTTATCCAAGTAACTTCAGTGGCTGTGCAAAAAGGATAAAAAGCTAGATATGATTATGACATATCTCTTACCTCCACCCCTCAAGTGACTATTGAAGCTTGACGAATGAGCAACTTGAAACCAAACCATTGAAACTGGTCTTTCGTGCCTCCTGGATGTGGTTTTCCTTGAAGCAAAGCGTCTAGTCATCGATTGGGCTTCCTTGTTAAGCTGTTGGGAATCAATGAGGTGTACCCTCTTTTTTGTACTAATAAAAAAAAAAAAAAACTAGTCTTTCAAAAGACCTCAGCGAAAGCACCAGCAAGCTGATTCTTTCCATGGGAGTTGGAACATACATAGGGTATGTTTTGGCAAAGGCCTGTTTACTAATGAAGTGATAGTCGAATGCTATATGCTTTGTTCAGATGTGAAAAAATAGGTTTGTTGGCGCATGCGTTTGCACTATAAAATGATCACACTATAGAGTAACAAATTGAAATATGAAGGCCTTGATGTCTCGCAATAAGTGCTTTATCCAAGTAACTTCAGTGACACTAAATGCTAAAGAACAGTGATAGGCTTTTGAACTCAAGATAGTAATGACAAGTTTTGGTCAATGAATGGAAAGACTAATTTAGGCCCCAAAAACACAATAAATGCTGAGGTGGGTCATCATTTGGACTTTATTTGCATTAAGAAAGGTGGGTAAACTAAGAAGCAATTATGGGAGTAAAGGTAAGTAATGCAGGGGCATTTTCACACCGGGCTTGAGTGGGGTTGCCTGTGGGATGCAAGGGCACACTTGGGGTGGGCGGCCCGTGTGAGGTGGGTGGCCTATGTGATTAGGGGCCCACGAGGGGGGTTCGGCCAAGGTCCTAACCCATGCGATGTGGGGCCTGGGCTATGAGATAAAGGGATTAATTCGCCATGCTCTATCTGTTCAAGCTTTTAGAGCAATTGGTTAATTGTCCTGCATCAAATTGGTATCAGAGCGGGAGGTCTCGTGTTCGAGACTCCTCACCTGGGGTGATTAATGCAGGGGCATTTTCACATTGGGATCGAGTGTGGTTGCCTGTGGGATGCAGGGCCACTCGGGGTGGGTGGCCCGTGTGAGGTGGGTGGCTCGTGTGAGGCAGTACCCATGTGATTTGGGGCCCACGAGGGGGTTTCGGCCGAGGTCCTAACCCATGCGATGTGGGGCCTGGGCTATGAGATAAAGGGATTAATTCGCCATGCTCTATCAATTCGAGCTTTTAGAGTAAGTGGTTAATTGTCTTGGATCAGTAAGACTTCTCTTAATGCAGTAGAGTATATCTTTAACAATGATATGATTTGTAGATAAACAGGATTGTGCACAATTTAGCATACTACATTGGCAAGGAAGATAATATCCAACCTAGAAGGAATAGATGCATTAAACATTCTGCAATGCTTTCATAGGAGGCTTAGGATCTGTTACCTGGGGTGTTCAATGGTTATAAGTATGAAACACTGTTCTGCCTCCTTTCTACTTCTCCATCTTCTTTAATGTAGCAATTACTTTTGTATTATACTTTGCAGAAGGGATTGAATGGCATTTGCATCTTCTCTTTTCATGATTGTAAATTCTGCTGTGCTGATCTTAGTCAAAGATGAATATGTAGGTGTTAGAGAATGTGGTGCTGCATGGTTTTTCCTTTTTGTGGTGCTATTTGGCTTCAATCTTTCACTTCTTTATTACTATTCGTGTTACGGGAACTTTGATTTACGGTTTCATGAACCTTCTTAAGCTCCCTTTTGATGAGTATTCAGAAATCAGTTTTTGATAACTCCATTATGTGGATATGCAGTTTCTCAAAACTCATTTTATCTAGTTGTGTTGTTTGGATGACAACGCCTGTTTTTCTATTTTTTCTCTTACAATGTTGTCTGGATGTCAATGTTTAAAAAATCATTTTATGGAAAGTCAATGCAGTATAACGTAGTTATCAACATCACTGCATCTTTTGAGTCCTACAGCCAATGTAATATGTCCTAAAATCTCCTGATTAGGACAAATCTTCAATGAAGGCTATGATCTCCCAATCTGGCAGATATTTGGGGCACGGGTCATCCACTTTCCTATTTCGCAACTGGACATTTAAAAAGAATAAGTACAATAAAATTTCACATACAACTCAACAGGTCCAATATTGGAGGCTATAACTAAAAAAATCACACTAGCATCTTGAAAAGGATGAAAATGGAAAAGAAACAACAACAAAAAAATAGGCACTAGACCACATTTAATGTACATGATTGCATGGATTGGATGGAAACTCTCACTTACCACTATTTTTTGGGCTATTTAGCATGTCAATGTAGTGGCCTAGTTGAATCCGTGGTTCCCATTCTTACACATTTGCTTGTTCCAGGAGATGCTCATCCATTCATAATGAGGCCCATGATTTTTTCCTACACATTTGCCCGTTCTAGGAGATGCTCTTCCATTCATAATGAGGCCTATGATTTGGACAATCTACATTAATATACATTTCTTCCAAAGCAGATCTTCACCATGTAGGAAAGGGAGACACTATTTACACACCTCTTTCTATTTGCTTACACACCACACCCATTGTGTACTATTTCTTCCGAAAATGAAATGTACGTGCATGAAAAATCAATCACGGTGGGTTTAAATCAAGGTGTCCCAAATCGGTTACGTATCGGCTGTAACGGCCGATACATAACGGTAATGCCGGTTATCGTTACATGATACAGGACCGAACAGGGAGGTCCATAAAAAACAAATTGAAACGGTTGTTACGGGGCCATAACGACTTTTACAAGGCATAACGGCCGCTACGGCCCTGTAACAATTGTTACGCCCAAGAACCCTAAATGAAAACAGAAAAAAGGAAAAAAAAAAAAGAGGAAAAAAATGCACCCGATTCTTCTTCTTCTGCGGCTGCTGCTGCTCCCCCCCCCCCCCCCTAGTGTGACCCCCCCACTCTCTCCTCCCTCCTTTTTTCCCTTCTCTCCTCTCTCTCTCTCTCTCTCTCTCCTCTCTCTCTCTCTCTCTCTCTTGGAGTGTTGTATATCTATGTTGTCCATTAGTTTTTCCTATTCATTTAAGGCATGGTCCCTAAAATGAAGCAAATACAGATCTCAAGTGGACCACACAGTAGGATTGAATGCCCACTGTTAAAACTTCCTATGGCCCACTGTAATGTTTATTTGCCATCGAACTTGTTGATAAGGTCGCATGGACTTGGATCAAGTGAGAACACAAATTACACTTATCCAAAAAATAATAGAAGTTTTAATTGTTGGAATTCAATCCCTACTATGTGGTCCACCAGAGATTTGGATCTCCCTCATTTTTTGGATCATGCCCTAACATGAGTTGGCAAAAAGGGTGGACGGTTGGATATACAACAAATGCGTCGAGGTGAGCCCTATGTTCACATGAGGTTTATATTTGCTTGATTTTTTGGACCATGCCTTAAAATGAGTTGGCAAAATAGATTGACATCATGGATATATAAATACATCAAGGTGGGCCCCAATTTCAGGGCCTCACCCGCTAGTGGTCCACCTGAGATTTGGATTTGCCTCATTTTTGGACCATGCCTTAAAATGGGTTGATAAAATGGATGGACGACATTGATATACAATAAATACTTCAAGGTGGGCCCCACATACATGGCCCTAAAAATTGTACACAAGGCATACATTAGCTCAAAATTAATAAATTAAATTATGGCACTATCGTTGCTAAGTCATAATCCCAAAATTAAATTGTTTAAAAGATTTTCACCGTTAATTTGCAAACACTTGTTTGTTTGAAATAGGACCATTTGATATTTTTCATTCTTTACTATTCAATAAATGTCCACCAATCCATTAGTGAGATAAGTGCCGATAGATTGCATGAATTTGAGGTTGATTTGGGGCATCGAAGGGTCCACCGAATCAACTCCAAATTGGCAACACTATTTACCTGAATCTAATTTCAAATTATTTTTTTTCTTAAGATTTATTGGGGAAAATGATATTACATTGTTAGATATATGAATTACATAATAGGACACAAAAGTCCCTAGATTGTATGTTGAAATAAAATGTACGCGAGTCACAAGGTATGTAATACACAAATACCTACAAATATGCGATATTTTGGGATTAAATTCTTTCTAATTAATTTATATTGATATTATATAGTTAGATAATTAAAAATAAAAGATCTACAACCAATACTAGGTTGTCAAATTCATTAGACAACCCGATGCAACATTCTTACTAAAGATTGGACCGTTACACTACCATAAACACGTTCAAAATTATAAATGAATGCATTTTTTTTGGAATATTTACAATTTTTTAGATTTTCTTAATATTTTTTCAGATTTTTTGAAGCAATAATAATAAATAAATAAATAAATAAAATTGATGGATACATGGGCATATCCATCATTATGCTCCCCATATAGGCCGTTATAGTAGAGAATGGTTTGATGACTGTAGTGTGAAGAAAAGAGGAGAAGAGTGAGAGAGAAGAAGAAGAAAGAGGAGAGTTTTGGGAAAAATGTTGTGTTAGCTCAACATGCCCTAACACACAATATTTTATTATAATAGAGCATATAGTACACCGCAAGAGAAGAGGAAAGTGTGCGTATGCACTTATATTAAAAAACTATACACTAACATTCTCTATACTCCCCCTCAAGTTGGAGCATAGATGTTGATCATGCCCAACTTGTCACGAACGCAATGAAGAGCATCTCGACTCAAGGACTTTGTAAGGACATGAACAAGTTGATCCCTAGATCGAACAAAAGGGGTGACAATTTTCTTAGAAGCAACTTTCTCCCGAATAAAGTGACAGTCGACCTCAATATGCTTGGTTCGCTCGTGGAAAACCGGGCTACGAGCAATATGTATGGCCGTTTGGTTGTCACAATGAAGAGGAACATGATCCGAAGGAGGATAGCCAAGTTTTTCAAGAAGGTTGCGAAGCCACACGAGCTCACATGTCGCATGAGCGATAGCATAGTATTTTGCTTCAACCGAGGATCGAGCAACAACCGGTAGTTTCTTGCTTTTCCATGTTATAAGATTGCCACCTAGGAAGGTATAGAAGCCAGATGTAGAGCAGCGATCATAAGTACTACCCGCACAATCAGCATCAGAATAGTCAAAAAGATGAAAACGACCATGTAACTGAAAGCGGAGGCTAAGACTCGGGGTTGATTTTAAATACCGAAGTATGCGGTAGATAGCTGTGGGATGGGAGGAACAGGGAGCTTGCATGAATCGGCTAACAACGCCCACTGCAAATTAGAGATCTGGGTGAGTAATAGTTAGGTAAATAAGCCGGCCTACTGCAAATTAGAGATCTGGGTGAGTAATAGTTAGGTAAATAAGCCGGCCTACAAGTCATTGATACATCCCGAGATTTGTAAGAAGAGAACAATCATCTGGTCGAAACTTCTGCGAAGTATCGATGTGAGTGGTGGCGGGCTTGCACCCTAACATGCCAGTCTCCATGAGAAGATCGAGTGCATATTTTTGTTATGACAAGACCAATCTGGATGAGGAGCGACCAACTTCAATTCTGAGGAAGTAGCGAAGAAGACCACGATCCTTGATCTCAAACTTGGTCTTAAAAAATTCTTTGACCTCCCGTATTCTAACTGAATCACTACCAGACAGAACAATATCATCCACATAAACAATGAGAACCATGATGCCCGTCGATCGACGACATATAAAGAGAGAATGATCGGCATGACTACGAACAAAGCCGAAC
The DNA here is from genome assembly GCA_021015155.1 of Magnolia officinalis. Lineage (NCBI taxonomy): Eukaryota > Viridiplantae > Streptophyta > Magnoliopsida > Magnoliales > Magnoliaceae > Magnolia > Magnolia officinalis. The sequence goes on along the minus strand of JAJHSJ010000002.1, from coordinate 51,524,182 downwards.
TCCAAGAGAGCCTAACTGAATTTTTCGAACTATGCACGTGGGGATTGTTTGAGTCCATAAAGAGTCTTCTTCAACCAACATACAAGCGCAGGGTTGTGGGAAACAACAAAGCCAGGAGGTTGATGCATGTAGACTTCCTCTGTAAGGTCCCCATGGAGAAGTGCATTCTTAACATCAAGTTGAAACAAGGGCCATGATAAATTAATGGCCAATGAGATCACACCACGAATCGAATTAAGCTTAGCCACCAGAGAGAATGTCTTAAAGTAATCCACACCATGAGTCTGTGTGTAACCCTTAGCAACAAGACGGGCTTTATAGTGAACAATGGAGCCGTTTAGAAGAAACTTGATCATATAAACTCATCGACATCCAATAAGTTTATGCCCTAAAGGAAGTGATACAAGGTCTCAAGTATGATTCTTCTCAAGAGCAGACATTTCTTCTATTATCACCTTCGTCCAGTCAGGACTTTGAAGAGCATGTGAGAGAGACTGAGGAATAGTCTGTGATGAAAGGGAAGCTATAAACGACTGAAAAGACAGTGAAAGATGATCATATGAAACGAAATTACTAATGGGTTGTTGAGTAGGCAATGGGGAGATCTAAACTCAAGGTAGGAGAGTCACCTGAGCTAACATCCAAAGTGAGCGGAAGGGTGGATGGATAAGCGTGTGAAGATTTGTCCCGACGATGATAGACCCGCAGAGGCTTAAGGTCACCCAATCACTAACAGGATGCTGAACGGAGGGGAGAAGAGTTTTCCCGTGATCACTAGTGGAAAGAGGAAGAGGATAAGAGTCATACTCGCCCTGACTCGCAAGAGGATCGCAGAGGGATTAACCTGGAGCTGAGAAAAAAAAGAAATATCCTCAAAGAAGGTTACATCGGCAGAGACATATTTCTTGCGAGTCAATGGGTCAAACATTTATACCTTTTCTGACTCCGAGTATACCCCTAAGAAACTTTTCATTGCCCTGGGGCTAAGTTTATCATTACTTCATCCAAAATTTGAACAAAGTATGTGCCAACAAAAAACTTTAGGTGGTAGAGGAAATGAATTATCATGAGGATACAATATAGTAAATGAAAATTTGTAAAACAGGATACGTAAGGGTATACGATTAATAAGAAAAGTAGCAGTTAGAAGAGCATCACCCCAAAAATGTTTAGGTAGGTGCATACCAAGAAGAAGGGTACGAGCAACTTTAAGAAGATGACAATTCTTTCGTTCTATGATACCATTTTGTTGAGGTGTGCGAGCAAACGACGTCCCAGACAAAATACCATGTTCCTGCAAGAAGGACAAAAAGGCAGTAGAACATTGAAATCCATTAGAATTGAGGGTTTTGATGGAACATTGAAATTGAGTGCACATTTTATGATAAAACACTTTAAATGCACCAAACACTTCACTTTTAGATTTCAAAAGATAAATCCAAGTCATGTGTGAATAATCATCAATAAAGGTAACAAAATATCTAAATCTAAAGTAGAGATAACTGGAGCTGGTCCCCAGACAACCGAGTGAACCGGAACAAAAGGTTGAGATTTCCTCCCAGAATGATGCAGGACATGAAAATTAACGGCGATATGCAAGATCTCAGGCTTTAGATCAAACTAATTCAAAAACATTCACATGAAATTTCCCATCCCACACAAAAGTTCAAACATTCAAGCAAGGGGAATCTGTGCAGGTCCAGGCCTACACATGCTAGGGCTGGATCAATAAAAATTATGGGCCAAACGATACTCAAAGGGAGGTAAAACTCATCTATACATGCACAACAATTTGTCCCTAATCCAAGGGATTCCACCAATTCAATTCTGAGAACCCTAGGGTAAGAAAATGGGCAAACAAATTAAGAATAATGCAATTTAGGGTTAGGGCTATGAAAAATAGTTATGAGAGAGTGAAATAAACTGGAAAACTTGAACCTGTGATAGTCCGCGCGTGCGGACAACGGGCCGGGCCTGATGCACGTGCGCAGGAGCCTGGCTGCACGTGCAAGCGAGCCCCAATTCCCTGAACCGACTTCTAGGGTCTGGTCGGCTAGGGGAGGACTCTAAAACCCTTGATTTTCAGCTCGATCAGAGATGCCGTTTGTGCGTGGTGATCCGCCGAAGTTTCACCCCTCCTGCAGGGCCAGATTCCGAAATTTTGTTGTGGGGAGAAGAATTGCTGCAATAGATGACTGATTCGAAGTGTAGATGATGGTGTGAGATGAGAAGAAGGGATGGTAAAAAATGGGGGCGAATCGGGATAGATGTGGCTTCGCACCACGGTAGTTAGCCCTTCGATGAAAGGAGGGCTTCACACCCAATTGGATTTCCACAACTCGAGAACTCAGAGGAGTAGGAAAATGTAAGAATTTTTATTAATGTTCAATGAGAAAAAACCCTACAAGGGGTGCCTATTTATAAGAAAAACCTATACCCCAAAACTCGTGCCATGTGCGCAACCTATTACTGCAAAAATAACAATTAATCAATGTAATCTAATCCATCCATGATATTCTAAATAACATTAATAAGCAAGACCTAAAATATGAGATTAATCAGACTAGTGGGCCACGATCATGAGAACCCATGATAGGCTTTACTTGACTATTGGGCCCACTCCAACAAACCAAAACTCGTCTTCTAACTAGGAGGCCCTCCCTGGACGTCGTCATCGATCCATATCGACGGTGGGGCCCTCCTTGCGTACGTGCGTAGGGGTGACGGCGTGCGTGCGCATGTGATGCCCCATCACAGAAGAGCTGGGAGGAAACGTAGCAGGATGATATTTAGACAATTCACAAATATCACAGTATAACGGTTTGGCGACAGATAAGGAGGGAAACAAAATTCTCAATCTAGCTATTAATGGGTAGCCTAAGCGGCAGTGCCACCGTGTCATGGACTTTCAATCCAGAGAAATGGTATTAGAAGCGGCAACGAGTGTATCATCGAGAAGATAAACGCCTCTTCGCTCATGCCCCCCACCAATCAGTCTCTTCGTTTGTAGGTCCTGGAACAAACAATAAGAAGGGAAGAAGGTAATGGAACAATTTAATGATTTAGTAAGAGAGCTAACAGACAATAAGTTTAATGGAAAACGAGGCACATGCAAGACTGAGGACAGAGACAAGGAAGAAGAAAGAAAGAGGATGGAACCAATCCCAGAAATGGGAGTTTGGGTTCCATCCGCGACTGTGACATACTGAGTGTGGGGAGAAAGAGAATAAGAGGAAAATAATTGAGAGACTTACCAGTCATTTGGAGGAAGTTCTAGAGCCTATGACCCGGGAGCTAGGAGAGGATGATGAAAGAAGAGCAGAGAGTACTTGACTAGGCTGAAGCTTCGTGAGATGACTTAGGAATATCATAAACGTGAAGCCGCATAAGGGCATCATATGCGGCCCGCAAAATGATGAGAGACTCCCCTGAAGTAGACTGCTTAGCTGTCAGGGTGGAAGACTGTGTCTTAGGAGCAACCGTGGATGCAATAGAAGCAGTGACATATGTAGGATGACCATGGATCTGTTAGCAATAATCAATAATGTGATTAGTTCCATCGCAATGCGAATAAATGCGAGAACCATCACGTCCTCGTCCATGTCCACCACGACTATGAAGATTATGACCGCCATGACTGCGATCTCTCTCGCAACCTCTACCACGAGCACCAGAAATGCGCCATGAACTCAAGGATGGTACCCGAAGGCCAAAAGAGGACTGATCGCCAGCAAGATATGCCGAACGCTCTGGTGGCACAAATGAATGAGAAGGAAGAGTAGAGACAGTAGCGCGCTGACACATGGCGTAGAATGTCATCAATGGGGGATAGGATCCTGCATAACAACCTGATCTCGAATATGAAGATAATCGGAATTCAACCCAGTTAGGAATTGCATAATACGAGTATCATCCGCTACTTATGGGCATGTTCATGATCGTCTTTACATTTGGAAGGAAGAAGTTGATACAAGTCCAACTCATCCCACATGCCCCAAAACGTCGAATAATAATCTTTTAATGATCTTGAGTTTTGTTGGAATTGACCAATTTCTTAAATAAGCTGGAATACCCGCGAAAAATTCTGAGACTCCGAGAACATATCATGAAGTGTATCCCAAATGCCTTCAGCCGAGGATAAAAACATCACTGAGTGGCTAATCGAGGAATCCATACTATTCAACAACCATGCAATAACTTGATAATTCTCCTTTGTCCAAGACTTGTAGGTAGCATTTGTAAAGCTTAGAGGATCATCCAAAATATACGACAACTTCTCACGGGCTCCTAAGAACACTTTTACAGATTGTACCCATCAATGTTGTCAAATCGCATATGCGATCATGTGCGATCGCATATGCCTATGCGCATATGCGATCGCACAATCGCATATGCGATCGCATTTTATTTTATTTGAAAAATTAAAAAATATATATGTATTAGGGAAAAATTCAAAAAATGTAAAAAAATTATAAGAAACTGAGGAGAACTTTTCTAAGTTAAAGATAACTAATTTTACATATTTAAAATACATTTGAAAGAGAAAATCAATTAAACAATGAATTAAACATCAAGTCATCCACATTAACAATATAGTTGACAAGAAGTAACAACAAAATCAACAAGCTATTTATTTATTATGGTAGAAAATCAACAAGCTTTCTTCCTTGAAACTTAAAAGTGCTTGAAACTTGATCTTCCAACTTCCAAGAGAGAGGGATGTAAGAGAGGAAAGAGATTAAGATCACTTGGAAGTAGGAAATAACAGAGAGGGAGATTTAAGACCACTTGTAATTAAGAAATGTAAGAGAAAAAATAGAGTAAGAGAGTGGGTTTGGGGTGAGAATATTGCAAATGGAGGAGATTTGGAAGCCTTTTATATACAAAATGTTATTTTTTTTGCAAAAAAAATAAAAAATAAAAAAAATTCAATGTGCCATGGCCAATATGCGATCACATATGCTGTATGCGATCGCATACATCGCATATTTTCACATATGCAATATATGCGATCGCATATGTGCCAGATCGCATATGCCATGATCGCATATGCGATCTGCATCATATGCGCATATGCGCATATGCGATCACACATGACGACAATGGTACCCATTGAAGATAGTTATCACCATTCAACTTAGTGGAGGTAATCTTGAAGGGGTTGGATTTAAGAGACCCCATGCCAAGAGATGAGGGCCCTTTGTCCGCCATAGGAGACTCCAAATAAGAAGGATTGATTCAAACAACTCTATCTCACTCAATCCTTTAAGGGAATAAGAGATAAACCTCAAACAAATAACAATCATCCAAAATAATAGGAAACCCACTCAAAAATGGCCTAGCTGCACGTCTATTGAGGTTAAAACGTTTTCAAACATAGATCTTAGGGAAAAAAAATCCTCCATGAGTAGCTTGGGAGGAAGATTTCAATCCACCTTGAGCAAATAAACCAAAGAAAAGTTTACCGATTTGAGGTAGATCAAAGAAAAACGGAAGATGGGCCTGATTTTCGAATTTCTCTATTTCGCCCAAAACACCATGAAAGGAGGTCCAAAAAATTCTGAGAAAATCACGACAAATCTTCTAAAATCAAGATCCATCAAACCCCTAAGCTTTTTGCTCAAATGGAGTCCATGTGTTCGTACAATGTTGATGTCAACTGTACGGCTGTTGACGTCAGCAAGGCGATGTGTCGCCTCTCAACCTGTTGGATGCTAAATGCCTAGACCTATGCTCTGATACCAAGTAGAGAATGGTTTGGTGATTATATCATGAAGAAAAGAGGAGAAGAGAGAGAAGAAGAAGAAAGAGGAGAGTTTTGGGAAAAATGTTGTGTTAGCTCACATGCCCTAACACACAATATTTTATTATAATAGAGCATATAATATACCACAGGAGAAGAGGAAAGTGTGCACATACACTTACATTAAAAAAACTATTCGCTAACATTCTCTATAGTTATGCTGATTCGACATATCTGTTACCGCAACGGGACACCTTGGACTTTAGATATCATTTCCTCTTGATGAAAAGCTAAAGAAACGCAATGGGTGTAGTGTAGGTATCAATTCCCAAAATAAGTTTGTAGCTCACTTGCTTTTAAAATTGCAATGCACAAACAAATGAAATAGCCAGGAGTACAGTTAAACAAGGAATGAAGCCCCTCCATATTTATAGAAACCATCATTTTTTCAACAATATTATAAAATTTACATGCTTCCAAGGACGAAGGCTCATTTAATGACAAAAACACTCACCGACGCAGGGGCATCTTGGTGTGACTCCAAGGATGCACCGTATCTCCAAGGGGGGGCATGAGGTGGGGCTTGTTAGATGCAAGATGGCCACGGGGTGGGGCCCATTGTGGGACCCTGTGATTCGGGGAACCGTGCGACGTGTGGATTGCCCACGGGCGCCTGGGAGAGCCTGTATATAGGGATAAATCGGTCCTTCTCCATTAGCTCTAGAGCTTTTGGTGCACTGGTGAGTTGTTTGTTGTCACTCACACTACCATCAAATGCATCTTTCAAAAGACTCACACTTCCAGTCAAGATATGCAACTATAGAAGGTACCAAAAACATATTATTAAACCAGATTAGGCCATGAATGCAAATGCCCATGAGTGTAGATATTTCATCAACATGACCAAACCCTCTTGCAATTAAAATAAAACAGCGTGCCACCAGTGTTTTAAATATCGACGATATCAGCTGATATATCCCATGATATATCTTGTATCCCACTTGTGCGATACAAAACGCACAAGTAGTGTGATATATCCCACATGTTTGATCTGGTGAGCATTTTCGATTTTTGACCCTTTTTTTTCTTTTGTAAATCATGTTAAATTGGTGTCAAGTTACAAATCCATGATTTTTCATGTTTTTGTGTATATCCCACCATATGATTGATTTGCATACACACAGTAGCATGGAAATGGGTACACGCAAATCAATCATAGGGTGTAAATATCAATTCATAAACAAAAAAAAAAAAAAGGAAAGAAAAGAAAAAGAAAAGAAAATTTTACATTTCCGTGTTCCAATACAATCACTCACACCACCAAAGAGTCTCTCTAACCAAATTAATGCCCTCTTGCTTATCTTAGGATGCTTCTTTAGATTCAGTCCCTTTCAACTTGCTCACATCATCTCAAGAAAACCCTAGCTATTATCTTTATTCCCAATCCAACTTGCTAGAAGAAGACTTCAATGCACAAATGCTTTGATATTTCCAACAAAACCCATGATTGCTGATACCATACCTAGGACATGGTTCAAAATATCATTCGATACTAATTATATCATTTGAACTGTGATTTTCTTTTTTTTTGTCAGAATCGGCCTGAGTGGTACCCTGGTGCACCAAAAATGGACAACTCGGTTCTGACCTGGTCTGACTCACTTAGCATCACAACGATTCACACTGAGTCACAATGAGTTGAGCAAAAGTTCAAGACACTACCATATTGTAGTGAAGTTGCACCACGCAACATGTGGCGTGCCATGAATGAGATAGGTCTGCATCATCCATCCCATCCCATCAAGTCACATGCCAGTTCGTCCACCTCCCTCCTTTCCCTCTATTTGACAAATGCATGAGAAAAAGAGAAAGCGGTGGTCGGCGGGCCAGGCTAGGCCAAGGCCTAGTCCGATAGTTAAGGTCCAAAGCCTGATCCCAGCCCAAGCTTGGCACATGCCTAGCAAAACAGGCCTAAGCCCAAGCCTGAGCTCGTAAAAATGTGGCTGGGCTAGGCCCAGGCCCGACCCGACATGAAACCGGCCTGAAAATTGATAAAATTCCTGTTTCCCACTTGAATGTTCCTAATCTATCTGTTGATCTAGTGGGCTGCATGGACCAAGAAATAGACACCCAGATGAACGATATCTTGGTCTACATTCAAGATGCATGGGTTGCCTAATCAAAGGATTAGAATGGCATATTTGTAGGATGTATGATGTTGAACAAATCAGCAACCTTATTCTCTTCAAGCTAAAGCAGCGGATCTAGAATAATCTCCACATCGATCATAGGCTCTTAGTGGAGTCTCACCACTAGCACTAATGGTATCAATGCTACAGAGAAACAAGTCACAGGTTAAAAAGGCGAAGAATAAAGTAATTATTATTATTATTATTATTATTATTTATGTAGCATTCCATTCATAACACCTGGCCATTCGGGGTCTATTATATTGAAAACATACTGGAAAATTATGCAATAAACAGCATGTTTAGATGGTGTACCGCAATCCCTGCTGGGATAAATCTAGTCCATTATATGTTGCTGATGGGCCCCTTTGAAGAGCTTGTCAATGTCATGTTGAAAATTTGCAAGCATGGATGGATTATGTAGACAGAGGCAGGAAATAACGTTGAAGAGAATCAGATCTATGAGTGACTACCAAATGAACAGCCATTGCTCATCTTCCCTACAACAGGCATAGGGGGGAGTTAAGCTCATCCTTTTATTACCAGTACCAATCGCTCTCACTCGATCTGGGCATCCCGTCATCATCCCAGCTCATCGTAGATCATCTGAACAGCCAACCTGGAGGGCCCCATCATGAAGGGGCCAATGGTGATGAGCCTCAAGCATGAATGCTGACGCGATGACATCATAAATGCAAATGCGATGCCAACCTAGTCAAATTAATTCAGGATGTGGAATGAGATCCGCAAACGTATACATTCAAGCATGGAATTTCTCAACAAGATTGCAATGGTTGTAAGCATTCAACTATCCACAAAAAATCATTGGAAATCAATGCAGAATCTGCCAAATAATAATAATAGTAAAATAAACAGAAATGGTCAATCAAACAGAGATCAGAGATGTCTAATTGAAAATCTCCGATCTTTTTACTAGATGCTCATTGAAACTCGAAAAACTCACCAAAGCCCAATGAACATGCTAGAGCTGCAAGAACAGTCTAAAAGAAGCTGAAAATTCTGATTTTTTGTTATTATTTTAAAGAGTATGAGAGTATAAGATACCTTACTACAAATAACTATTTAGACATATTCATGTATATTTGGTGAGATATTTACAGATCTTTATAGATCTCTCACCTATTCTATATATTCCTATTATTGTCAATGAAATTAAACAAGTCATAGCTTCCACAATGTAGTCTCTTGTGGTTTAACATGGTATCAAAGCCATGATTTGCCTTTGATCCTGACAGTTCATCCTCCTCTCTTCTTCCCTACTTGTAAATCTCGACTATTTCCCAAATATGAGATTGATTCACCTTCCACCTTCCACCGTGGATAGCCTAGAATCACGATCTGTAGCCTACTACTTCCATTTGACTACGTCTATAGTCAATCTATTTCCACATATAGAGAGCCTGCTGCAAGAATCTATCCCATGCCTGAACCTCTCTACACTCTGGGCCAGATCGTTGTCTGGTTGCTCTCAAAGATCACCTCACTGCTGGAATCTTATTGCCTGCATTTTTTGTTGTTGTAAATGTCACTATCGCGATTCACCTGCACCCATCATCATCTGACAAATCTGTCACCGCCAGCAATTTTTTTTGAGAGATAACAACAATTTTATTAATAAAAACTTGCAAAGCGAGGAAAGAAAACAAACCCCAAACAAGCCAAATAAACGCCTAAAGGGGGAGGCCAGCCAAGGCTGCCTTTACAAAAATTGCCCAATCCTTGATTAGCGAAATAACCTTAGAAATTACCTTGTTCACCCCCTCTCCTGCATTCCGGAAGCAACGCCCATTCCTAGAACCCCAAATGGCCCACATGACGGCCAAAATGAGCATATGCCAATAGACTTTATGCCCGTTCCTAGAAGCCCGAATGTCACTGTCAACAATTGCCAAACCCAACATTTGATCGCTGCTCTCGACACCACCTTACATCTCATGTTGGAACTTTGACCAGATCTACTGCCTGTTCAGCCTCTGTTTCAGATTTGCGTCAAACACATCGGATTCTTTGTTTCAGCCACCCACCACCATCAGATCCCGTGTATGCTCTCGCCAAACCCATCTCTTCCACCATTAAATCCGGCAAATGTCTTCTGCATCTCTATCCATCTTGGTTCGCCAAATCTACCATAATCAGACTCATCTGCCATTTGCAGCACTGACTATCACACCTGCTATCTACAGTCCATCATCTGCCATGTAGCACAACTACCCATTTTTAGTTTATTTCTCATTTGGTGTTTCTTGAGTGCACCCAGTTTCATGCACCCTCAACTTAGATCCCACCATTTGCTCATCTTGGTCTGCATCTCCACCATTTACAACAACCATCACAGTGCTGCCTATCCGTAACCTCGTCTGCTTCGACTCCAAACACCTCAGTCATTTTCTCCAACCAACACCATTTTCGATAAGCTTGATCTTCGCCAAGTCCTCCATACTCCAAAAATATATCTTCCCCATACTCGGCCTATTGACAATGTGGTTTTGTTTTTTTTTTTTTGTGCCGGGCTTTTTGGCCAGATTTGTTATTGTGCCGGGTTTTTGGACCAGATTTTTTATTAGGCCGGGCTTTTGGACTGGACCTTGTTACCCTGCCGGCCTTAGACCTGTTTTTTTTCTTTGTTGTGAGAACATCTAGAGCGATCGGAAGAGAAACAATTGGACTTTTAGCCATTGGAAGTGTGTATCTACTGGAAGGGCAATGATTGAAATCCCAAGCATTGGTGGTCTCACTAAATAATTCACTAGTCATTGAAAGTGTCAATGATTCGCATCCCATAAGTTATTAGAAGTGCGGGGGGGGGGGGGGGGGGGGGGGGGGGGGGGGGGGGGGAGAGGCAGAGAATGTTAGAGTATAAGATACCTCACTATAGGTAGCGACTTGGATTGTTCATGTTGAGATCTCTACAGATCTCTTTCAAATCTCTCACCTCTTCTATATATTCCTATCATTGTCAATGAAATAAAACAAAGTACAGCTTCCACAATGTATTCTTTTGTGATTTAACATCTACTAATCTCTGTAGATTTTCATGAATCCATCTAAATAGCTATCTATTGTAAGGTATCTTATACTCTAACAAAGGGAATAACAAAACTAAATTAAATTAAGAAAGGGGAAGATAATTCCCCAAACAAAGCAAATCTCAGGGATCCTGAAACTGGATGGGACACCTCAGGAGCAAAAAATCCTATGGGAAAACGAAGTGTTTAACCTGTCGGAAATTACCATAATTTCCTTAAAAACGTGAACAAGAATCCTTGGGATAAAATCTTCTCCATTAGCCCATTGAGCAACAACCAAGATCGAGCCAAAGAAATCAACCTCAATCTAGGGGAGAGAAGACACTATCCTGATGGATTCCCACAGAGCAATCATTGTGGCATGAGTGGCAAAAATAGCTGCAGCAGGCCGAGAAGAAACTGTGGCAACACTACCTGCGGGATCGGGTAGAAGACCACCTATGCCAGCATATCTGTTCTCCTGGATACAGATCCTGTGGAAGATAAAGACCAACAGCGAATCAATTGAAGAAATAGTGGTGACCTGCAATGGGGCTGAGCGTTTCTCCCGAAGGAATTTCTTCCAAAGATGTGAGTAGGACTCGTAGGGATTTCTTTAAAAGCCTTGTGAAAATTCCGAGATTCAGAGGTGAAAAATTGCAGTATAAGCTGCCATTACACACTGCTCTGTTCCGCTGGATGGGAATTAAGCCCAAAATGCAGTTTCGATGAATGGACTTTTGGAAGGGTGTCATCCAAACAACCTCAAAGTTATTGTCCAATGGACAAGATTATTGGACAGTGTTTTAGGTGTTGTCCAAACATACCCGTATAAATGCAAAATGATTTTCTTCATTTTGTTTTCTCCTGAAAATGTTGATCTAAATGTTCAATGCTTGCCGAGTTTTCTTCTTCTTCTTCTTCTTCTTCTTCTTCTTCTTCTTCTTCTTTTTTTTTTTGTACAAATATATTCCAGTCTAGATTACCAATTATCAATTACCGCCAAACATGGCTATCTAGTTCATCTATAAACTAATACACATCTAGATCCATGTTTTGTGGCTTATGAGCATCCGGTGCTATTGACCTTGTTCATCATTCACTATGGGTTTGTTGCTGCGAATTTATGATGACTTACAATTAAATGTAACTTGCTACTAAATGCAGGTTGGTATTGTCCACGAGGGGATGAGGTTTCCTTTGTGGGTACATGGCCACACAGTCATTGTGTTTTCTGTGGTTTCAACTTCTCCAAGTAAATTGGTAGGTAAGAAGAATTTTATTTCATACTTCCACACTCATTTCACATGATATCAATAATGAAGGCCGTGAAACAAGAACTCTGGTCTAATTAATTGACATGGATTGTAATGCATTAGTTGTTTGGATTATTATCATATCTTCTTCTTTTCTTTTTGATTGGGCAACCTACAAATATCACATGCAATGCAATGCTTTTCATGGGAGAAAAGGGTGGAAGATTTTGATTAATTAAATGGTTCTTGTTAGGAGTCTGGCATAGTAAAATAAGAATCATTACATGTAAGCGATTATTGTAACAAGAAGAGAGCCCTGAGAAGAGGTTTGCTAATCTCACATGTTTGCATAGCCTTGGCCCCTCTACACTCCTTCACATGTGCCAATCTGGCATGTCTTGAACATCCTAGCTGTTGATAACATGAGTCATGACATGTAGACGCCCTGGCCAAATGATAAGCTGGTGACTGCTGGTCACTCTGTATGAAACAAATGGATGGCTGCTTGTTCGTTGGTTTTTTTTCATTGTGTGAATATTGGCTGTTATTTCATTGTTTGCCACTGATTCCACTAAATGAGCTATCTTGCTTCTGGATGTTTTCGTTTCATTTCATTTAGCCAGTTTCTGAACTTATTGAGTGCTTTGTTTTCATGGAATCCCATCCAACACATGGAACTGTTCATTCCTCATGGATTTCAGATGTTCAGTGGGGAGCAAATCTTTTGCGTGACAGATTAGCAGATTTTGATTTTTACACTGACCATATGGCATCATATGCGGACTATCTATCCTTGTTTTTGCTGCTGTATGTGTCCTGTGTAGTGTATTTTGAAATAGCCTTCTTTTCATTTGAAAGAAAAAAAGCCTCAGAGAAATTGTCTTGAATTCTTCTCTGTGGAGCTGAGACTAGTTCATCCTGATAGGACAAGGCTACTCCTAAAGTTGTAACTGTGATATATGGTATGAGAATCCACACGTGTCTCAATCCTGCCCATCAACATGGAAGGTGTGCTGACTTGCATGCATGTATGAGATCCAAACTGTTCATCAGGTCGGTCCACAGTACATATACCTGTGCCTAAATAGCTGATCTAATCATCAGGTGGACCAACATGCATGTTTTGAATTTGGACTGTTGGTAACTGTTATTTTCATTTTGTGGATAGTGTGGACCACTACTGTTTAGAACGGTCTTAATTTTTTGACTAGGCTATCTAACTGACGGGGCACACCTGATGATTAGACTGGCCTGACTGTTTGGCATGGGCATTTAGATCTTAAGCATGGAGCAAAAACACATGTTGCCTAAGCACATGTAACCACATAGGTGCATGCTAGGATCCGAGTCCACACCTTTGCTTAGCAAAATGTGTGGTGTCATTGTTGGTCTTGTTCTTGTGCTTTCCCTTCATTGTTTTGATCTTAAAGTCAACACTTTAATCTGCTATTATCTTTTCTTGAAAGATAACTTTAATCTGCTATTATCATTCAATCATCAGAGAAGTGCAGTGCAAATATGTGAGGAAATTGGGTATGCGCGGGCATTGCAGTTTTGTGTGTGTGCTTGTTCTTCCATGTATATGTGTGCATACTTTGCTGCACCAGAAGTTGTAAGCTTTAGATAACTAGAAGTTGTAAGCTTTAGATAACTGAAAATCTTCATCTTGAGTGCTTCAGTATTACTTCTGACTTTTCTGAACTGCTGCTCAGTGCAACTTGTGCCCGGAACTGAAGTTGCAGTTGCGCCGAAGAGACGCAAGAAAGATGTGGATTCATATCAAGTAGCCCCCAAACATACATCCGTACAAGAACCACCTGTGCCAAAAGCACTATTGCGTGTTCAAGCACAAAACAAAAGATTGGTTCACAGAATTGAAGTCAAAGGTGTTGAGCTGGGCATAGTGCTCACTTCCATTGCATTTATTCATTCTGAAACAGCTAAGAATCTATTGTTTGATAATCTTCAATTAGTTATTGTGTTCTCAAGATCAACTGTCAATGATAACGTGCAAAACCAAAAAAATAATACCCTGAGAAAAAGGAGCAATTTGTCTGCTAACGAAAGGAATTTGGAGGGTTCAACAATTAGCAAGGGGGCTCCTAGACATGCGATTGTTCGGCTTTACTTTCAGACTCTGTAGCAAAAGGACATATCATGCTTCCTCAGTCTCTTCGCCTTTATTTGAGAGCAGGCCTACATTCATGTAAGTATGCAGATTCTATTAAGCCTTCCATGAGATTATTTTCCTCAAAATGCACCTTATTTGACTCCCCCACTTTTCCTTTTACCACCGGGTATTGAGCACACACTCACACACATATGTCCATACGGTTCTTTATGTTTGTATGGTGTGATCTTACTTAATTGATTGAAGTCTTTTTACGTCTTTTGTTTATCTATTTTTTCACAAAGAAACTAGCTTTACTCTCTAGATCAATTGTAAGAAATCTGGTGTATGAATTATGGATCTTTGTATGATCTATTGTGGCACCTAGCACATGCAAATTGCATACAATCTAGTAAATGTATTTTAAATGCTTTCATGGTAGATGTAGTGACTGTGTCTTTACATGTATTGGGATTCACTAAAATTCTTATTGTTGTTTCGGATCTGTGAGGCCTGCATTAATATATATCGATATCATATATATATATATATATATATAATATATATATATATATATATATATATATATATATCTATATATAATATATATATATATATATATATATATATATATATATAATGGCCATGTAATTTTTATTAGAGAGGAAGAAAAAACAAAAAGGCCCCAAGAAGCCGATAAAACCAACTGAGAGGATGAGGAATCACTTTTCAAACAAAGCCTAGGCTGCCTCTGCACTCTCATCAATTTGCTTGGGTGTTTTGACTGTTATGGTTTTAAGCCCCATTGCTCAGCTAACGACTGTGTCCCGAGACTGTTTGATGGTTACTTCCTGTTTCTGCCAGTGTTCTAAATACCGGTATTGCGTTATGTATCGCACCGTTGGGATACGGATACGTATCAGTTATCACATGGGATATATTGGTTGTATTGTATCGCGTAATGTATCGTTGTTGTGGAAACATGGGGAAATTGGTTGAACTTTTCAATGAAACTTCAATGATTGTTAAAAAAGACATCAATACACATATAAATCAAAACATTACAAAAAAGCAAGCGCATATAATAGGTTTTCTTTGTATGGTGGTACTAATCTATGCGTTGTCTAACTGAATTGATGCAAGCATATTCAAAGTCTATTCATATAATTTATAATGTAAGAAGTGTGGGAACACAAGAAATACATTCAAAAGCAAAAGAAGAATCACTAGATCAGGTTGCATACATGTTTGGACACATTCAATTGCAACCGATTTGCCAGAGAAATTGATTATCATTTTTTTTTTCAATTTTCAGCCACACGGCCCATCTCCTCCAAATCTCGAATCGAAGCTCCAATTTATGATTTTTCATGCAAAACATGAAAAATCATGGATTTGTAACAACTTGACACTAATTTAACATGATTTACAGAAGAAAAAAAAGGGGTCAAAAATTCGAAAATGCTCACCGGATCAAACATATGGGATATATCTCATACTTGTGTATTTCGTATTGCGCAAGTTGGGATACAAGATATATCATGGGATATATCGGCTGATATCGTCGATATTTAAAACAACTGGGGTTATGCTTTGTTTTGAAAGTTATGTTGTTGCGCTCTTTTAGATTGACCATAACTTCACGAGAAGGGCGAGGTGCCACAACAGCCTCTTTCTTTTCCCCTCATAACCCGAACCATATCTAGCAGTCTGAATTTGACTTGACATCACCCAATCAACTCTGAATAGCCAAAGAACCTACTCCACCAAAAATCTCAAAAAGTCCACGAAATGTAGGAAAAGGTGTTCAACTGATTCATGGAGGTGAAGTATACAAACATTAGGAATGACCATATTTTTGCTCCACAAATTGATTATGAGGACTTACCCCTTCCCATGAGCAAACAAAGTGCAATCACCCTTGAGAGCCTGGATAAGTCTAAATATGCATTGTTGGATATCTGCTGTCTTCTACTTGGAGCATACTGACACAATTGAGTAGGAAGACTTGAGGAAAAATCCACACTTCAGTCAATATTCCTCTGCCATTTATCTATGCTCTTGCTATCGAGTTGCATCCTTTCAAGCACTCGATAAGGAGAACAAATTACTCATCTCCACATTAAGGGCCATTCCAAATATTGGTAACCACACCACTTGATCACTATTTCTAGTTAATTCAGGGAGATCCTGATCTCTTTTTGAAGCCACATGGTATGCAACCTGGGAAAAGCTTGCACAAGGCGATGGGTGTCAAACCACACATTTAGTAGAAACTAATGCACTCTCCATTTCAAACTATTGCATTCGAGAAGACATTATTTTGAGCACAGCTCTCCATTAACCAGAGGCCTGGTATTGAGATGATGCCCTGGGTAAACTTCCATCTTGACCGAGCCCATATTTACACAAAAATCACTTGCTTCCATATACTAACTTATGTTGTCTGGAACCTCCATAGCCATTTTTTGGTAGCGAAACATTCAATTACTCAGCAATTTAATCCCTGCCCCACCTTTCTTTTCCTGTTTGCATGCTAAACTCCAGTCAACAAGGCGACAGTTGTGCTTCTCTTCTGCACCTGTGTGGTATCTATATTTTGTCTTTGGAATTCAGAAAATCAGCTGTTGCAGATTTCTCACAATTAGTTATCAGTCACCAACACCAATTGAAAAAGATGAACAAAGTTATCATCAGTCTCCATGCAGTGAACAAGCTTGCTGCTTATGAATCACTTATGGTTGCTATTGGAAAACATTGATTCGCTGACTTTGGATGTACGTTAGAGGTGGGCATATTTGACCCGATCGGTGGATCCGACCCGATCAGACCCGATCCAACCCGTTCCGAACCGAACCGACGGCCTGGATCAGTGCGGATCGAGTAGGGTCATTTAGATCCGACTGTTTTTCGAATCGAGATCGGGTAATGGTCAATCCGGACCGATCCGATCCGAAAACCCGATCCGATCCGTCCAGATCCGGAGTGAAAATCAATACTTTTACTTTTCCTATGGTGTGGTCCCCTTGAGCTTTGGATATGCATCAATTTTAGGGTTCAACAACTAAAATAATCTGAAAAAACGAATGGACGGTGTGGATACACCACATGCATTCACGGTAGGCCCCAACAGAGTTTACTCGCCTATGAGTATGAATGATTTGCACGGCACGTCAACAGCCGCAACAGCTGTATTACGTGCTTTGCACGTCAACACGGTAGCATGCGAGAGTATGTATTAAAGTAACTTAACCAAGTTCCTTGGGCCCCACCATGATTTATGTTTTGTATCCACACCTTCCATCCATTTAGAGAGATCATTTCAGGGCAATATCCAAAGAATGAATTAAATCCAAAGCTCCAGTGGACCCCAACATAGAAAGATGTATGGACAGTAACGCCCACCATTAAAAACTTCTAAAGGCCACAAAAGTTTTAGATCAACTTGATATTTGTGTTTTCCCTTATTTCTGTTTTTTTTCCACTTTTGAACAAGTTGGATTTCAAATAAACATTACGGTGGGCCTTAGGATAGTTTCAATAGTGGGAATCACTCTCCCCACTGTTTTTTGTGGTGTGGTCCACTACCGCTTTTTATCTACATCATTATTTGGCTCATACCCTAAAATGATATCTCAAAATGGATGGATGGTGTGGATACAACACATACAACGTAGTGGGGCCCACAGAACTTGGTGACGTTACTTCAATAGCTCGACGGGACCACACAGGCAGCAGCTGGCGCCTAGTAGCGGCATGTAAGGGGCAGATACGTGTCGTGCAAAGGCTAGGGGAGACACACCTCGAGCTTCGAGTTGTACGAACGGCTCAAATGAGATCACGGTTACATGGGCCCCACAATGATGCATTTATTATATCCATACCGCTTATCATTTCAATGATCATTTTAGAGGATTTGAAAAAAAAAAAAATTGAATCATATCTAAAGCTTATATGGACCACACCGAAAATAACAGCGAGGATAATGATTTTCACCGTTAAAAAAGAAAATGATTCGAATAGTACCCAATCCGATTCGACTCGTTTTCCTGACCGAGTCAGAGTCAGTTTGGGTCAGGCAAACCATACATCGGATCGGTTTGAGTAAGATGTCCCAAACCTGGTCTTGGATCGAATCGATTTCAGGTCCACCCATGCAGATTTCGGACCGAATCGAGTTGGACCCAATCCGATCCGACTCGGTCTGATGCCTAGCTCTAGATGTACGTGCCTTAGGTATTGATGAACGTTTAGAAGCTGCATGTTCCTTTACTTCCCATGTTGGTTGAGGGACAATGTAGACCTTGGGACTTGTGGGTGTGCTGACCTGATTGTGCCTTTATATATATATTTATATATATATATATATATATATATATATATATATATATTATCATTTGCTAATTTTTAATAGAAATGATATATTGTACATTGGCCGCACCTGCATATACCCAGTGTTCGAAGTAATTAGTATCGCTACAAGTTTTGCTGGCCGGGGATACGGAAACAATCGTTATTGCTGATAATATCGCCAGGAATACATTGGTTAAATGGTGGAATTTTTCAGTGAAACTTCAGGAGATGCGAAAATGCACATATTTGCATATTTAAGAATCAAATAATAGCGAAAAAGATGGATATTTGCATATTTAGGAATCAAATAATAAGTTTCCCTTTAACGGAGCCTAAAAGCATGTATCGTTGGCTTAGGAAAACATTGGGGAAACATGGGGAAAATGATGGATCCATCCATCCACCCAACCATCCATGCATGTACATACAAATACACATGCATGATCCATCCATCCATGCATGCGTGCACACACACATACACACATATACGCATCCATCCATCCGTGATCCATCCATCCATGCATGCATGCATACATATTCACACATACAAACATGCATTTCATCGTACAACCATTTGCCCAAAAAAAATTGAAATGATTTTTTTTTTTTAATAAACAATTTATTTTTTTTTAAAATATAATTTTTATAATTTTTTATTTTTAAAAAATTATTATTATTATTGTTAATTAATTAATTTATTTTTTGTGATATTGATACATTAGTGATATTATTGAAATATTGTTGATACGCTAGCGATACAAGCGACACTTGAAATTTACATGGTAAAAAATATTGGCGATGCATTGGTGATATCGATACTTTCAATACAAGAGACCTGGAATTTACACAGTCGAAAATATTGACGATACTTAGCGATACATTGCCGATACTTGAAATTTTTTATATACTACCAATGTTATTGGTATTGCTACCAGTGTTATTGGTATTGCCGAGTTGGAGATTCAGATTATATAGAGGATATTTTGATAATATCAGGGATACTCCGAACAATGCATATACCATATTGTTCAAGATATGATGTTGATTATGGCATGATGCATATGTTACTTGGATTAGCATTAATAACACGACTAACATTTGTTGTTGTTGTTTTTGTTGTTGCTGTTGTTTTCAAATCTTAGATTTTCCCAGTACTCTGTAAAAGGATTGCTTCTTTGTACATCTTTGGATTTTTTGAAGTTAGCTCTTGTGGGTCTTTGTTGTTGAATTCCTTATCAGGTTTGTGTGGCCTTTCATCTTAGCTATCGTGTTATACATTTCTTGTGCTGCTTCTATCTTTTAAGTGGAAGAATGGACATATCATACAAGCTAGGATCACTGGACCAAACAACACATTGTTTATCACAAATTTATTTTTACATGTTCTCAGCATTCTTGTCCTAGTTAGATCAAGAATTTGGAATGAGCTGGCTGCTGATGCATGCAGGGGTTCATTTGAAGAGATACAACATTACTCCCAAGAAGAATATTCCTTTGTTGACCTTGTCTCCTTGCTGGTTTAAGTTTGAGAGGGATAACCCTCTTGAAAACAATCGTCTTGATATTCCTGCAAGCCGAAAAGCCCTTAAGAGTAAAAGCACATTTCTGAGGACTGATTTGGTTGCCAGTGCAGATGTAATAGATTGGTCATTTCACGAAGAGGTCCTTGCTTCTCTCTCTTCTGGCTGTCCTAAATATGAAGGCGAAGAGGTCATGTCTAAATCTTTAACTACAAAGGGAAATGAGTGTCTTATTACTGCTTGGTTTATTGGACAACTTGAGGCAATTCGATCATTTACTGGTGGAATAGATGCCAACTCAATAGTTTTAGGAAATGAAACATTGTTTCACATTGAAGTGACTGGTCAGAAGTTTGGAAGCATTGCAAAGGAACAGACACCATCTGGTGATTCTCTAGAGAAGAGAAACAGGGCTGGAGAACCTCCAGTTGAACTTCTATTTGTATTGACGGCTGCTTTTGAGGAGTCTTCTTATGATATCCAGCATGACTGTTACGAGCTTGCTGCTAAGGCAGGAAACATGTGCATTGATAACCTTGGAGGCTTGGAGCTGACACTTGGGAAGTTGGACTTTGGCGAACCTGCTTCTTTTGATTCTGTTAAAGAGAAAAGCTCAGAAAGAAGCTTCAGTTTGACAGTCTCTTCTTTGAGCTGGATGGAGACAGCTATTTCAGATGTCATTAACCGTAGGTATTTCCTTTCTATGCATTTTGGTACACCCTTCAGTGGTGTATTTACTTGTTTATTTATTGATGTAAACCTTTACATGTTTTATGAAGCTTGAAGTTAATCTATCTTGTTGATTTTTACCCCCCCTGTTTCTTTCTGTAGGTTTGACAGTGCTTTTATCTCCAAATTCTGGAAAGTATTTCAGCGATTTTCCTTTTCCTGGACATGTTCTTATTTATGGACCTCCAGTAAGCTTCTATCATGTATTTTAATTTTTAGGAAGTTAATGTTTTCTCTGTTAGTCTCATTATTTTGCCTATTGAGCGAAGCCAAATCATTAATCTATATACCTCATAGATACAGAATGGCCATACTTTTCTTTTCTTTTCTTGCTTTCTCCCCTAGTTGCGTTATTATTATTATTTTTCAGATAGCATTAGTACACGCACACACAGATACATACTTATATTATATATTATTATTATATATATATATATAATATATATATATATATATATATATATATCTATGTGTGTGTGTTGGGGGGGTGGGGGGGTGTGTGCAATGTTCTAATTATCTTTATCTCCAACTCAACGATTATCTCCGATATTATCTTTATCTCCAGCTCAACGATACCGATAACACTGGTAGTGATAACGATAACGCTGGTAATATCAGAAATTCCAAGTATTAGCAATGTATCGCTAAGTATTGCCAACGTATCAATATTGCTAATATAATCGCCAATATTTTCAACTATGTAAATTCTAGGTGTCACTTGTATTGGCAATGCATCAATGTCGCCAATGTATCGCCAATATTTTCGACTATGTAAATTCTAGGTAATGCTTGTATCATAAGTGTATCGACGATATTTTAATAATATCGCCAACGTATTGGTCTCATCAAAAATTTGTTTATTAGAAAAAATTTTATTTCAAAATTTTTTTTTTTTTTCACGGGCACATGTTTGTATGTAGTGTTCAATTTGTCATTGATAATATTGATAATATCTCGATCTTGTCGATATTGCAACATGCGCGATATTGAGAACACAATCTTTTGTTTCCTTTCCAATTGTTGATGATTTCTTGGTGAAATATCATGTGTTGATATTTTGTAATATCGATGGATGTTTAGATGGAAGGTTGGATGATTAAATAAGGCCGGATGGGATGGTTGGGCTGATTTCTTATAACAGCACATGCTTTTAAGGCCCCATTAAATGGAAACTTGTTATGTATGCATTCTTTTTGTAAATTTTTTAATTTCTAAATATACAAATATTGCATTTTAACATCTCCTGAAGTTTCGTTGAAAATTCTACCGTTTTCCCCATATTTCCCCACATTTTCAGTTGTCAGCAATATTATTGGCGATATCGATATTGTTTCTGTATCCCTGGCCAACGAAACTTGTAGCGATACCGATACTTCGAACACTGTATGTATATGTATATGTGTGTGTGTGTGTGTGTGTGTGTGTGTGTGTGGTCCATGTGATGCAACACCCCATGAAACCCCTAGGGCCTAACTTTTACCCTGATCGAAAACTTGTGGCCATGGCAAAAGAAAACAGTTTCTCCTCCCTTGATTTGCATCTCTCTTTGCTAAGCCCACCAGAGCTGTGGATCAAGGTGAAAGTTGGTCCCTGTGGGTTCTCATGAGGTGCCGCATCACATGGACCGTTCAGATTTTAGGCCCATGACACATGTGCAAAGGTGCGAAGGTGAGCATGCCTCTCTCTCTCTCTCTCTCTCTCTCTCTCTCTCTCTCTCTCTCTATATATATATATATATATATATATATTTTGGAATTACTGGTTTCCATTTCGAGCATAATGTTGCCTACATCTTGATGATGTAGACCGACATGTTCAACAAGTTCAATTGTTTTAATCATTTTCAATACCACCTCATCCTTTCTCGCAACAATTTGGGGGTGTATTTTGAACTGTAATTTGTGGAAGTTTTATGATCGGCTGCCCACAATGCATTAACCTTCTCTTTTGCTTGGGCTCTTTCTTGATTTGGTCATGAAGGATGTTCCCGTTGACACTACTCACATGCCAAAGGCAAGCAAGGTAGGTTCATGGAGGGGTAATTGCCAACAAACTACTAACCACGAAGGCATACAAATGTACCACCATAAGATAAAAAATGAAAGGGTCTTTCTATATCTACAATCTTCTTGATGGGATGACTAAATTGGCACTCTTTAGTATGTTTAGAAATGCAGGGTCTTGAGACTAAGTCCAATTGTGGCAGCAATTGGGCCCTTAGTTGAAGTTTCTTGGGTAGCAATACCTTAAGGAGATTTTAGCTACATTTGGAACTTCTAATAAAAATGGTGTCGGTTGTGGACAAAGGAGGGATTAGAATTATTCATGGTTAGCAAGGTCATTTCTGAATCATTGAAAAATATGTCATACTTAAGAAAGCTAATCTAGAGGTATTGATTTAAAAATAAAAAATAAAAAATCTAGAGGTGTTGATTGAGGAAATCAAAGAGTAGATTGATTTGACATTGGGCTTCTAGTCAATCAACTTTGAGATGATGGGAGTAAATTGAGCATCCTTCAAAACAAGTATCATTAGAAGAGGAACTGAAGAAGATTCTCCATAGCATGGACTACTTTTTGGGTAGCACTATTTGCACATGAAAGGTTGAAGTGAATCAAGTCATGGATCAAATTCTTGGAAATTCCTTTTTATGCTTGGTCTTCAGAGACTGTAGTCTTGCTTGTTTCCTTCCAGGTGAGGTTGTTCCTAGATCCATTTGCACGGGGGGCGACTTTGTTGTAATCAAAATCCTCGAATGGAGGTTGTCGTCGAGGAGGGAGCCCAATTAATCCTCGTGTAGATAGCATTAAACTCAATGCCTATCCTTTAAGAACAAGAATTCTCTTATCTCCTTCATTGCTACCCATTTTTGTTGATAGACATCGAGTAGTGTTGCCCAATGCTTTAAATATTGACGATATCATCCGATATATCCCACGATATATCTTGTATCCCACTTGTGCGATACGAAACGCACAAGTAGTTTGATATATTCCACATGTTCGATCCATTCAACATTTTCGATTTGTTTTTTTTTTTTTCTTTCCTGTAAAGCATGTTAAATCGGTGTTAAATTGTTACAAATCCATAATTTTTCATGTTTTGCATGAAAAATCATGGATTGGGAGCTTCGATTTCAAGATTTAGAGGAGATGGGCTCAGTTGCGGAATTTTTTTTTTAATAAAAAAAAACTTTCCAATTTCTTTCAAATTGGTTGCAATCTTTGTGTCCAAACCAGTGTTTCAAATAGCGCCCGTAGCGTACGCTACGTAGCGTAGCGTGGCCGTAGCGCTACGTAGCGTCCCAAATAGCGTAAATCCCCTGTAGTGTACGCTACAGGGGTCGTAGCGTACGCTACAACTATGTAGCGCATAGCGTTCATAGCGTAAGTTCCAACGTATTTTTTACTGTTTTATTTTTTTATTCTTTTTTTTTTTTTTCATGTTTCTTTGTTTCTAATGTTGAGGACGTAACACTTGTATTGTATTTGATACTTTTAACCTATGTGATTTTTATTTCTTTTCATAATTGTGACTTGTGGTTTCAATTAGACATTATTAATTGAAGTGGTTTGCTTAGAAAGTTGTTGACGTGATAATTATTTAATTTGGCTTATGTATGTGGATTGGCTTTTGATAAATGATAACTAATAACTTTTTTGAACATGCTTATAATTGATAAAATGAATCATCTTTTAGGCATTTTTATATTTTTTTCCTTTTTTTTTTCACTATTTATTATATTTGTCTTATTATTTTTTTTTTTAAAAAATAGAAGTATCGTGTAGCTTACACTTCACGCTACGTATTTACGCTACACGCTATAGAGGGCTGAGCGCTACGCATCACACTACCGCTATTTAAAACACTAGTCCAAACATAAAGTCAAACATGTATATAACCCGATCTAGTGATTCTTCTTTTGCTTTTGAAAGTATTACTTGTGTTTCCACATGTCTTCGTACATTTATAAATTATATTAATAGACTTTGAATATACTTGCATCAATTCAGTTAGACAACGCATAGATTAGGACCCCAAAGACCTGTTATGTGCACTTGTTTTTTGTAATGTTTGATTTATAAGTATATTGATGTCTTTTTTAACCATTATTGAAGTTTCATTAAAATATTCGACCAATTTCCCAATGTTTCCCCATGTTTCCAACAATAGAGATACATTACACAATACAACCGATATATCTCATGCGATAACAGATATGTATCCGTATCCCAAGAATGTGATATGTTACACGATACCGATATTTTGAACACTGGTGTTGCCTAGACACGTGGCACGGGTTCCAAGTGTCAAAGTGTCCTAAAGTGTGTGTGTGTGTATGTGTTTTTTTTTTTTTTTTTTTATATAAATATTTATTGACGACAGGGTGTCCCTGCAATCACCCGCCAACCATGCGCATCGGTTAATCCACGGGGAGGGGACTCGAACTCGTGTCTATGGGGAGCACCCACAGGCCACGATCAAAGTTGTTCACCCAAACTCGTGTCAAAGTTTCCTAAAGTGTTTGACATGACAAACTCCTAAATTCTAGGCATGTGGACGCTTCTACACATAAATAATATTTTAGCTAATAATGAACTTAATATAAAATGTGATGAGAACATAAAATGAATGAAATTAGAGAAGAATATTCATGTAGTTCTAATAAAACCTGATTACTAGTAATCTACTGAACCATAATTTATTAACAAAACATAAAAAACACATGTATTCATCTCAGGAAATAACGGTTTGTATGAATGTTACTTTCTTCTTTAAAAAAATTAGAGATCTGCAACAAAAAGCTTTAAAAAACCAAAAGAACAACATAGCTTGTGCTTTTTTGTCATATGGATCATGGTACCTATAATGGAAATAAACTAAAATTTAGAAAGTGATAGGAATTCCTTATGAATAGCTTTTAACAACAAGGGAATGGAGCCAAACTTGAGGGTTAGGGGTGAGTAGTCAATAATGTTCCAATTATAAGGGATATTATCGATAATATTGCCGACATTATTATGAGCAGTCAACAATGTTCTTATTCATCTTGGTTTCAGAAGCTTTAAGCAAGGTGTTATCCAGGGGTTAAGATGTTGGGCTTTTCCGTGGCTTCGTGGTCGAGAACTTTCCTCGGCACATTAGTCACTCCAAATTGGAGATGATACTCTGTTTTTTTTGCGAGGGAAGCGAATCTATGGTGGACTTCTTGGGTATGACAATCTACTGCTTTGAAGTGGTTTCAGGCCTAAAGGTGAATAGATCTAAGAGTGTTTTTTTTTTTTTTTGGGATTCACCTAGCTAGGGAAGAAGTGTCCTTGCTAGAAGTCCTTCAGCTGCTGAGTTGGCTCCCTACTACCATGAGGAAACCCCCGTTGCATTTGTGGAATAAGGTCATTGAGAGGATGGAGTGGAAGCTTTTCCCTTGGGAAGTAATCTCCTATTCACTTTGATGAAGGCATCTCTTTCTAATTTTCCTCCTTATTATATGTTTGTCTTCCAATGTCCTAAATCGGTTTTTCTTTGGATTGATAAACTCCGAAGAGAGTTTTTATGGCAGGGGGTTCCGCCTCAAGAAAATTTTCATTACTTATTTGGAGGGGGGCGGGCATCAAGCATCTAGATCTTGTTAATTATGCCCTGTTGGAGAAGCAGGCTTGACGCATTGGCTTAGAGGGGTCTAGTTTATGGAGATCCATTATAGTTGTCAAATACGGATTGAATCTGATAGTCTGGTGGACAAAGGAGTCTTCCCTATACCATTCTTCCTTTGGAGGGGATTGCCTGGTTGACCATTAAGGTCTTCAAAGTTTGGGCTTCTTTCTAAGTGACGGGGCAAGAGTTGGATTTTGCGAGGATACCTGGTGCGGACTCTCCCCGTAGTTCTTCTTTCCCATCTCTGGCTAATCTTTGCCCCGTGGCAGACATCTCCGTGCTAGCTGCTTCTAGGTAGGAGGTGAGGAAGGGGTTTGGATTCCTTCTTTTCGGCAGAGTTTACTAGATTCTGAAATAGATGATCTAGTTAGACTTTTGTCTTGATTGCAGGGATCCGTGCCTTCTTCTAGAGAAGGAAGATTCGCTAGTCTAGGGACACCGCAACTTGGGAGTCTTCTCGATTTGGTCCTTTTACGACATTCTTTCCCAGTATGAGATCTCTAGAAGGGGTTCGGTCTGGTCATATGGTGCTCCTCCTAAGATGGTGACTTTTGCATGGCTAGCGGGAAGGAACCATGTCCTTAGAGTCCATAATTTCCAGAAAAGAGGTCTGATTCTTGCCTAACGTTTGCCTGTTATGCCTCAAAGAAGTGAAATCAGTCGATCATTTGTTCCTCCACTGTTCGTTCTCTTTGGACATCTCATCCAACATCCTTGCCCTAGTGGAAATCTCGTAGGGAACAAACACCTAGATCTTGTTAATTATGCCCTGTTGGGGAAATGGGCTTGGCGCATCGACTTGGAGGGGTCTAGTCTTTGGAGATCCATTATTGTTGCCAAATACGGATTGAATTTGATAGGCTGGTGGAGAAAGGAGTCTTCCCTATCCCGTTCTTCCTTATAGGAGATTGCCCGGGTGGCCATTAAGGTTTTCCAGGTTTGGGCTTCTTTCTAGGTGACGGGGCGAGGTTAGATTCTGGGAGGATACCTGGTGCAGAGACTCTTCCCCTAGATCTTCTTTCACGGCTTTGGCTAATCTTTGCCCCATGGCGGACATCTCTATGGCCAGTTGCTTCTCAGGCCAGGGCGAGGAAGGGGTTTCAATTCCTTCTTTTTTCGGCAGATTTTACTAGATTCTAAAATAGATGATCTAATTAGACATTTGTCTTGATTGCAGGGATCCATGACTTCTCCTGGATAGGAAGATTCGCTAATCTAGAGACATGACAACTCAGGAGTCTTCTCGATTGGGTCCTTTTACAACATTCTTTCCCAGTTTGAGATCTCTAGAAGCAGCTGCCACATGGGTTCGGTCTGGTCATATGGTGCTCCTCTTAAGATAGCGGTTTTCGCATGGCTGGTGGAAGGAACCATGTCCTTATAGTCGTCGATAATTTTTGGAAAAGAGGTCTAATTCTGCCTAACATTTCCTATTATGCTTCAAAGAAGCGGAATCATTTGATCATTTGTTCCTCCACTATCAGTTTCTCTTGGATATTTGGTTTGGCATCCCCGCCCTAGCGGAAATCTCGTGGGTGATGCCTTCTTCAATTGTTAGCCTATTCTGCTCCTGGCACGTAGTTCAAGGGGGGAAGTTTGGTAAAAATAGTTGCAAGATTGCCCTTTTAGCTGCCCTCTAGGCCATTTGGGGAGAAATAAACACCATTGTTTCTGTAATAAGAGTTGGAGGATTTAGACAACTAAAGGAGTTTGTTCCATTTAATTTAACAGAGGTTAGATCAAATGTATTTACGAATCCAGTTCTAGAATCACTCCTCATCCCCAATTGAAACAAGGGATTAGAATAAATGCCACAAGCTTATAAGAACATGGGTTGACCTTTCGCGATAGACGAATACCCAACTTGTACGTTTCAGATGGTATGCGCACCACACTTTAAGAGAATAACCAGCCCACACGTCCACATGTTCCAACCAATCACAATGGTCAATGATCATGATCATGGCACCTGACGAAGGCAATCAGTCCACACTCCCATGCATGAAAGGTGATGATCATGAACACTTCATCCCCTTCTCATGCACAGACCATTACAAAGGCTTGACACAAAAAAAAAAAAAAAGAAGAAGAAAAGAAACCCTAGTTTCTTAAAAGATTTTCAACACAAGAGGGATGACAATGATTAAAAATAAAAGAAAGAAAAAAGAATTATAGTATAGAAGCAGTGTTTGAAGTATCAATATTGTTACAAGTTTTGTTGACCGGGGATACGGAAACAATATCGATATCACCAATAATTGGAAATGTGGGAAATATTGGAGAAACATGGGGAAAACTGTGGAATTTTTTAGTGAACTTCAAGAGATGCTAAAATATGCATATTTGCACTTTTAAAAAAATTGCAAAAAAGAATGCATACATAATAAGTTTCCTTTAATGGGGGGCTAAAAGCATGTGTTGTCCCATCCATCCATCCAACTATCCCATCTATCTATCCAACCATCCAACCTTCCATCCAAACATCCATCGATATTTCAGAATATCGACAACACAATATTTTGCCGAGAAATCATCAACAACTAGAAAGGAAATGAAAGAATGTGGTCTTGATATTGCTCATGGTGCGATAATGATAATATTGCGATATTATCGATATTATCAACAAATTAAACATTACATACAACCATGCGCCATTAAAGAAAAAATCAAAATGGAATTTTTTTAATAAATATATTTTTGGCGATATCGATACATTGGCAATATTATCAAAATAGTGCCGATACACTAGCGATACAAGCGATGCCTGAAATTTACACAGTTGAAAATATTGGCGATATTGATACATGACAATATAAGAGACACCTGGAATTTACATAATAAAATATTGGTGATATCGATACATGACAATATAAGAGACACTGGAATTTACACAATAAAATATTGGTGATACATTGGCAATATTGATACATTGGCAATACTTGGCGATACATCATCAATACTTGGAATTTCTAATACTACCAGTGCTACTGGTATTGCTACCAGTGTTATCGGTATTGTCGAGCTGGAGATGCAAATAATATCAGGGATACTTTGAACAATGGATAGAAGGGAGAAAGATCGATTAGATCAGCAACAAGGATGCTCTGGTGACAATTGGAGGGCCCACATCTACATCCATTAGGTGGTCTCTTGCAATGTTGCTAGTTTGACTCCTGCCTGAGGATCATATGGTGAATCCTTGTATTAAGTTTTCTGTTTGACTTTTTGATGTGTTGTTTTGTATTCTAAATCCATTGGCGATTCACTTATTCCTTAGTTGCTTCAGTCAATGTACAATCTACAAAGGTATTGAGGATAAATCGTCCCTTTTTATTTTTTTATTTTTCCATTACATGAATATAAAGCTATTTATTTTCTCAATGACCCTGTTACTTTGTGTCCAGTTCTATGTGCCTCAGAGAGCACTAAAAATCTACGAGTAAAAAATGAATTATGTGAAGTTGGGAGTTATTTTCTATGAATGTTTATCTGATAGCATGATTGTAGTCGATTGAAACCCAGCATCTTGATTCATTACACCATCGACTCCTGCTGCTTATCCGATGAAAGTTTGAGAGTGTTGGGGTTTATCTCATTCTTATGCCTTCTGTTTGTCACAGGGTTCTGGAAAGACATCATTAGCCATGGCTGTTGCTAAATATCTTGAAGAGCATGAAGAAAGAATCTTGGCACACATGTGTGTTTATTATCGTACCTCCCTCTTGTATCATTTATCTGTTCCTTTAAATCGATGGTCATCTCTTAAAAAAAAGCAAGGGGTGGAACTGGAACTCCAAGA